>CM041789.1:16969550-17530545 GCA_023375725.1 Nephotettix cincticeps | reverse complement strand
ACTTCCACCCCTTTGTGTAATCAGGTAAACCCATGAGCTATCACGGAGAGTGCGGAGAGTGCGCTAGTGATGTCTGGATAGTCCACGTTTGACTCGCCTCCGCCGATTTTATGGTTTTTTAGTGGGTTTTATCTATTAGATATAGCTGAGCTGCTGTACAAAGTTGGATATTTATATATTCTCAGTGATTTGTGAATGTGATGCAGTGTTATTGAGTTTTATGCCCACAATTAGCTAATTAGTGATTGCATTTTGCACGTGGAGCGGTGGAGGTTAGTCGAGCAAAGGTCGTTGCCGTCCGTCGATCCAGCGACGTCTTATCGCTCGTCTCTGCTACAGCTGAACTACTCATCATGACCAGGTCACGTAGTAATAGTAAAAGTGATTTAGACTCTAACAGTCCTCTGTCTGCTAAACTTGACATAATTTTGAAAGAACTTAGTGAGCTACGATCTGAATCACAATCCTTGGCTAAGTCTGTTGATGCAACGCATGACAAAATTGACGATTTGAAACTCATTGTGCAAGCACAAAAGCTAGAAATTGATAAGTGTAAAGACGCATTGGATGCAGTTAAAAGTGAAAATAATGTTTTGAAAAAAGAAGTATCGAGTTTAAGGCAGGAGCTTTATGCTCTACAACAATACACTCGTAGCAATACTGTTGACATTCAAGGAGTGCCGGAGTTGCAGTCCGAGTGTGTCATGGAGGTTGTCAACAAGGTAGCTCGGGCCGTGCGTTTTGACTTAAAAAACGATATGATTGACGCTGTTCATAGACTATCTGGGGGTAAAGACAATAATAAACCTAGAGGAATTATTGTGAAATTCGTCCGTCGTCGGGATTCTGATGAGTTTTTGAGACTTGCCAAAGTAAAACGTGGCTTCTCGGCTTCCGATTTGGGTTTAGTATCGAACAATAAAGTGTATGTAAACCCATCACTTTCTAGAGAAAATAGAGCGCTGTTGGCTTTGGCAAGAGGGGTTGTTCGAGATGGACTCTTTAAGTATGCGTGGTTCCAGCATGGGAAGGTTTTCATCAGAAAGACCGATGGAAGGCCGGCAATCCAAGTGATATCGCGGGATCATCTCGCTAGTCTCACCAGACAGCCGCCGTCGCTGCCGCAGCGACACCCTGGGGGAGGTGAGGGATTGCCGTCAGCAAGGGTCGAGGAGCCAGCTCATCGAGTGTAACAAACTGCAATGAACTGTCCATAAGTAAGCCTATTTTTGTCTTTGTTCTGGTCATTTTACTTTCACTATGGATCTATCATATTTTCTACGCATAGGTTTAAATATATGTTAATGTTGGTTTTTATTTTTTTCAAGTCTAACGCTAATTATTATGCTGAATATATGATATATTTTAATCTGCAGCATTCAATTTATTTATTTATCGGAACTGAGTGAGTTTAGAGAGATTTATTTTTTCAGAATGTAGAAGATCTATGGTCAAAAGTAACAGTCTATATTTAAAAATAGTAAAAATGCTTACTGTAATATTATTTGCCTCATTGGAACTTGGTTATATAAGTTATCATATATAATACTGTACTTATGTTTCCCTGATTAATGTTTAGTTAACTTGCAAGCATTATATTATTCACATTAATGATTATTAAATTTCTTGTAATTAATTGTATTTTGATCTATAGATTATTTAATTTCTTCACTGAGTGAAGTTAGAAATTTTTTGTACTATCAAAACGTAAGAGGCCTGAGATCAAAATGTAAGCTATTTTTTACCAATTTATTAAGCTGTGACTATAATATTATTTGCCTCACTGAAACTTGGTTGGATGAGACAGTTCTCTCATCAGAACTATTCCCTGATAAATTCACTGTTTTTAGACAGGATGGTCGATTTAAGATAAGAGGTGCAGGTGTATTGATAGCTGTTGATAATAACATTTGGAAGGCGGTGCGAGTTCCTCACTCTGCTTGTGATGCAGATATTATCATTGTTAAAATGACGAACATGAAAGGGTTCAGTTTCATTTTATGTACGGTTTATTTCACACCTAGATGTGATCAAATGGTTTATAATCAGTTTTTCGATGTACTTAGTGATGTTTGTATAGGCTCTGATTTGAATATCTGTATAGTTGGCGATTTTAATCTTCCATTAATAAGTGATAGTAGTTTCAGTTTATCTAGAGGTGGCGGAGTTTATTTAGAGCTTAACAACTTTCTGGTATTTCACAGTCTTTCGTTGAATAATGATGTGGTTAATATTAACAATCGTACACTGGACCTTGTTATCAGTAATATTGCCGGCTTATCAGTGGAGAGGGAGGAGGAATGCTTAGTGCCAATTGATAATCACCATCCTGCTTTATCTATTCATTTATCTACACATTTGGGACACTGGTCTTTTACGCCTTCTAATGAATGTAGTTATAATTTCACTAGAGCAGATTTTGTGGGTCTTTATAACACGCTGGCGAACTGCAATTGGGACAATTTGTTTTTTATTAATGATCCTAATGAAGCTGTAGATATATTTTACACTTATTTTAATTCATCTATTCAAAAACATGTTCCAAAGGTTGCTGGTAAAGTTTATAAATATCCAAAGTGGTACACTAGAGATATCATTCAACTGTTAAAACTGAAAAACATTTACAGGCGAAAATTTAATAGAACAAAAAATCTTAGATTTTTTAATGAGTTTAGCAAGTACAGACGTAATGTTAAGACTTTAATTCGCCGTGAATATGATAAGTACATTTTGAATATGGAATTTAATATTAAGAGGGATCCTAAGTGTTTTTGGAATTTCGTTAAAAATAAAAAAACTACAAGAATAAATGGAATTAATGAATTTCATTGGGGTGACGATAAATTTCAGAATGGTGTATCGGTGGCAGATGCATTCGCTAGCTATTTCAGTTCTGTTTACGATGCCGGTAATAATTATAGTTTTTCAGACATTGTTGAATCGTCTGTTAAGAGTGGCGTCCACTCTCTTTTGTTGCGTCGTATCAATCCGGATGAAGTCAAAAATGCAATTAAAAGTTTACCTTCAAAAAAATCCTTTGGTCCTGATTTTATTCCAGTTTATGTTGTCAAAGGTTGCTCCGATATTCTAATCGAGCCTTTGTGTTACATATTCAATCTTTGCTTGAAATCTTGTGTATTTCCTGATCTTTGGAAGTTGACTAGAGTTATACCTCTGTTTAAGAAAGGGGATAAGCAGGAGGTTTCAAATTTTAGGCCTGTGTCGATACTTTCTACCCCAGCCAAGGTGTTCGAAATAGTTTTATATAATAATATTTTCCCTCATATGAAGTCACACATTTCACTTAGTCAACATGGTTTCTACCCATCTCGGTCAATCACCACAAATCTATGTAGTTTCGTTAATTATGCTTCTAGTATTTTAGATTCAAAGCGTCAGGTTGATGTAATTTATACAGACTTCTCAAAAGCATTTGATAAGGTCAACCATATGATTCTTCTTCGTAAGCTACATTTTTATGGATTTTCTAATGATTTACTTAAATTTTTTGCCTCATACCTCAAAAATAGGAAACAGTATGTTTCTTTTGATGGCTTCAAATCAAATATTTTTACTGTTCCTTCAGGGGTGCCTCAGGGCAGCAATCTTGGGCCCTTAATGTTTAATATATTCATCAATGATCTTCCTGATTCTCTAAAAAATAATGTTCTATTGTATGCTGATGATTTGAAATTATTTACCGTCGTTGACAGTATTGAGAGTTGTTCTTCTCTGCAGGAAGACTTAAGCTTGCTGGACACCTGGTGTGTCTGTAACAGGCTTAAGTTAAATCTTTCAAAGTGTGTGGTCATGTCTATCCATCGTGGGAGAAATCCTGTTTTGTTTCCTTACACGTTAAGTGGCGTTACTTTGGATAGAGTTAATGAGTTTAGAGATTTGGGTGTTTTAATTGAGAATAGTTTATCTTTTAATAACCATATAATTTCCTGTGTTAACAAATCATATAGCTTACTTGGTTTTATCTACAGAATGTCTCATTATTTCAGGGATATAAACACTGTTAAATTACTCTACACATCTCTTGTTCGTTCTAGGCTTGAATTTGCTTCTATTATTTGGTCTCCAAACTCATTTATATACACAGATATGTTGGAAAAAGTTCAAAAGAAATTCTTGAGGATGCTCTATTTTAAGTTTGTGGGTATTCCTAATCATCCGATTTGGTTAATTAGGCATAGGGAGATGTTAGAAATGTTTGGGTTTCAGTCACTAGATTTAAGGAGAAAGGTAGCATTGTTGTGTTATCTGCGTGACGTGGTGGCTGGCGACGTGGACGACCCTGCGACCTTGGCCGGTGTGTCGTGGCATGTGACGCGATACGGCGGTCGGGCGAGCAGGGCGCTTTATCAGTCCTTCGCCAGGACTACGGCTCACAGCAATTCACCTTTGAATGAGGCTGTGCTGCTGTTTAATTCATTGAATAATAATATTGATTTTTCTTTTCACCGAGCCAAATTTAAAAGAATATGCCGCCAGCTTCTAACATAATTATTTTTTTTACTTTTTTATATGTTAACGTACATAGGTACATCAAAACGTCCATGTTATTAGATTATTTTTGTTTGTCCCACTTAATATAGTAAAGTTGATTTTTGTTTATTGAAATTGTATGTCTGTTATCACGAATTCACTTTATTTGATGTTTCACTTTATTTTATTTTTATGTATAAGTTAGATTTTATTTTATTATTTTGATGGATATAAGTATAAGTATAGTTTTTTTCAGTTTGTATTCCTGGTCATGGATTTTTTTAGTATTTTCAAGCTTCCCCTATAATTGGGCAATAGTGCCTGTTGGGGCGGCATTTGCAGCCATATTGTGTAAGACTTTTTTTTCATACTTACTTTGTCATTACAGTTATTTATATTTTATATTTTTTACTTTTTATTTATATTAAATTCATGGAACTGTTTCTTTATTTTCTAATCTTGAAATGTATGATATTAATTATTGTATTTTTGCTGCAATAAAGGTATTTATTATTATTATTATTATTATTATCACGCCAGGATCCATTTTGGGAGCTGGACTCTTATTTCAAAGCTCAGGGAAATGTTCTGTGGATACTTTGTGTACCTATTCTCAACTTGGGTGGTTTGGAGAATGTGATCTCATTTGAGACAATAAGAGAGTAGCTATTTTTTATTATTAAGAAATATTAGTTCAGTTACGGTATAATTGTAGGTGTAAAAATTACAAGACGCACAAGCTTTTGTTACTGGAAAGGTTAACGTGTCTTCAAACTAAGCGAACCCAATTATTGTTTTTTTTACAAATGTTATACATTCTCTAGTTTTATATCGTTTAAAACTAATACCAAATAATAGATAACAAGAAAATGAGCTTATCTTATGTGATTAATGCAAATAGCTTGAAACATATTCCGCAGCTACAATTGATTGACACCTCCAGGCTAAAAATGAGTAAAACACTCTGTTAGATTAAAATTCAGGTGCTAAGTCCGTATCAATATAATAGCATAAGTTATTCGCACATTTTTTTACTACAAAACATTTTATTGTAGCAGGATTTTAAATACGTTTGAAAGACTACTCCGAGAGTTTGTCCAAGTCAATTGACAATTCCGATTAAGAATTGTTGACAGGTCATTTGTCCAGTAACAATCAAACAGTTCTGCCAACAATGACGAACAATCAGTGGTGATTGTTGATCGCAAGCTCCGACTCTAGTTTGGCGTAGATTGATTGACCAAAGGGCAACAAAAGCTTGCCTACACACCCCTTCGTTCAGCCAATCATGATGCATTGTTTCTTTTATTCTAGTAGTGGAAAACACTAACACTCTTGGAAGATGTGAAAAAATGCTGTACGACATTTTATGGTAATCTTGGAGAGGCGGTTTTAAAGATAAAATTGGGGTTCTTACACAACCGATAATTAAAATCCATAAGGGAGGTACCTACATAAGTATGGTACCAAAGTTCTATATACTAAACTCACTAATGTCACTTTATAGACTGCCCTAACTTTTATATTGCACGGATAAGCAAACATTTTAACCAACGATAAATGAAATCAATTAGAATACCATTTGAAATGGTGACCTACCCAGGTACGTATTTTTAGCCAAGTATGAATGAGAATTGAGTGTAAGATGATTGTGGCCTGACGAACTTATAGTCTTTTTACTTACTAAAGCTGACATGTTCCTTACACAGAACTGTTAATTAACAGACCAGTAAATAACATATCCAAGGGAACTACAATTTAACCGAATCCAAACCACTGCATCTGAAAAAAGAACTTGTCCACCAATTATGAGGATGGTCTTTGCGGATTATTAGTATTCACTCTTTAGTATTCAATAGAGGGACGTTAATCTACACTAGAGAATATCACATCCACCAACCATCGCTCAGAACTATCCACAATTCGTGACCTCCAACGTCCAAGTAGCTGGATTACAGGACACGCCACGGTACCAGTTTTTATACTAAATAATAAGTTAAGTTAGTGTAGCGGTTATTGTTGTAACGGTTACATTATAATAATAGTTACCTCGTCAAATGTCACTGTCTGCACAACGTGATCACGGAGAGTATAGATTCATGGCTGAAATAATAAGTATAATTAGTGTAACAGTTACTGTTGAATCGGTTACATTATAATAATAGTTACCTCGTAAATGTCACTGTCTGCACAACGTGATCACGGAGAGTATAGATTCATGGCTGAAATAATAAGTATAATAAGTGTAACGGTTAATGTTAAACAGTTACATAATAATAACAGTTACCTCGTCAAATGTCACTGGCTGCACTACGTGATCACGGAGAGTATAGATTCATGGCTGAAATAATAAGTATAATTAGTGTAACGGTTAATGTTGAAACATTTACATTATAATAACAGTTACCTTGTCAAATGTCACTGGCTGCACTACGTGATCACGGAGAGTATAGTTTCATGGCTGAAATAATAAGTATAATTAGTGTAACAGTTACTGTTGAAACGGTTACATTATAATTACAGTTACCTCGTCAAATGTCACTGCACAACGTGATCACGGAGAGTATAGTTTCATGGCTGAAATAATAAGTATAATTAGTGCAACGGTTAATGTTAAACAGTTACATAATAATAACAGTTACCTCGTCAAATGTCACTGGCTGCACAACGTGATCACCGCAAGGATAGCTTCATGGCTGAGAGCCAGGCACGTAGCATGTTTGTGACTTTGTTTGCGCCGTTTTTCACGGTCACTGATTTTAATGAGACAGACGTTTGTAATGGAAAAACACACTTAGGTCAGCATCTCTCTTTTCTTGCCCAGGTTTTTCTTTTACGTAGTTAAATATATCCATCGCAGTGGACCTGCGAACTCAACGAATTTCCAAATCAATAATATTATAAAATTTCAAGTTTGATCAATATCTGTTAATAAATAAGAGAGTTCGCTTAATCTCTGTGAGATTAACATGGGTAAAGTTTGCCGGTTTACTGCTGAGGGGAACTTTGAAAGTATGCATTTTTACTTTGATAATATCATACCAAGTTTTATCAACATCTGTCAATCTTGGTAACTATTGAAAAGAGACCAAAACTTAAAGCTTCTAAGCTGTGTAGTTTTTGAGCTGTTCTAATGGTAAAATATTTTAAAATTAGAAATAAAAAACACAAAAACCCTGGTTTTGGGGTCTTGGCTTAGCTGGATATAATTTAAAAGGTCCGAGATATCAATTTGAAACCTTGGCCTTAACTTATATACAGGGTGTTCATTAAAGTTGGGGACAAACTTCGAGGGGTGATAGTACTCATCAAAATAAACAAAAAATTTCAAATAAACATATGTCGAAAAATCCTCAGTTTAGCCGCTAGCCGCCATTTTGTATTGTATACAAAAAACTTTATATATGAAGAACTATTTAAGATACAGAAACAAAACTTCGCACACATATTTATTGGCCAAAGAGACAAATATTCTCAAAGTATCATTGAGTTTGCTTTTATATTTTCAAAATGGCGGAGGTTCTTAAAGTTAATGGTTTTTTGTTATTTTAATTAAAATATTTTTAACCGCCGTAATTTTGAAAATATGAAAGCAAACTCAATGATACTTTGAGAATATTTGTCTCTTTGGCCAATAAATATGTGTGCGAAGTTTTGTTTCTGTATCCTTTTCTTGATCAAACCGTAGATTGTGAAGCGGGTACTAAAACCACTGGTCCATCTAGTCCTAGCCTTAATGATTATTTGAGTTTAATACATCAAATTGTATATTTTGTAATAGCAACGAACTGCGTAATTAAGTCAAGTATTTGGAATCCGATGGAGCCTTTTTGGATTGGAAGGCTAGAACAAAAATATTCGATTCCATCACCATTTGATGAATTTATAATTTGTAATACTTTTAGCTGAAATTGCGATTTACCCTGTTATTTTTAGCCAAGTAAGAATAAGAAATGTTATACAATAATTGTGAGGCAATCTAATAGTCTAGTTACTGACTAAGGCTGACATGTGTCTGAGACAGGACTGTTAATTAATAGCCTGAAAGCCAACGGTATTTAGGTACCTACAGTTTAACGTGGAATCCCAACCACAATTTTCCCCCAGAATTACGAACTGGTTTCATTACGAGGATGGTCTATAGGAATGAACGCAAATTAGGGTTACCCTACAACAAGGTAGGTATTTTAAGCCAAGTATGAATGAGGATTCAGTGTAGGATGGTTGTAGCGCGATCTTGTAGTCTTGTTACTGACTAAGGCTGACATAGTTCTTGGACAGGACTGTTAATTAATAGCCCAATAGCGGATGGCAACTAAGGGACCTGCAGTTTAACGTGGAATCCGAACAACTGCCTATGAATTGCAAACTGGTCTAATTATGATTACGGTCTTTGCGGATTAACGTAGTATTCAATAGTGCGGACGATCAATGTCCCACCGACCATGCTAGAATAACCTACAATATAATCCATTACAATACGAAACTAATACATCAAATCAAGTTGTCTTACCTAACTAATTTGCGTTGCAACTCTAATTACTTCAAGACGAAAGGACTTAACTCTTTAATAAAAAAACTCATCAGAGGAGGCCGACTAGTAACTTTACAGTTAATTTATTACCGGCCAGTTTACTAGGGAGGAAGCTGGTGAATGGAGGGTTGGCTAATTAGCTTGGATAATTGGCTTCAGTGCCGTAATTTAATTAAAACTTGAGCAGTCTTTATAGATTGATCTGCCGGGCTGGAGGAGGGGGTCTGCCCGTAGTATGTTTTCCTCATTAACTGTGTCAGGAGTTATTTATTTTTTTAAATAATAAACCTTGAACCTGCTACAAATACAATGTTTTATTTTATTATGTGTATTTCCATCAATTTGATGACGTTTTAAAAGGTCAAAGTCCAAATCCCGTTTTTGATCGATCTAAAGCCTATTACCATTTACAAACAGAATCTGAGTCCAAAATTAAACCGGAAACCTTATGTTGAACATAATCATACGTTGGCATATCGTATTTTAATATTAGTTACTTGTAAAAATGAAAAAAATATTAATTTCATAAAGGTAATAATAATAATAATTGTTTTTATCAAAAAAATCCTAAGAATATCATAGTACTTAATTGGTTTTAGAGTGTGTTAATTATTTATATGAAAGCTTCAAATATAGATGGAGAATTACTTTATTAATTAATGTAAGGATAAGACTAAAATCAATGACAATCAAAGACGACAAGCTGGTCTAGTACTACCAACCCCACTATGCCAAGAATCGAAAACAGGCTTTGCTGACATTGCCAATCAGAGACGACAAGGTCTAATGCCTCGTACAACCCTACCTGCCAAGACTCTCACGCTGTTGATGATATTATTGTTATTGTGTTTGAATGAATCAGTTACTTTTACCAACCAACCTCTTTACTGTTAAACCTTTCTGAATGTTCTCTGATTTGTAAGCTATAGAGCAATAAGAATAAAAAATAATGCTACCGTCGACACGAAAAGCGCAGGATGGCAACAAGTGTAAGTATATGATATTCGAAAAGGCTTTCACGCTGAGCGGATTGGAGTAATCCTTCGCGCCAACATTTTTGCAAAAAATCACTTCGTGATTTTTCGTTGAGTGTGCCTGCTGAGTACTTATACAATTCTTCTGGCACTTCCAATTTATAAATACAGATTATAAATGAATAAAGTAATTCCTTTTTTACGAAATGTGAGTTATACTGTATCTTTACAAGTTTTATGTAGTGAAATTCATCTATTTCTATCACCTTCGTATCATTAAAAATTCTACGTTTTAGTACTTGAAACACGTAATGCTTCTTAAAACTTTTATTATTTGAGGATTTAAGAATAGTATATTTCATCACTAGGGCCAAAAACGGGCGTTTTTGATACGAGCACAAGTTTAAATATGTTAGTATATACCAAAGCTTAATATATAATATAATTATATATAAGCCAATTTTGGGCCATGTGATGAATGATATTTTTCTTCATATTGCAAATAAAATGAAACAAACTCGTAAAACATAAATTATTACCTGATTTAGTATTAACAGATGTCAACCACTTTTGCCGCTTTACAGTAATCAGCTGTTATGTTACTGACGTTGTAGCAGGTCTTTCTTATATTCCTGATTGGTTGTTTAAGTATCATCAACAATGATCTTTTGCGGCCTAGGATTCTAAAAATCATCATAATAATATGTTTAGTCCTATGATGAAAAAAAAAACTTATTCTCTTCAACAAATGCATCTAAAACAGCTGTTTTGAAGCAGTATGACGAAAAAATATTTGGTACTTTATTATATGGTTTCAAACATAAATAAAATACATTTTATACAGGAAATTTGCCTTTACCTATTTACTTTAAGATGGTACAATAGCTTTATAATATAGCTACAATATATGGTAGCTGGGATAATATATTCTAGAAGCTTCTATATTTCTCATAAAATATGCAATTCAGCCCATACCGTAGCGTCCGTTTGCGATCTTATTACTGTGCACTACTCTTTGGAATTCGTATGCACTCTACCTAGATTATAAAAGCTGTATATTATAACAGTTACGTAGGAAAAACGTTATAAAAATATTATATAAATAGCTAATACTAGGTAAAATCCTGTTTTAGATTGATAAATACTCCAGGATAGTTTCGATTTTTTTGTACAGATCGTTTGTCACAAAAAATTATGAATCCAAACAAAATGAAATTAATTTAAACAATAACAATTTACCTCCTTAGTAATACATTGATTGAATACAGTATGCAATGTATGTGTTTATGCTGGATATGAACAATGGTTTGTATATATATATGTAATTGTATAAGTACTCAAAAGTAAGGGAATTAGAAAAAAGTGTGTAGTGAATGTTTTAAGATGATGAATTTTGCTGTGTTGATCAGTCATTTTTAATATCTTAAATTAAATTGTTTACTTACTAAATTTTTATATAAGAACCTTCTCCCTTTAGTAAACATAAATACCTAAATATAATTACCTAGTTTAATACAACCATAATAGTTAGAACAGTAAGAGTCAATAGTAACCTTTAATATTTTCTATAAAATTAGACACGCTCAGACAACGTACTACGTTTATAGTGGACAGTAAATTTATCTTTTCACTGGCATCTTTACACGCAGAATTATAACTCAAAATAATAATTTGTTTAGATTTTAAAGTGGTTTTAATGGCGATCGTCAAATGACTTTAAAACATTTTTCTCTTTACTAGAAAATTAAAAAAATATTTTTTACGACTAATTAAATGTTCACAGCTTTTTAATAGTCATATTTACCGTCTTGCTGGTGGTGCTAAACTAATAAGAACCCAGACTACTACAAATCAAAAATTATTTTATTAAAATCGTTAGCCCTCTACACATACACACAAGAGAGCATTTGCGAAAACCACTTTTTTAGATTCAAGGGACCCCAAAACGAATTAATCCACAAAAATATTAAATTCTAAAATTTTTGCGAAGGCAATACTCCTTATACTAACGTATTGTTTGGATAAAGTAACAAATTATAGTTAAAGATATAATTTAATGATATATTCTGTGTATTATTTGTGGTAATTTCTTGTGTGTTATTTTTTAATAAAAACAATTTTAGACAAAGATGTAAGATATCCCACTAATTTATTATTTTTCGAATTTCCAGTTTTGAATGTTAGACAACTTTATTTGAAAACGTTGATAACTTACATCAGAGAAAATAAATATCACATTTTTAAAGCAACTGAACACAGGTATGAAACGGTATAAATTTTCCTAGGCTAACCTATAGGTCAAATTTATTTAATTCTTTCTACTTAGCACACCAATTATACAGAAATCCACCCATCGAAATTACTTCTTCTGATGAGGTCAGTCTCTCTATTTACAAGCAGAGGGTTGAGGACTGGCTACTCCGGATTGGCCCTGCCGCAGCTGACATGCTCCTCCTTTCTCCTTATAATGTTTAACTTCAAAATTCATTTCATGTTTAATTTAATTTCATTAAATTTGGAACCGCTAATTGTGACTTCGAGTGTTCTGACGATTAATGCTTTGGTTCTGACGATTTATAATTTTATTCTGTTTATGTTTTATTTCTCTAGTATTCCTTCCATTAATTTTATATAGTAGTAATGTATATAACAATTAGTTTATTTCCTGTGAGTGTTGTCGCTGATTTGAGGTACCCTATTAATATATATTAGATGTTAGCCTCTTCCTCACACAGGCTCAATAGTCTTGTGAGGAAAAGATTTCCTTTACTTAAAATAATATACCCAAATGTATTTTTATTTTTTTATGGAAATAAATGAATCTTGTATTATAATTACGAATCTGAAGATTGGTGAGCACCACGTGGCGAGAGAATGTCACCGATGACAGATGTATAATTGGCTGAGCTCAGCATCTGCAAGTATAATCAAGCTCCCTAATGGTACCCACTGTCATTTAACTCAGCTGAAATCAATCTCAAGAGAATCGTTTCTGAAACTCTCGTCCATGTGGTCTGGTTAAAAAATTTAAGTACCTGATTTTTGTAGATGATAAAGTTTAGATTAAATTAAACTAATGGATATGTCTAAGCTTTAGTGTAGGGGTGTCCAACAATTTTTGGACGCAAAAGTCAAATGCAAGTAACATCATAAGGTTATGATGGCAGCCGTTAAGAGAAAGTCAAAATATTCCCTTCAAACATATATATGATTTAGCCTTTTTCACACAGGGAAGTAAATACCGCTACTGTACTGAAAATATTTTAAACCAAGTATTTTTAAGTTAATGAGAAATATACTGCGCATTCCTTCCAGTAGTGTGTCCAGGGGCCTCTTGAACAATTTTACTAATAATATAAGTAATTTATAACAAATTACGGGTAAAGATCCGTCAAGTACTAATGAAATTGGCTTGCATAATAAAATTGAACTCTTACGAAGCATAAGTAAATGCATCAAATCTCAACTAAAATTACAACATTTTCATGAAAACAATACTTTTTTAGACGTTACGAGTATTCTAGAGGAGATAAATTACGAAAGGTTATGAAATAAGTTGTCAAAGTTAATTTTAAAATAAGTTTAACTTACCAAATGAAACAAGTAAATATTTATGCACTAATAAGTTGGCCACCCTGACTATTGACGGCGCCACATGTCCAGGATATAATACTATATTGATGTTGCAGCTTGATGGGATAAACCAGATTGGCTCCATCATGAGCTTATATCGATTGTATCGTATCGAAGCTATTCTAAAGGTATCTAGTTTAAGCGTTACATTAATACTATAACTCTATTACGAATGAAACATATTCAGGCAATTCACATACAGGCATATTCAGTTTCCATATTTTCAATTAGTTTCCATTTTATAGCGTTTTAAATTTTTAATGTTAACCTTATGGGTAATAAGTTTGTTTACAAATTTTCTAAAATCAAAACATTTGATTTCTTAAAACAGCTTTTGGTTTATTCTCCGTTAGCAATATGCTTTACTATCCGAATCATTAATTAATGTAAACTATGAAGTAAATATGTGCTGTACAAAATGAACAGCATTATTCGCCACGTTAATAGTTTACGGTTTTTGGGAATTGTGTACTGTATTTATACTTTTCTTATTTTCTGTGTGATTTAAAGTCACGTGTTTATATGTTTGCCAAATAATTACAATTTTTAAACATATAAGGTTTATTATAATAATCAGCTGTTGAATATTTGAAGCAGAACATGGCCAATCTTAAAGTAAACAAGTATTTTTTGTTAGGCGTTACGAAGTTCGGCGGGTCAGCTAGTTTTAATTTATTAAACCATAGGTATTAAAATTAATATATTTGCACACGAATCTCGAGAACGGCTGTAACGATTTTCTTTGAATTTTGGAAATTTTCTAGATAGGTCTAATTTTCAGGAAAATTCCGATTCTTGTAATAGTAAGTTTAAAATCTAAAAAATTAACATTACGCTTATGGAGAATCATATGTAAACAATACAAATCAAAACATCTGTTTATAGCCGTTTGAAAGTTGTTGATTGAAGATGGTGGTGAACAATATGTGAATAGGGGCATTGCATTAACAAGGTATTGCATTAATATTTATTTTAAGTATGTAATAAATGAAAAATTATCAAAATACTAAACAATTTGTAAAAACTAAAGGGCAAAATAACTGTGCGAAATAAAAGCAGAGAAAAGTATTTCCAAATTTTTTCGAGTTTTTATAGAAAATGTTTTCATTATATTGCTTAAAGCCACTGTAACAAACCAATTAACTGGTGTAAATTAAATTTCTCTTTTTTCAATCCTCATTTCGTTTTTAACAGAATCAGTTGATCATAGGCTAATAATATCTGTATGGACAATTGAATAGTTTAGATCAACTAAAACAATTGAGGTTGGCTAAAAGACCTTAATCGATAGGGAATGCATGGCCGATGTCTTGGCTCAGTTGTAGCGCGTTGGTTTCATATTCCAGAGTAGTGAGGTCAATCACCACCCGGGGATTACATTTTGGTTCAGTGTTTATGCTATATTATAATTAACTTGTATAATACATATATTATTCTATCCGAGCAAAGCTCGGTCACCAGGTAGTCATCTTTATATATACTGCGGTACAAACGAAGCAGGTACAAAAAATGTTTTCGTGTACTGAAGAGCAAAAGTTGTTCTTTTTAATCATAGACCACAAAAGATCAATGACGATACGAGGTCAGCATTCGATTATAAATAATCAGAAAATTAATTTCCTGGTATGGATTGTGAAACTGGTAATCGACTATTAATTCGAACTGTCGAATTATTGAGATCGAATTATCGATAATAATAACTAACACTGACATAACCTAAACAACCAATCAGGAGTTAAGAAAGAACTGCTACAACGTTAGTAACATAACAGCTGATTAGTCTAAAGCAACAAAAAGTGGTATATAACTGTCGATACTAAATCATGTAATACTAATTTATGTTTAACGAGTTCGTTTCATTTTTATTTGCAGTACGACGAGAAATATAGTTCATCACACGGCCCAAAATGGGTTTTTTGGTATATACTCGCACATTTAAAAGCCTCGTCCGTTCAACTTGTGCTCGTACCAAAAACGGGCGTTTTTGATGTAATTAAATTATTACTAACTATTTTGCCTACAGTAAGTATACTGTACATTTATGTAGATTTTGGAGAAAGCGTTTTAAAATGATTCAGATTAAAAATCAAAATCCCTAAGAGATGTTCGGTGTTCTCGTGGAGTAAGAATATTCAAGCGCATCAGAGAAATAGCTGAGACGAGACGGTTCGGG
Source organism: Nephotettix cincticeps (assembly GCA_023375725.1). NCBI lineage: Eukaryota > Metazoa > Arthropoda > Insecta > Hemiptera > Cicadellidae > Nephotettix > Nephotettix cincticeps. The sequence continues at coordinate 17,514,740 of CM041789.1, read as the reverse complement.
AAAGTATTTCCAAATATTTATTCTCGACCGCTGCCTCGACAGTTGGGTCAGTTGCAGAGTAAAACAAAACCAAAAACATCCTCCCCTACTGGCTTATTCACCTAAAGAATTTCACCAAACATTTTCCATTTTGAACTCCTACGAACTATAGGGTGAGTTAATTAAATATTTCTTCTGTTAAAATACTCTCATATAAAATAAAATTATTACAAAAAATTTAAAGTATAATTTCCTATCCCCGTCTTGTAGACCTAGTGTTTTAAATAAAGAAAATTAGGTTGTTAGTCAATTTCTATATGTCTTTCCGTAACGTTAAACGTATTTTCGTATCGCTTCTTCGTGATTATGAGAGCACTAAAAGTACTGAGACGGTGGCGACGTCCTGTAATCCAGCTACTTGGATGTCACGAATTGTGGATAGTTGTGAGAGATGGCGGTGGTTGTAGTGTTCTCTTGTGTGGATTAACGTACGCACTATTGAATACTACGTTAATCCACAAAGACCATCCTCATAATTAGACCATTTCGTAATTCAGAGGCCGTGGTTCGGATTCCACGTTAAACTGTAGGTCCATTAGTTGCCATCGGCTGTTGGGCTATTAATTAACAGTCCTGTCTAAGGAAAATGTCAGCCTTAGTCAGTAACAAGACTACAAGATCGCGCCATAATCATCCTACATTCATTCCTCATTCATACCTAGCTTAAAATACCTACCTGGGTAGGTCGCAATTTCAGTTAAAAGTATATAGTAAAGTATAAAGTATGAAATTTATATTCATTATTATTTTTGGGAAAGGTTTTTGTTTCTATCAAACTGACCCACACCCGGTTACCATAAAGTAATCAGCTCTCAAAAGCCTTGATTTTAGCTATATTAGCAACATTTTTTTAAGTTTTACTGAACATAATAAATTAATAATCAGTTGTCAAGTTAAAATGTAATTTACAATCTGGTTTTACATAAAACAATATTTAAAATAATAGCAAATTAATGAAATATTGTCTAGGAAAAAACAAGTTATTGACTAAACCAATATAAAACTAGCATATTAAGACACTTCAGTTACACAAATAGGTGAGGTCGATCCATCGTTTTATGTCTTTTTAGTCTGTACACATTTTGGCTATTATCTAACAAATTGCAAGACAAGTAGTTTGAACTGAATTTAGAATTTTTTAATACTTCAATTACAAATGGAATGTTGATTTTGTCTATTCATGGTGAAATTCGAATCGAACATTAATAAGTACTTTTCCTCAGTGCCTTGGAGTGAAATCTCTACAGGATGTAGATTTTTTTATTTGGAAGCGGTTCCACAAACAGAAGTACCATGAGTCCAACAAGCTTGAGTATAAACTTGTAAATTAGATTATATTAGATTAAATTATTGAAATGGAAACCTACCCAGGTATATAGGTATTTTAAGCTAAGTATGATTGAGAAACGAGTGTAGGATGATTGTGGCGCGATCTTGTAGTCTTGTTTCTGACTAAGGCTGACATGTTAATTAATAGCCCGACAGTCAATGGCATATCCTAAAGGACCTACAGTTTAACGTGGAATCCGAAAGACTTATCATTTGTTTTGTTAAATAATATAAATAATATATACATTACCAATTTTTCCTCCCATCACTATAGATTTTTAGTACCAAATTTCAAAAATTACTTCATCACGTGGATATTTCAATAATTTTTATTATGACAAATATTGTTTTGCGAAATCATGAGTAAGAACATTACATTAAACTAAATGAAAGCTATAACTTCTTAACATATCACAATTGTATTAGTAGGGTTTTTATAACCTGGGATTAAAAATAGAGAAATATTAAATAAATTATGATTTTTTTTGTTACCGTATTTGTTATACTCAAAACCTCTTATAAACTATTAAAGTGGGTTAATGCAAAAGAAATGTCCACTTTGAACTGTAAGAACAAGAATTTTATGTATTATAATACTGAGAACTCCGTGACTGGTTTTTGCAACTAAAGTTGCAACAAAAACCTAGTTGGATCCCAAGGAGGAAACGGAAACAGAATATATAATATAACCAAGACTCTACTGCCAGCCGATATCTTAGTGGTCTTATAAGGATTTAAGTTCAAAAATATTCTTAGTTTTTAGGTTTATCCCTGTAATTTGAAAATCTATAGAGTTTTATCTGCACATAGCTAGGAATTATGATACTTTTGGTTATTTTGATATGGCTATGGATATGTCTTTGCTCTGTAGAGTGGAGTTTTGGCAATCCGTCTTAACACAATTTGAAAAGTCACATCATATGGTTATAGACGTGATTAGGTTATGAGGACAACTGTTTAGAGGAACTGAAAACATTCCCTTTGAACATATCCATGATCTAAGATATTTCCCAAAGGGAAGTAAATACGTTTTTTTATATCGCTTGCTCATTACTTTATTTTAATAGGGAGTGAGTCAGTTTAAAGTAAACTACACTCTCCAAGAGGTATAGAATAATGAAATGTAAGTAATAAGTTAACATTGGGTGCTCTTATTTGCACGGATAAGACAAACTTTAACGCTTTGTTTAGTGTTACACGTGTGTGTTGTTAGATTAAAATTGAAATAATACTCATTTCGAAATTCCTGGGGTCCTACGTGAAAAAAAAATATTATAATTTAAGATACAAGTTCTTTATTATCAGATGCAAATAAATACATGACATCACAAAAAATTGTATCCTTTATTTTTTCACTTAGTCTACATATGTCACTATACCAAAATAAAACATTCGTTGTAAACATTGGTAATTTAATTTGTAAATTTTTACATTTACCTTTTAACATTTTGCATTAACTAATCAAAAATCAATTGAGTGTTTTTTTTGCCAAAACTCCTCAATTGTGTACCGCGGAAGGTTAATCGAAATTTTTCAAACTGAATTTAAAACTTTTTCGTAGGCAATTTCTTAATTTTTTAGGATGATTTATTCCAAATGATTGGACCAAATGTAAGGCTCGCCGATCTTGTCGCCTTATAATGTCTTTCCATGTGTATACTATATTTACCCCTTGTGTTGTGTGATTAATTTTTTTTACTATATATATAACTAGCCAAAGTACCCGTTCTTCGCACGGGTTAAAAAGGCTGAAAGGTGTAGGCTCTACTGATAAATTTAAGTTATTGTTAATTAATTCTTCATTGTTTACAAAATGACAAAACACGTGTGTCTACCTCATTTCAAAGTAACATCTGTCAAATATTGGGAGAGGATAAGGATTAATGTAATAGACAGTCGTCGGAAAAACTTAAAATCTACCATTCCACTACTTCAAATAATTCACTAACTTCGATCCAGCAGTTTATCTGAAAAATCAACTTTATTTCTTCTTCTTCCCGAACTTAAAATATAGTGCAAACGGATGTCATTATAAAATGTAAACATTGAAACCTAGGACGGTCACGGCAGCTCTTTCTTTTTCTTCTTCCCGAACTGCCAAATTTTAGTGTTCACAGCTGTTGACATTCAAGTAATTTTATGTTTTCATTCTTTGAAAATGTAAACATTGAAAATTAGGACGTTCATGGGGCGTAGCCCGAGGGGATTTTAAGGAAACTAATATGCTTATGTGTTGCATGAGTTAAAGATCTACCTTTCTGTAAAATTTCAAACCGGTCGGTTCAGTATTTTTCGCATTTACTTGCCACAACAAACCCACAAACAAACATACAGAAACCACCTATTCTTTATAATATTATAGATTTTCTTCAATGTGTATCAAAACTTCATAAATAATGGTGCACGGAACAGTTAAAACCAATTTATACACAAAACTATAATTACTTTTATACATATTATGATTGTTTATTGTTCACATTTTTAGTAAAAATAATATAACGTCCTTCCTACAAACGTATTTAACATTTTTTTATGTGAAACAAAAGGTCCCGTGAGATAAAGAAGGGTCTCGCCACTTCAGCGTCTGTTCACTTTGGCTCCTAATCTTGTTCACAGATTCCTCCTTTACAAACACACTTGCTCCTTTGGTTTTGGTTTTGAGTTCTTCAGCTTCAGTAAATAGTTCATATTTTCCGAACCTTTAACCCTTTATAGGCTAGTGCGTGAATATATTCCCATTATGCTTGTGCTTTTTAATAAAACTGATTTCTCATTTCGATGGAAACCTGTTACATATTTTCCATCTTAAAAATCACCACCCCTCCCCCTTAATAACGGTATAACGGATTAAAATGTATTATAAACAGTTTGTTTTTTATTTATTTCTGTCATACTTCAACACACAGCTAATTTTATTGCTTTGTCTAGGTTTTTTATTGTGATACAGTGACATTTTAAATTGCAATTTTTTATCTTAAAGTTTTTTAGTAATTTTCGTAGTGTTCTTATCTTATTTATTATACATAATATTTTTACAATAATTAAAATCTCTTAAAATGGATAAACAGATGGTATTTTACAGAGGAAAACAATTCTTTGTTTAGTGTTGTTTGAATAACCCCCAGAAATGTATGTCATTTTCACGCAACATGCTATCTACTTTACGGTTCATAATATGTTCAAAAATGAAATCAGAATAAAACCATAAAAATTAAAAAACCGTCCTGAACGTAGGACGGGTAAACACCTAGTATCTGTATAAAAATAAAGAAATTGTTCACTTTCAGTTAATATTTTATTCTTTAAAAGTAATATTTTAGTGATTCTTTATTCTAAATGCTACTCAGGTTAATCCACGGCCAGTTCAACTGGAGTAATTTATATGCAAATATCAGGTGTAAATATGCAAATATTAATCCAAGCAGCCAATGTGAATTACATATCAGATCACGATAGAGATCGCACATACATCTCTTGTTCTGAAGGCATTAAGGTACAGCTGACCACAAACAAAGCTTACTTTTTACGGAAGATATTTTTACGTGTCAATATTTTTTGTAAAATTGTCGTTATGAGTGCTTACGTCTTAGCCAACAGCACGTAAGCTTATATATTTTATATTAAAAATTCTATTCATGTTTGAAACACTTTCCTAGAGCTACAGCAATGCTCAAGACCATAGTGGTACGCTAGCCCAACCAACAATGAGATTTATTATCAATATATTTTTCTAAAACACTACGTAAATATTACATGCGAGTAATAACATTGACATATTTTTTTAGTGTCTGCCAATACTGGCAATAAAAACATTACTTGTAAGAGACCAATTTGAAATGATAAACCTTCAAGTAGGAAATGTAACGGTAATACAATTTACAATTTTTTACAATTTATAACGGCAAAATACTTATTTTCCCAAAAATATGAACATTGATTGAAACCTATCTCTATTTTATGAACTGAGTGAAAAGACTGAATAAAACTCGTCTAGTCCAGGAAAGGTTCAACCATCAAAAACCACTATACTATTAAAACACTAACCAATGAATAAACGTTAGAATACAAAGCTGTCACACACGTTTAAGTGGATCAGCTGATAATCATTCTATCATAAAAACAGCTGATCGTATTGCAGATCCCCACTATTGCATTTTATTAAAACCATAAAATCAAATGAGAAGTAATTTTTTATGCAATCATGCTCGCTTACAAAACTTAAATAGGATTTATATATCCATTGATAAATTCAATTTGAAAATTTAGGCAAAATACTATTTTTTTATACAACATCCAATGTTGGGAGAAAATAAAGAGATTGAGGGATATTTCAGATGTGTTTTGTGGACAGCCTGAGGCGTGTGTGGTACATCAACATCATCACACGATGGTGGTTCCAATAAAGGTTATCAAAACAAAGGATCCTTGCTTTATCCTGTGGCTTAAAGGATTATTGTCATTCTGCCCTATGCTGGTTGTCACTATGAGTTGAACATGCAGTATTTTTATTCTTGGGAGATCTCGGCGTAGCTTTGAGTTGATGATTATGAAAAAATTAATTAAATATATGTAATATATACCCACAAAATATATGGCTTGATCCTTGAGTTAAAAGAAGCCTAAAGGACAGTATAATCGTGAATCGCTTTTAGATAAAAAATATATATATATTTAAAATACAAAAACCAAATAAATTCCAATTTTGTTCATTCGATTTGTAGTATTTGTAATCTCCACTAACCAAACGTTAAGCCATTCTTTCAGGCGTGGACATTTAAACGATTTAACCTTATATATAATCATATAATACATAAACATGGTTTAAATGATTTGGAATTATAATTAATCTTACGATTGTATTATAAATTCAACGATATTTTTTAATAATTAAAATAGAAAACATGTAAAATGTTTTGAGATGGAAACGGTTGCGTAGTTTAAAACTTAATTCAAAAACGACAATCTGCAAGAAATAATTGAAAAGAAAAGAGCCTAAAGTGTTAAAATGACTTTTGTGAAAAATCAATCAATTACAATCATTACTTATAAAGGAAAACAGCGTTTCTCCATTTTTCGTTTAACGACAGAGTACGTTCTATTGGAGAACAGTAAAACGCTCGAGATATTGGAATCTGATTTATTGAGTTTGACGTTACATTCAGAGTCTCAATACAACTTGTATTGGAAGCGTTCTGCTTTGTAAGACTTTATTTAAACGCAACTACAACTTGAAGTGAAATTCTTTTTTAGTCAATAACACCGGAACGAGGTTTAAAATATGTCCGTCTCCTCTGAAAATTTAATTCCTTTGAATTCTATCATTAAAAGGGTACCTTTTAAATGGGTGAGATTAATATTTTGAATAGGTTAAATTTTAACGACAATAAGATAAATTATTTGTAAACCTTATGAACGGTGATGTGGCCGGGGGATCGACCTTCGCTCAGGGGAATGAAACGTGCATTAGATTAGTTGATTAAATTAAAACACATTTATAATGTCCTTAATCTAAACACTGATTATATGGTTTAAATAAATAAATAATAATATTAACACCTTAATAAATATACATTTTACATTAGAACTTTCATGTCAATTGAGATGTATGATAGTATTTGGAGCGAGCATTAGATTGACTGGGACGGTGGCGTCGTCCTGTAAACCAGCAACTCACGAGGAGTTCACGAATTGTGGATAGTTGTGAGCTAGTGTCGGTGGTTGTAACGTTCTCTTGTACTAACGTCCGCATTATTCAATACTACGTTAATCCGCAAAGACCATCATCATAATTAGACTAGTTCGTAGTTCTGATGCAGTGGTTCGGTCTCGTTAAACTGTAGTCCCCTTTGATATGCCGTTGACTGTTGGGCTTTTAATTAATCACCATTTCAGTTAAAAGTATATAAGGTATAAAGTAATACCTAAATTATTTATGGCTGAAGTGTCTTGGCAAGAATCCTTCCGCCCCTTTATACAATAGAAAGGAAATAGGGTGCATTTTAGATATTTAGTCAAAGAAAAATAATTAAATACAATGAAAGCTCTGACACGAATCAACCACCGTCTGATTAACCGACAACTTTCCAGAAATAAACAAAACTTCCGCCGCAGCAGCGCGATTCGTCGAACTTCCGTCGACGATTCTCACAAATGGCTGTATTTACTTCCCTGTGGGAAATAGGTTAGATCATGGATATGACTAAAAGGAATGTTTTCAGTTCGTCTAAGCAGCGGTTAAAGTTTGGTCTAAAGGGTTGCAAAAACCCCTCAAGCTAAGTCATACTCGAGTCAAAAACAGGTCAATTATATATTTCAATAGCCAAGTCAGATTCAGTCAGTTGTTCACTTATATTATTGTGTTTGATTACGGTTTTTTAATATTTTTAACAAATTTTTATGGTTTTTTAGCGAATTTCCCATAGGGAAGAAGCTATTACCGTAGGTCTCATGGTAAGACTTAAGCCCGGGACCATGTTATTTTTTCGTCTTTAGGTGCCCAGAGTCCAAAAACAATAGTCGTTAAAATTTTTATATATATATGTATATATAACCAAACTATGTCGATGTATATATATGTATATATATATACATATATGTGTCTGTTAGCACGATAACTCTCGTAAAAATGGTCCGATCGAGACCAAATTTGGTAGAGACGTGTATTCCTTCAAATGCTCGGACGAGTTCGTAAACCAGACATATCGGTCAATAGGAACAGGTAGTTTGGGGGGGGTTTTGTACCCCAAAATGGGGTTTTTTGCGTTTTTCACATGTAATTTTTAAACATTTTTCATTTTATATTTCACCATTGGAATCAGCTTAAAAAACTACACAATTAAGTTCCTTAAAGTTTTTCTCTATCTCTAACGGTTACCGAGATATTAAAAAATCTAAACACAGTACGTTGTATTGTGGGGCTCCAATGTTAATCTTATGGAGGATAAGGAAAAATTAATATTTCACTTATTAACTAATACTTTTGGATAAAACTTTATATTTAGCTTCATGTGGTTGAGGTTCATCCATTTATGCTTAAAAATCATGGTTTATGTGTTTACCATGGCAGCAAACCTGCATACTCTTTTCCCATGTTAATCATATGGAGAATAGGCAAACTCCTTTATTTATGGACTTGTTGATGAAAGTTTGTATAAATGTTAAAAATTAAAAAATGTTTTCAGTTGGTATAAATGCCGGTTAAAGTTTGGTCTAAGCAGCAAACCTGCATACTCTTTCCCATGTTAATCTTATGGAGAATAGGCAAATAATTCTCATGTTTATGGACAGATTTTTATAAAACTTGTCAAATATTTTTATTATTATATTGTTGATTTGGAAATTCGCTGAGTACGCAGGTCTGCTGCGACGTGGTTTTTTTATTTATCTAATATCGTAGCTTAGCGAATATCTAAAAGATATTGAAAATTACAAGTATGGAAAATTAAAGAGCTGGATGAAGGAGAAACTTAGATGGAAAAAGAAGATGACGACGAAGGAGAAAATGTTTGTATTCATTTCTCTTTGTGAATATGTTAGATCATGGATATGTCTAAAAGGAATGTTTTCAGTTCATCTTAACAGCTGTTCTTATAACCAAACTATGTCGTCAATGTTTCAAATTCAAAATGACTCCAATGAATCACGAGAAACTCATAAAAATATATTACAGTTGGCTCCACTGTACATTGAACAATAACAAACTTCTACAGCTGTTGACGATATCCATAGAAAAGTGGAGAATGTGCTTTCAAAATGACAATTGAAGGAAAAAAGATGAGAAAATAATTGCTGACTACTTCGGTTTAAGATGTATTTACTGTAATCAAGTTAGGGGGTTTTATGATGCAGTGGCTATAAGTTTTTTTGTACATGGATATGTCTTAGCTCTGGGGGGGGGGGGGTTTGGCAATTTGTAAGATGAAAATTTTAAACAGGTTTCCATAGAAACTACTAGAGCTATTAGTGAATATTTAATATGTAAGAATAAGACCAGCTTTTTAGAAGAACTTAAAACGTGTGGCGACCAGCTGACACGTTGCTAGGCAACGTCTAACATTGTTAATCAGAAATGTTTTGTTTTGTTTTGGTACGTGAGGTTAGGTCATTAAAATACGTTCACTTAACCTAATTATGAGTTCTTATTACGCCTCACATGCTTGTTCTGCTTACTGAATGATCGTGAGAGGTTATAAAATTGAGTTGAAAATTACCTATTAAGTATATTTATAAAGGGATTGATCGGAAGGAATGTTGGGTGAGTGATAGCTACATTTCAACGTTTATGTTACAATATATACAATTAATTGTCCAAGTTTCTATTAATTTATCACCGCTTTCTGTTTTTTAATTACGAATTTCCGAAGTAGCTATCCGTACTCATGGTCCGAGTTAAGCCCGTACGTATTTTTCTTCTTTACTGCCCAAGCTCAATGTCATTTTAAATATATATATATATATTATATATGACTGTTACCGATACTACACGGAAAAAGGTGTATATCGGGCGCAGGGGTAGAGGTGATTCCTACTGCCGGACGGTCTTAACCCAGCATAACGTCAATAACAATTTGGCTTTGTACCCCAAAATTTTGGCGTTTTTTTCACATGTAATTTTTAAACATTTCTAATTTATATTCACCATTGGAAAGCTTAAAAAACTACACATTAAGTTCCTTAAAGTTTTTCTCTATCTTCAACGGTTACCGAGATATCAAAAAATCTACAGTAGTTGTATTTTGAGGCTCCTGTTAATCTTATAATTAGGAAAAATTAATTTTTCACTTATTATAAAATATTGGATGAAATGTTTGTTCATATGGTTGAGATCCATACATTGTGCTAAAAAATCATAGTTTATGTGTTTTTCATGGCAGCAAACCTGTCTCTTTCCAGTTAAAAATGGAGATAACAAATCTTTATTTATGGACAGATGTTGATGAAAGTTTTAAATGTTAAAAATAAAATATTTGATATATAAATGCCTACTTCAGTGTTCCTACAGCAGCAAACCTAATCACTTTTCCCATTTTAAAATGGATAATAGGCAAATAATTCTCATGTTTATTGACAGAATTACCATACTTGTCAAATATTGTTATTATTTTATTATATAATAATTTAGCTGAGTACATTGTGCGATATTTTTAATACGGATTGATCTGATCCGTTATATACTTAAGAATTCTACTGTATGCGCTTTTCTGCATTTTACTGCACTGTATTTCATTGCGATATCAATCGTATCGCATGTCTAGATATCGATAACTGATACCGATACTATCACATAAGTATCGGCGCAGGTGAGGTACTGAAGATTAACACAGCATTAACAAGACTCGCTATACGTTCACGTGCAGCTCCAATATGCGATATGCTCTATTCTTTGTTAAGGTTCAAATATAACATACTAAATTTTTTGATCGTTTGGGAACTGTAACAGCAAATAACATTACGTAAGTTGCTGGCTCAGTTGGTAGTGTGAGAGACTCCAGGTTTTAATTAGGTTTTTTACTTTCTCCCCTTATACATAGTATATGGAGAAAGTATTGTTTTCGTCAAAATTTTCGAATTTGAATTGAGGGTGGATATATCCGTTTTAGAGTCCCCTGAATCCAAAAAAGTGGGTTTCGACGTGATGTCTGTCCGTTCGTGTGTGTGTGTGTGTGTGTGTGTGTGTGTGTGTGTGTGTGTGTGTGTGTGTACACACCCACAGCCTATCCTGTTGATTTAGATGAAATTTCATATTTCAATAAATATCTTGATAAATAATTAAAAATATAAATAGAAAAAAGTAAATTAACTAAGTCTAGTGTTAAGTTTTCAACTATGTTAACGTGATACGACTACTTATGTAAAATTATCCTTGAAACACAGTCTGAGAATTAATTCATGTGTATGACATTTGAATTTTTTTGGTAGCATTTAATATTACTGCCACTATATAAATAGAATATACAAAGTATATTAATTTCTTGGTTAAACAAAATATTCAAAATATGCTCAATTATCATTTACACAAAGGCTATTATTGATTCTGACAATTTTATTAATAGGTGAATTAGCTCCTAGGTTTGTGCGAGAGAAGTAATACTAAATAAATAAATTGATTGTCTGTCTATCTAATTCTCAGATATTTAAAAACAAATACATACAGTAGGCTCGGGCCACGCTCACCTTAAGAGAATTATCACTCCAACTAAGCATACTAATAAATTCCCTACAGTTTCAGCTGAAACATAATAAAATCATTGAAAATACTCTTTAGAGGAAATAAAGATCTAAAACAAAATCTCATTAACAGGTTCTGTGCAAAAAAACAAAGGTGCTTCTCAGTCTTAGCGAATATCAAGTATTATAAAACAATGCGCTTTGTTTTGGAAATGAGAATGGGCTTTGACTCGGCAACGAACAGGTCTCTAAATTTTTATTTCCTTAAGCTTTGGCCTTTTGTATTCTTCTTCTTTTGTAAATACCGCCATATTGTTTCCTGGAATGATTTATCTTTTTGAGTCAAACAAAAATGAGTTTTGCAAGAAATTTCGTTTTGGGAGGATAACAGTTTTAGATCTTCAGGAAAATAAAGGTAAAAAACTTTACTAACTGGAAATCATAAAATATTAATATAAATAAAGAAATTTCGATTAAAATATCAAAGGAACATCCGAGAATAGATGTGCAGAGATGTTTAATGTTTTAACCAAAATAACTGTTGGAACTTGACAAAGGTAATATGCAATGATATATAGAATAATCATCTCAGAATGTTATTACAATAGTTTAAAAAAGTTTTGTGTACATCCTTCTTTTTAACTTAAGACCTGGTTTCTATTAGGTTTCAATAGAAAAAACACATTGAAAGTATTTGTACTTTAGCAACATAAAATTGACCCGGTGGTGTATAGTCATTCAATCGTTACTAACATAGTTAATTGATGTGAGGGTTCGTTGTATAACATTAAAAAATATTTTTTTATATTATAACTTATCTTTTTATCTGATTACAAAAAATAAAAAGTCAACAATTTCGAAAACGTAAAATATCTATATAAAATTTAAAGAGTCTATCTAGACCTGAAAACTTTATTTATCGATTCAAAAATAAATTAAATGGATTTTTATATTTATTAACAGAAAATTATGGACTTCTTATATACAACCTGAAATAACTAATATTTAACCAGGCATATTCTAACTACCATTTTATGAAGTTTAATGTCGTTTTACTGTGATCTCCGGGGCTATTTACATAAAATGTACATTATCTCTTTACTATAGTTTAGAGATAGTGACAGGAAACGATCAAAGTTTATCGACTAACCTACTTGTCGTTCTGTGGAACATCTTGGTTTCTCGGGTAACTATTAAGTTATGTTTATTACTATATTTTTTCAATACATATTTCGTTTTTATCTTTCTCGGGGTTGACCGTCTGAAGTTTCTTAAAATCTACCCCATAATTCCCCAAAACCTTTTTTGACACTCATCTACAACTTTTTCTTGAACAAAAATGACGAATCATGATACTACTTTTAAATTAATTGTATGGGTATTTTAATAAATATAATTTCTTCTTAAAAATTGAGAAAGACTATATTTATAATCATTTCTCATTTCTTGTTCAACCTGAACTTTAATAGGAAAATGAAACTTTAGGTCCCAGTACCGAAACGTATTATTTTGTGAAACTCACTCTGAATAAATTACTGAACGAAATTTCAAATTCTGAGAAAAGCAACCAAACCATACTTTTAGATTACTTAACAGGTAAGCCTTTGAAAGCATCCCCATCGTTCTGCCTACATTCATCCCTCGCTGAAAATCCTGCATGCATAATTAAACCACACCATTTGAGAAGTGGAACAAAATTGTTAAATGTTTAAATTTCCCTAAAGCAAATGAGTACATCAATTTGCCATATTTCGAAGAGGTTATAATGATAATGAGAATACTTTGTTTGAAATGCATTGTCTTAAAAATGTAGGTTTATGGTATTTATTGTTGCGGGCATTTCACAGGTCTGCGACTAAAACACTGCATAGGATTGTTTAACATTTTCTCGTAGATTTTTATTTCATAGACACAGGAAAAATATTTAAAATATTCTATCACATACTTTATAATTTATTTTATAGGATTCATGTTTAGTACTAAAAAACGTATGGAGTACTTTTCAATTTTTATAATTGGTGAAAACAACTTAAAAAAATATTTCTATTTATTTTATTTTGGCTTAAATTTATAAAAAAATACAAGGATAGTTTTGTTTTGTAACCACTTCCTGGCGGGGAAGGGGGGATCGGTTCAGTAGATTGAGGGGATAAAAAGTTTTAAAAACATGTTCATACACGTTGAAGAGCTTTTCTTAATAAATTAGGAATCTGGCTGGTGGGACTGAGCAGGTTATAACGTGAACTACAGCGTACAAAGGTAAGCAAGTGCAAGCAATTTTCCTTGCACAATGGTTATAAATTCGAATCCCTTCCACAATGGGACATTCTGTGCATATGGAAGAAAACTATAACGATTTGTACATCATCCTGGAAAAAATCAAATAGAAACATCAATGGACGGTTTGTGGGGACTTCAAAATACTGTGACGGTTCCGTCGTCACCGGTGTGCTCGGATGTAGCTTCAGTTAGGGCAGGGTCTATATCCAGGGGTCGGAGTTTTATTTAGGAATAATGTGGCTCAGTATGGGTTTTATATGTCCAAATAAGTTCCCATAGGTCTCATCATAGCCACAGGGAAATGCTTGGTTTGCACTAGCAGGACGTCGGAAGGTGTAACAAAAATAACTTACGGTTATGTTTTACTAGGTTAGGATTAAATGCTACGATTACTCTAGCAGGATTAGCGGATAGGACGTAGAGGCGTGCTAGGATTGCTCCAGCAGGATTAGCGGATAGGACGTAGTGGCGTGCTAGGATTGCTCCAGCAGGATAAGCGGATAGGACGTTAGGTCGTGCTAGGATTGCTCCAGCAGGATAAGCGGATAGGACGTTAGGTCGTGCTAGGATTGCTCCAGCAGGATAAGCGGATAGGACGTACGGTCGTGCTAGGATTGCTCCAGCAGGATAAGCGGATAGGACGTTAGGTCGTGCTAGGATTGCTCCAGCAGGATAAGCGGATAGGACGTTAGGTCGTGCTAGGATTGCTCCAGCAGGATAAGCGGATAGGACGTAGTGGTAGTGCTAGGATTGCTCCAGCAGGGTACGCGGATAGGACGTAATGGCGTGCTAGGATTGCTCCAGCAGGATAAGCGGATAGGACGTTAGGTCGTGCTAGGATTGCTCCAGCAGGATTAGCGGATAGGACGTGAGGTCGTGCTAGGATTGCTCCAGCAGGATTAGCGGATAGGACGTTAGGTCGTGCTAGGATTGCTCCAGCAGGATTAGCGGATAGGACGTAGGGTCGTGCTAGGATTGCTCCAGCAGGATGTAGGCGGAATCGTAGACTGCTTACCCGAAGCGGCTGCGGTGGTCGACTGCTCCGGTCGGCTGCCAGCGAAGGAAGAGAGCGGCTCGTTCTGAGCAACCTGTACTTATACCCTCCAGGCCGCGCATGCGCAGTAGCGCTGTTTTTACCAGTAGCAATCGAGCCGTCGAGTAGGTAACATCGGACAATGCTTTTGCATGGGTAAGGGTTTTTGAGGTTAAGAGTGTGCTACAAAGGGTATTAGGAAACAGGTTTTGGAGTCACGGGAGGCGACGCCAGGTAAATGGAGGGTATAGGAGTGTTGCGGAAGGCGACGCCGACTTGCGGAAGGCGACGTGGAGTCACGGGAGGCGACGCCAGGTAAATGGAGGGTATAGGAGAGTTGCGGAAGGCGACGTGGAGTCACGGGAGGCGACGCCAGGTTTTAACATTTTTGAAGGGGGTCAAATTTTAGGTCCGTTACATCCCCCTCTTACTTCCTGAAATAAATAAAAAAAAGAAAAGAGAAAAAAAAACAGTTGTACTTTCTAACTAAAACAAAACCATTTATTTACTGTAAAAGTAATAACAAAAATTTTCTTTTAACAACAAAACAGTGTATAATGTATACTTCCTTAATTATACTCAGTCTTTTCTTTTTTTTTTATAATCCGAAATAAAATCACAGCGTCCAAAATACTGGCTCTTCTTTAATAATAACAAAATCTCGTTAACATGATTAATAAAATAAAATAAACTTCGCTTAAAACTAACATTGCTTATTACTAAAATCAGTCTTATCTAATTATACTTTCAATATCATAGAAAATCTTTTCGATATATTTTATATCTTCCTAAACTCCGTTCAATGAAATGAAATACAATGGGATTAACAATAAACAAACAAACAAATATTCTTAACGTAATTACTAAAATAACCTATCTTCAGTAAATGAACAAAAAAAAGGAACATTTTTTATCACAATTGGTTAACTAAAACTAAAAAATCACGTTTCATTTAATTCGTCTCCCTTTTAGAAGGTAACTTCGTCAAGTCTAGTCCAGGGTAATATAACTCCATATTATGAATCTTCCGCTTATTCATACGGATAAATGAACCATCAGGGAGAAAAATCCTTTTTCTTTTTGTCACCCCTCGTGGTCTGGATTTGTGGTGGCGGGTGGTGACTCGTGGGGACGTCGTGTCCATGTTGATGGGCTGTGGTGGTGATGGTTTGGGGACGTCCTCTGCTGGTACAGGAGAGTTCAACCGGAGGGTCTCGCTAAGGAGGCGATCGATTTGTGGGGACTCCATCTTGGTCGGCGGTTTGTCAAAAGGTGACAGAGGTACCGTCTGGCCTTGAGTTATAAAATCACGGAACTCCTCCAGAAGGGGATCAGGAGCATGACTTTGGTCGGGCTGAGGGGACAGGATAATTTTTAAAAACTGGGATGGGTGTACTGTCGTAGTTTCGGTTCCGTCCTGAATGAAGTAACCTTCCCTGTTACTGCTGACGGCTATTCCCGGCGTAAGAGGCTGGTCCGGTTTTGGTTTACTGGAGGTCGTTTCCATCGGGATAGCGAGAGAAAACTGGCTCTGGTCGGTTTTACACCTGAACGTTTTCACTGGGCGAAAAATTGGTGATTTTTTCCACACAGTCTTTTTTGGTGGCAGCCTTTTCAGAGCGATGTACGGGGAATGACGACGCTTCACTACTTTGGACCAGCGGAGCTTCCTCTCAACCTGTTTCCTTATTTCCCCCGAAGTCAATTCCTGTAATGAGGTCAGGGGTTTTCCCCTCGTTAGATAGTCGGCGAACAAGCAGGTATACACTCCGCAATCATACTTATTCTTTTGTTGCGTGCAGTTTTTTAACATATTTAGAGTGGTCCAGCTAACATTCTTTTTCTTTTGTCGGGATGTTTCCTTTTCTAAAAACTCCCGTACCTGGTTTAGTCGAGTTTCGTGCTCTTCTCCTAAGCTGTCAAAGGAAACGACATCTCCCTTTTTAGGTCTGACAATAATCACGGACCAATGGCCTTCCCTTGCAGGGTGTTTGGGCTGGTCGTGTACCGGAAAAAGGACAAAATCCTTGTCCAGGGGGTTCTCCTTGACCCACCCTTTGGTGCCCTCGTAGCCGGATGATTCCCATTTTTGAAAGAAGAAGCTGTCTACTGCCAATATGCTTCTCTTTGCTCCAATGCTCTGTCTTTCCAAGATCTTGAAATAATTATTTATTACATTGTCATTTAGACACCGGTTTGGTTGCAGAGTGGAAAAATCGACTTCCGTGAGGCGATCCATGATCCTGCAAATAAAACATAATAATAATAATATAAACTTAAAATTTTTCTAAACTAAAATAAAATAATAATCCACCTTCGACATCTGCAGTTAGGGGCTTTCTAATGGAAGGGACCTAGCTAAGGTGCGGTTTTAGGTCCTTTACGTGGGCTATTTTTGTTTGTCCGTGGTCGTCTGTAATTTTGAACATATTCGTTCCAACGGCTTCAGTGATTGTGTAGGGCCCTTCATACTTGGGGGCTAGTTTTGCCGAAAACGCTTTGGCGGCGTCAGACAGTTCATGGGTCCGACATAACACGGTTTGTCCTATCTTCAGCGTGTTAGGTCGTCTTCTAAGGTTATAGTATTTTGCTTGTCGTTCATATGCTTTCTTTAGGTTTTCTTTCACCCTTTCATGTATAGATTTCATAAGCGTCAGTCGTTTTTCCTCGGGGGCCGTGTCGTTGTCCTCAAGAACTAAATCTTGATGTAGAGTTTTTGGTAAGCGTAGCTCTCTTCCGAAATTTAGGAGGGCCGGAGTGTATCCGGTGGACTCATGTGTGGCAGTATTCATGGCCAAACGGAATTCGTTGAGATGTTTATCCCAATGTCGATGATTTTCTTCCACATATTGCCGGATCATGGTTTTCAACACGCGATTGCTCCGCTCCGTAGGATTTGATTGAGGAGAATACGGCGCTGTCCGGAGGTGTTTAATTTTCCAATCCTGAGTTAGGTCAGCAAACATGTTAGCAGTAAACTGGGTTCCATTATCAGTAAGAATCAAAAGTGGGGAACCGTAACGGTAAATGATGAGCTCCCGGAATTTATCTCGGACGTCTTTTGCGGTTGCCGTTCTCAACGGAGATACCTCTATCCATTTCGTAAATTCATCCTGTATTACTAAGACATAACGGAAGCCTTTGGTTGATCGTGGAAAGGGTCCCATTATATCCGCTACCACTTTGTACCAGGGTCCAACTGGACTACGAAACTTCATTTGACCCATGGAAAGTTTTTGTTCGGGTTTTTGTTTCTGACAACTGTCACAAGTTCTCACATAATTTACGACATCCTTTTTCCGTCTAGGCCAATAGTATCGACTCCTGATCCGGGCTATTGTTTTATGAACTCCCAAGTGACCGGCTGTGGGTGCATCATGGTTCTCGTATAGTACTTGTTTCCTGTCAGATTTTCTTACGCAGAGAATCCATGTGGTTTCGTGGAGTAGTTGGTTTTTATGTTTGAAGGGTTTCTTGTACAATTTTCCATCATGCAAAGCATAGTGGGCGTATTTTCCTGGGTTCGTTGAGACAGCAACCATCATGTTATCATACCAAGGATCTTTATTTGAGTCGTCTGGAGATTCTTCCACTACTAAACAATTTAGTAGGGTATGTTGGGACTCCGGGATTCTGGAAAGAGCGTCTGCAAGTCGGTTGTTCACTCCTTTACGATAGCAAACTTCAAAGTCATACTGTTGGATTTCGAGTACCCATCTCCCTAATCTCCCAGAGGGTTCCTTGATAGATAACAGCCAACGAAGTGATTGATGATCAGTGATAGCCTTAAAATGGTAGCCTTCCAAGTAGGGTCGGAAGGTCTTAATTCCCCACACTAGAGCTAAACATTCTTTCTCTGTTGTACAGAACTTTTTTTCTTGGTCCGTTAGGAGCCGACTAGCGAATGCAATGGCCAATTCTCTCCCCTCTTGTCTCTGGGTTAGAGCGGCTCCCAAGCCACACTGGGAGGCATCGACTTGAAGGGTAAATTTTAAGTTGAAATTGGGACATGCCAGAACTGGGGCAGTACTGAGCTTTAATTTCAGAGTTTTGAAGGCTTCTGTTTGTTTCTCTGTCCAATCAAACCTAGCATTCTTTCTCAGCAGAGCGGTGAGAGGAGCTGTAGTTTTGGCAAAATCCTTGATGAAACGTCTGTACCAGGACGCTAGTCCCAGGAAGCTTCTAAGACTTTTTACATTGGTCGGAGTTGGATACTCCTCTACGCATTTAACTTTTTCAGGGTCGGTGTGTATACCATATTTACTTACAATGTGTCCTAAATAACGCAATTCTCTTTTTAAAAATTGACATTTGTCGGGGTTTAATTTTAAGCCTGCCGCTCTCAGTCGAGTAAAAACTTCTCTTAGAAGTTCTAGATGCTCCTCAAAGGTCTTTCCTAAAATTATTATGTCATCGAGATAAGCGAAAGCTTTAGGTTCAAGCTCGGGTCCTATTATAGTGTCCAGGAGCCGTTGAAAAGTGGCAGGGGCAGAATGTAATCCAAAAGGCATCACCTTAAATTGATATAAACCAAGTCCAGGAACCGTAAATGCGGTTATGGGCCTACTGTCTGGATGCAGTTCAATTTGCCAGTAACCATTCTTCAAATGCAGGGTCGTTATGTAGTTTGCTTCCCTAAGTTTATCGAGAACACCACAGATGTATGGGAGTGGGTAGGCATCCTTGATGCTCACATCGTTTACTCTGCGAAAATCTATACAAAATCTGTACTTTCCAGAAGGCTTCTTAATAAGAACTACCGGGGAGCTCCATGGACTTTGTGAAGGTTCAATAATATCATTTTCGAGCATCTCTGCGACCTCGGTCCTCATAATCTCTTGCATTGCTGGGTTTCGTGGGTAATATCGTTGTTTCAAAGGTTCGGGGAATTTAAGATGAATCTTATGCTGAACTAACGTGGTTCGTCCCGTAGATTCTTCAAAAAGAGGTAGCTCCTTAGTGAGAAAGTTTTGCAATTCTTCTTGCTGTTTCTCGGTAATATCTTGAATGGCGTTCAGTTTCGTCCTTAGGGTTTCGAAATGTTGGCCCTGACGTTTAGGGAGATTGACATGTATAAGACCTAATATCTGAATGTAATCAATTCCTATAATTACTTGTGACGCCAGGCCTCGTAGATATACAGCTTCCATGGTCACTTTCAAGTCCGCTACTAGACATGGGAAAATGTATTTTTCATTTGACTGCACTTCTCTACTGTCGGCTAGATTAACTACGGTTTTAGAGTCAATGGGGCGTGTTCCACTATTTTTTACGTGAATTGCGACCTCATCAGATATAAAAGAGAGCATGGCACCGGTATCTACCAAAGCTGCAAAGGTTTTGCCATATATTTTAGTCTCAACAAAAATTCTCTGATCCTTGCTGCCTCGGATTGGAAGGGTACTTATTTCAAAATTTTTAACCTTGTTCAACCACTGTTGCCAATCTTGGGAAGATTGTTTCCTGAAAGACTCTGACGACTTCCCTTCCTCAGAGTCCTTTACTCGTTTCCCGTATGGCATGGGCAAGTGGTCGTGAGTTGTCCTTCCTTCTTACACCTGTAACACCTAATTTTCCGGGGCTTAGGGCATTCTCTAAATAGATGTCCTTCGTCATCGCAATTCCAACAGATGAGTGGCTTTACGTTTTGCATTCTCAGGCTCTGATGTGGAGGGGGGTTGTATCTACCTGGGGATCGATTTCCTCGATTGTCTGGTGAGATAAATCGATTTTCCTTGAAATGAACTGAGCGGTGATCTTTATATTGTTGTCTTGATCTGTTCGGGGCCGGTCCTGGGGCCTCTGAAGCCGGGGATATTTGATACACTTCATCTAAATAGACCGTTTCATTCCAGTCCGTGCGCCGTCTCCCTTTTGATTGGTAAGCTGTTTCTGGCGTCAATGCTTGTGCTGGGTGAGGTGGTGGTTTGTAGGTGCTTCTATCTCTAAGAATAGACTCATATTCTTCAGCGCGTGTAAGTAAAGCTGGCAAGCTGTTTATCTCATGTCGTCGTATATAGAACTTGTAGTCCGGTTTTAAGTTATCATAGATGGTCCGTAGCTTCGCTTCGTTGCTGAAACCACCTCGTCTGCGGATCAATGTAGAGATTGCTACTATAAACTCTCTACAAGTTTCCTTATCACCTTGTGTTCTCTCTTGGATCTCTTTGTCCAGGTTTCGGTAGTAGCCCGGTGGCAGGAATTGAAGCTCAAAATCATTCCAGAAATCATCAAAGTTCCTCCACATATCCCGACTATTTCTCCACCATAGTAATGCGTATCCCTTAAATATCTCGGGCAGAGCTCGTAACATTCGGTTTGGCGGAATTTCGTATGATTCCATCATTTCATTCAATCTTTCCAGAAACGAGACGGGGTCGGTTTTCCCATCAAATTTGATGCTCCATTTTCGCACTAGATTACAAATCTGAGCGGTATTTAAGTCAAACTCATTACTCCTTTCAAAGGACCTTTCAAATGTTGGATGTAACTTCCTAGGTTCCTTCTCTGAAAAATTTATCCTGTCACGATCAAATTCTTCTGGATTAAAATCGTCTCGGAGAGAGGCCTGTCGTCGGGGTTCTCTATGTATGTCTTTCAATCTAGTAAGATCAGCTACTCTGCGTGTTAAACTATTTAAGTCAGCCTGTTGCGGTAATCCAAGTATTTCTTTGAGGTTTCCAATGATTCTGAAAATCCGAATTTCTTATGGGTACACTAGTTGGCGGCGTTAAATGTTTTGGTACAGCACTAAGATTGGCAGGAAAATTCATTTGTAGTTTTTCCAGATCTTGTTCACTTGTTTGAGCCACGTTAGTGGCTTCAGTGAAAGCCGACAGGTAACGTAAGTATCCACTAATCTTTTCCTCAAGTCCTTGCAGCTTCCTGAAGCATCTAAATGTCTAAGTTGGCATTCCTCTTGCAACGACGTAGTGGCGTGCTAGGATTGCTCTAGCAGGATAAGCGGATAGGACGTAGAGGCGTGCTAGGATTGCTCCTGCAGAATTAGCGGATAGGACGTAGTGGCGTGCTAGGATTGCTCCAGCAGGATAAGCGGATAGGACGTAGTGGCGTGCTAGGATTGCTCCAGCAGGATAAGCGGATAGGACGTTAGGTCGTGCTAGGATTGTTCCAGCAGGATAAGCGGATAGGACGTTAGGTCGTGCTAGGATTGCTCCAGCTTGATTGGCGGATCGGACGTGAGGTCGTGCTAGGATTGCTCCAGGAGGATTAGCGGATCGGACGTGAGGTCGTGCTAGGATTGCTCCAGCAGGATAAGCGGATAGGACGTTAGGTCGTGCTAGGATTGCTCCAGCAGGATAAGCGGATAGGACGTTAGGTCGTGCTAGGATTGCTCCAGCTTGATTAGCGGATCGGACGTGAGGTCGTGCTAGGATTGCTCCAGCAGGATTAGCGGATAGGACGTAGGGTCGTGCTAGGATTGCTCCAGCAGGATTAGCGGATAGGACGTAGGGTCGTGCTAGGATTGCTCTAGCAGGATGTAGGAGGAATCGTAGACTGCTTACCCGAAGTGGCTGCGGTGGTCGACTGCTCCGGTCGGCTGCCAGCGAAGGAAGAGAGCGGCTCGTTCTGAGCAACCTGTACTTATACCCTCCAGGCCGCGCATGCGCAGTAGCGCTGTTTTTACCAGTAGCAATCGAGCCGTCGAGTAGGTAACATCGGACAATGCTTTTGCATGGGTAAGGGTTTTTGAGGTTAAGAGTGTGCTACAAAGGGTATTAGGAAACGGGTTTTGACAGGTAAGATTTGGCGACGCCAACTTGCGGAAGGCGACGTGGAGTCACGGGAGGCGACGCCAGGTAAATGGAGGGTATAGGAGTGTTGCGGAAGGCGACGCCGACTTGCGGAAGGCGACGTGGAGTCACGGGAGGCGACGCCAGGTAAATGGAGGGTATAGGAGAGTTGCGGAAGGCGACGCCGACTTGCGGAAGGCGACGTGGAGTCACGGGAGGCGACGCCAGGTTTTAACATTTTTGAAGGGGGTCAAATTTTAGGTCCGTTACAATACTCACGGTGCTCTGGTGTATACTAAACACCCCTGCTTTTTTATGTTTGTCAGATAGTAGAGCCAGAGAACAACATTGGACGAAACGTGATTCTTTCAAACCTAGAGGGAAAATGTAATCCATATTAGTTTGGTACAACCAGAAAATGTTTCATTGCGACTTTTCCTTATATTGGATTGATGAAACAATTTGTAAAATCGCTGTAAAAGGATGGGGACTTTTTTTAAATATATATGCAACAAATTCTCGAAGCTGTCAGAAGCAAAGTTGAAAGAGGGAGGTTTTACTGGTCCCGACATAAGACAACTTTTAAAAGACACGTTCTTTGTGGGCACGATGAGAAGGATGAGAACCGAAACGGAAGCTTGGGAATCGTTTGAGTATGTAGTGCGAAAGTTTTAAGGAACTACTATGGATCCTGACTACAAAACCATTGTTCAACGGATGTTAGCGGCATATAAAGCTTAAGGTTGCAAGATGAGTTTGAAGGTACATTTTTTACACTCACACATTGACTGTTTCCCTGAAAACCTGGGAGCATATAGTGGAGAAAAGGGAGAGCAAATGTCACTAAGACATCCGTGATATCGAGAGACTGTACCAAGGAGGATGGGATGTCACCTTGCTTGCATACTACTGTTGGAAGTTTAAGAGGGTAACTAAAGATGGAAATCGAAAAAAGAATTCGGCAAAGTATCAAGGAGAAGATGAAAAGGTTGCATAAAAATTAGGATTAAGTGTAATATTAAAATTATATATCAGAAACTATTGTTTCAATGGTTGTAAAAAATTTAAAAAGTTTTGTTAAAATTAGTGTTTAAAAAATTTTGGTTTGCAAAAATACCTTACGTGATAGAAAAATTAATATTTTTTCTGACGTTAACACATCCTGAAATATATCAATCAGTAAAGAAAATCTCATGCGGGATTTTTTGCAGATCTGTGTTTTCAATCGTGATTAGTAATAAAGGACGTTTTGGGATCTGGATCTAATAGAAAAACCCTCATCATCTCAGTAGGATTAAAGGCTCGGTCTTCGAATGATGACACATTTTACATAAAAAAAGACGTGCTTACTACCATCACTCCTGGTGGTCAAGAAGCACTGACACAGGAGGAATCGACAGTGAGCGGGTCACCTGGGATGGTTCCAGATTTAAAAAAAATTTATCCAGATCCTGAAACGTCGTGAAATTTTGTTCGCATAACTAGGATGTAAAATTTCAACATGTTTGTAGAATAAGGTTATGATTGTAGATTGACCTAATAAAGTGGCATTTCTTGTTAATTGTATTTTATTTAACTTCGTGATAACACCTCATGATTGCAGCTGGGTTTAAATTTGTTTTAATAAATATATATTTTTTCTAAGAAATAAAAGATTTTACTGTTCCTTTTCCAGAACACGTTTATTTCAATATGATTTCATTTGACGGACTGGTGCAAATAGGAGTGTAAAAAGACTGTATTCAAATAATTTGATTTTGATGCGTGAAAAAAATCTGCATAAATGCATGAAAAACACCTCTTCAGCCCTGGTGTTGTATTTGTATCGGTCTCTGTATCATGTATTTGTCTCACTATTTATTATTCCAGATAGATACACCGATCAAAATTAATACTTTCAGAGCTGACAGAGACTCTGTAACAGATATTTTTGGTTTTCAGTATCAGTTACATTTTTGATTACCATTAACGGTTTCAAAATATAGGTTATTGAAATATCGTCTCATCTCTAGTAGACGACTACAAATGCCTTGTTTAGTGTTACAGAAAAAAAGGTAGACAGACAGACAGGCTTTTCTGGAAATCATAATTCCAAGTATTGTAGCCTACAAAAAAATCTAATTTTATGTATTTAGATTGTAAATATACCCTCAATAATATACCGAATACCTTCAAAGGCGTATTACTTAGCTTTCCCGTCCGTTAAGGAAAATATGGTGTCTTGATCGACTGTTCCATTATAAGTTGGCAAAGTTTAATCCTCTCAGCAGCTGGCCAGTAGGATCACTTTATCGGTTAACTTCTAAGCTCACACGCCCAAGAGAAAGTAACAAGAAAATTGAATGGAGGAAAGTTAACTTGTAAATCGACGAAATAATTTCTTATCTCAGTGCAATTTTATTTTAACGTTTTTTACTCGCCTCAATTCGGTGTTAGTTGTTTGATGGATTCATGAATTAACAATTTTTATTATATTCTTAATCATAGGTTAAGCCTTATTAAGGATTCATATCAATTAGTTTATGCATTGTCCACGAATAACATGAAGAAAGAGACTTAGTAGGCTTCCTCTCACGATGAATACAATAATTTAACTATATGAAGTTATATGAACGGGTTTTCACACGCAATTTTAATGTTTTTTGTTTTAGATTATGTATTAAAGAGCCGTTTGGCCAGGATATTTTACACAAGAAATGAGGGTGCAAAAAGTTCGGGAATGCAGAACTGGGCACGTTATCTATCTTGGACAAAAACTGTGGAATATCTATTCAGAATTCAACGAACAAAAAGGGATCCAACATAATGCATAATTTATTCCAGGGAAATTTTCCCAACCGTATTTTTCCGCTTATGTTACTTGTGTAATTTTAGAGAGTACAAACAATATCCATTAGTATTAATTTATTCTCTAAGAAAATAAGTGAATGAAAATGTTAACCAATATTTTAACTGTAAATTAATAAAAGTTACTACGTTATTTTAATCGATTAATGAAAAACACTTGTTTGTAACTTGTATTTACATTGAACATTTTCCTAGTAAATCTAAAATAATTTACAGAAAAAGAGCTTTAGATTATATATTGAAGGAAACTTTCCAAATAAAGAAATAATTCTTGATGTTCGATCCTGGATAACAATGAGGATGAAGCTGCTGTAGAAGATATTGAAACGGTTTGAAATTTTCACGCCTATTTCATTTGTGTGTTTTTCTGTATATGTGTATATATGTATGTCTCCCTTTTAACTCCAAATAATAGTCGTATAATTGTCTTATTTCCATAGATTAGATCATATGGCGACAATACTACAAGGTAGGGATTTTAAGCCAATTATGAATAAGAACGCGCTTACTACTAGTACAATAAGAGTAATTTAGAAACGGTAAACACCATTTTTGAATTTATCTTTTGAGGGATTAACACTAACCAATATAATACGATTTTGAATACATTTCATCTTTTGCTCTAGGAAGCGACACTTTACGGTTTGTATAAATTTCAGGTGAAATTTATGAATTTATTAAACTGAAATATTAGGTGTATTTGAAAAAATATTAATAAATTTCAAGAAAATTGAAAATTCATTTCATCTATAGACTACTTTTTATCAATCAAAAAATCACAATACCTTCTTAACAAAGTTCTATATACTTGAACTAAACAGTTTAAACATTTCTAAATAAAACGCAACCATGATTATAATACTATTAAGACAATATCTTTAAAAATGTCATTTGTCGTTTGGTAAGAATATTTTACACAAGAAGTGAGAGGGCGCTTTTCTGCATATGTTTAATGTATGTATCCTTCAAAACTACAAATAATACTTGAACAATTGAAAACAACTTTTATAATAACTTCTTTTACAATGTTTTTTAAATAACGTTAAAGTCAAAAATATTTTTACTGGCTTAATAAAACCAGTTAAATATTTATTATTTGTATGTTAATATGCTTACAAAACCTCCTTATTCATTTTGTTGACAAGGTACAGTTTAATTTTTGTCATTGGATGTAGATTGTGGATGTGTATTCGAAATAACTAGTATTACACGAGGACATTACAAGTATTTCATGAAGTCACAGCAACTAGTGTTACTTTTAGTCACAGCAGCTTGTATTTCATGAAGAAATTACAAACTAGAACTACATGTACTACATTATAGAAGTAAGTATTACATGAGGTCGGAGGCCACAGCAGCTAGTACTACGAAAGGTCGCACCAGCTAGTATTATATGAAATCACAGGAACTAGTATTACTGGAGGCCACAGAAACTAGTATTACGCGAGGTCACAGCAACTAGTATTACATGATGTCATCGCAGCTAGTATTACATGAGGTCGTCGCAGCTAGTATTACATGAAATGACAGCAACTAGTATTACTGGAGGCCACAGAAACTAGTATAACGCGAGGTCACAGCAACTAGTATGACACGAGGTCACAGTAGCTAGTATGACATGAGGTTGCATCAACTAGTATGACACGAGGTCACAGCAACTAGTATTACATAAGGTCATCGCAGCTAGTATTACACGAAATCACAGCAACTAGTATTACTGGAGGCCACAGAAACTAGTATTACGCGAGGTCACAGCAACTAGTATGACACGAGGTCACAGCAACTAGTATTACATGAAATCACAGCAACTAGTATTACTGGAGGCCACAGAAAATAGTATGACACGAGGTCACAGCAACTAGTATTACATGATGTCATCGCAGCTAGTATTACATGAGGTCGTCGCAGCTAGTATTACATGAAATGACAGCAACTAGTATTACTGGAGGCCACAGAAACTAGTATGACACGAGGTCACAGTAGCTAGTATGACATGAGGTTGCATCAACTAGTATGACACGAGGTCACAGCAACTAGTATTACATAAGGTCACCGCAGCTAGTATTACACGAAATCACAGCAACTAGTATTACTGGAGGTCATAGGAACGCTGGGACATGACGAGAACACTTGCGGATGATATTGTCTCACTATGTTGTTCACCTTTGTCACCTTTGTTTAACAGTTCTTGTCCGGTCGGTGCATACGCTGTATTACATCTGTTATGTCGATGGAAGTGTATTGAATTAAATACTTATTGTTAAATTAAATTTGACGTATAACAGTTTATATTTAAATTCGCAGTATATATGGAATAAATGAAATGAATGAAATGAAATGAAAAAAAGTATTATTCAACTGAGTGGTTATAATACGCAACTATTGAGGTCGCCATCGAATAGCAAGTCGATTACAGTCGCCATTTGTCAGACTAATTAATGATGCATAACAACAGGTCGACGTTAGGTAGTAACAAGACCTGGGTTTGGACCGTTCCCCATCAAAACGTTAAAAATGCCACTGGCGTAGAAATACACAAAATAAGAGGCGAAGTTAGGACTTGCAAGTCCTCTCTACCACTTAACCTCTAACAAATAGAAATAAATACTCAAATAAAATGCTAAAATAAAATAATACTTACTTAAGCCTGCCTGCCAACAAGAGATTTTTAACCTCTGCCCCAAACCGAGCAAGTCTAACCTCATTTTTAAGATTTTCTGGAAGTAAATTCCAAAGTCTCGAAGCGGAAACAACAAAAGATTTATTGTAAATCGCAGTCCGGTGTATTGGAATTACAAGTAATTTAGAGCCTCTACGAGTAGTTCTAGAGCTAATATTGGACATAAACAAGAAGTTATCAGACAGATATTTGGGAACTTTAAAATGAAGGATTGAGTGCAGAATACGAAGAGTGTGAAAATCGCGAAGGTCTTTTAATTTCATCAGAGAAAGTAAAGAATAAAACTGTGAGACGTGATCCCACCTTTTCAGGCTGAATATAAATTGAACACAATAATTTTGAGCACGCTGAAGCCTGTCCGACAACTCAACAGTCATGTCGCTGGTCACCACATCACAGTAGTTAAAGTGTGTCAGTACGAGGGTTTTTACCAACATAGTCTTGACATTGAGTGGAAGGTAGTTGGCAAAACGTTTTAAACTATGAATGGCAGCAAATACCCTCCTGCAAGTGGCGTTGACTTGGTCCGTCCAGGTCAAGTGTTTGTTTACGATGATACCCAAGTTTTTCAGTTTGTCACTGTAGCTAAGGTCACGTATGCAACCTTATGCATGAATATGCATGTTATATGAAGATGATTCAGGTCCATGGATGAAATATACACGACATAATATTGAACTAAAATTCGTAGAAATTAAATGAAAAACGTAAGTCTACTAGACTTGAAATTCCATAAAATTAAGTTTACTTCTAATAACAATATAGCTTATCTAGTTTAATATGGTATGATTTTTAAAATATATATTAAATATTTTATGTGAGGAGACGTCGTTAGTGGCTTGGTGGTCTCAATCATGAGTCAGCGTTGGCCTTGGTTCACAACGAGGTGTTGCCAATTAGTTTTTATCATTAATCTCTATCTGGTACCGTGTACGTTCATTTCAACTTTATTTTATACGCCCAAAAGTATAAGTAGGTTGGCAGTCTGTCGCTCCCTTTTATGATATATGTATGTCTTCGCTCTAGAAGCTGTAGGCAATTTGTGAGACCTTAATCTGAAATACCCCCGTCGCAGCAGACCATACATACATATATATATATATGTACATATATAATATATATATATATATATATAAATTTTAACGACTATTGTTTTTGGACTCTGGGCACCTATAGACGAAAAAATAACATGGTCCCCGGCTTAAGTCTTACCATGAGACCTACGGTAATAGCTTCTTCCCTATGGGAAATTCGCTAAAACTGACGTTTTTTCGTGATTTACGAAAAAACAATGCGAGTTGGGATTATGTAGTGACGAGATCTAACAGCACTTTGGAGGAATTGAAAACGTTTGCTTTAAACATATCCATGATCTAAGCTATTTCCCAAAGGGCATTAAATACAATATATTTTTACATGGGTATGTCTTAGCTCTGGTGGAGGGGGGGTGTTAGTAATTGACGAGACCAAAATTTGAAACGGTGATGTCATTTGGTTAGTGACGTCATATTTAAGTTATAATAACAGCTGTTTAGATGAACCGAAAACATTCACTTTAGACACATCCATGATCTACCTTTTTCCCACAGGGTAAAGTATATAAAATATTTTTATATAATTTTTATATAATTTGGATGGATAAAATCCATCCAAATAATAAAATACAACAAAAAGCTCTTTAGAATAACAGCTGATAATTCCTTTTAGTTAGTGTTATACTACATGTTCACTAATTCAGAATATTGTTTAATACTGTTTTTGAAAATTAATTTGATTATCTGTCATAGCGTTAGTAGTTTACAGATAAACATAATTATCTTATAGAGACAGACAACAATAAATCAAAAATCAAAATAAAAAATTCTTTATTGTAGTAAGACAATATAAATTGCATTACAAGCGTCAAACTTAAACACCACAAAACTAAACTACACTCACAGTAAAAATTCAATAGATTTAAATCTGAATGAAAAATGGTAAAAAACAAAATTCTGCAGACCAACAAACCGATGTTCCATCAATATCTCTATTAGAGGCCTACTCCAAAAACTCACTAATAGAGTAATTGGGATTATATCAGTTTTGTTTTTTTTCTGGAACCTAAATGTAACAGAAAATGTAATAGTTTTAGCAAAGTGTATACAAAACACATATTCGTATTCAAACCATGTTAAACTATAACTTTTAATTGTAAAATCTACAAAGCATAATAAAAATGTGGATGTTTTTCTACGTAACTTGCCTATAAACTGGAGAAAACACTTCTCTTTCTTGAAGTAAGATAAGGTTCGCGATGGAAAGCGGAAACACCCGATGAAAATCTTACAGAAGATTGCTCGGTCCTTTGGTTATCATCTTTGTGTTATCTTTAAATGATTTTCCTAATACGTTCTAATTTAATTTGTTTCAGGACGGATTGTCTGAAACAGTGTTAAAAAAGTAAGATGATTTTTAAGACAAAATATTCACTTGAAATCTTAAGATAGGGTAAATAAATTTTCAGCTCAATTATTTTTCATTTTGTATTACATTTATTTGAATACCATTGGTTCAATTAGTTACACATTAAGGTAACTTTAAGAGCTCAGTACAATTTATAAATAATTAGCTTAAAGTGAGGAACCATTATTTTATTTTCATAGGACACGAGTCAGTAAACGTATACAAAGACCTTAACTAGGTGTAGAATAAATGATAACAATTTTTAGCTCTGTCGAAACCCTTAATTTTACAGAGACACTAGAACACAGAAAGATTTTTCGCTTTTTTAGAAATTTTACAGACACAGCTTTAATTTTACGCATACAGTACACTTAATGCAGCACACGAATGAATAAACAATGTTATATATTAAGAATGCATTTTGAAGATATTTTAAAGTCAGAGTGGAAAGAGGGTTGAACCAACTTAATCAGGGATTTCCCGAAGGGTTGGTAAGATAGATCAAGCAGAGAATCTGTGGAAGACTAAAGTAGGACAGATTTAAATTGTGTGGAATAATTTACTCGGATTTTATTCCTCACCGGGTGAAAATTGCCCCCATTACGCTTCTATTTTCACCTCAACATATTTCAAATCTTTTAGCGAATTTCCCATAGGGAAGAAGCTATTACCGTAGGTCTCATGGCGAGACTTAAGCCCGGGACCATGTTATTTTTTCTTCTTTAGGTGCCCAGAGTCCAAAAACAATAGTCGTTAAAATTTATTTATATATATATATATATATATATATATATGTGTGTGTGTGTGTGTGTGTGTGTGTCTGTGAACACGATAACTCTCGTAAAAATGGTCCGATCGAGACCAAATTTGGTAGAGACGTGTATTCTTACAAATGCTCGGACGAGTTCGTTAACAAGACATATCGGTCAATGGGAACGGGTAGTTTGGGGGGGTTTTGTACCCCAAAATGGGGTTTTTTGCGTTCACATGTAATTATTAAAATTTATATTCACCATTGGAATCAGCTTAAAAAACTACACAATTAAGTTTCTTAAAGTTTTTCTCTATCTCCAACGGTTACCGAGATATTAAAAAATCTAAACACAGTACGTTGTATTGTGGGGCTCCAATGTTAATCTTATGGAGGATAGGGAAAAATTAATATTTCCATATTAATGAATATTTTTGGATAAAACTTGATATTTAGCTTCACATAGTTGAGATCTATCCATTTATGCTTAAAAATCATAGTTTATGTGTTTATCATGGCAGCAAACCTGCATACTCTTTTCCCATGTTAATCATATGGAGAATAGGCAAACTCCTTTATTATGGACAGATGTTGATGAAAGTTGGTATAAATGTAAAAATAAATGTTTTTGAAGGTATGAATGCCTACTCTCAGTGTTCCTCACAGCAACAAACCTGCACACTCTTTCACATGTTAATCTTATGGAGAATAGGCAAATAATTCTCATGTTTATGGACAGATTTTTTAAAAACTTGTCATATATTATTTTTATATTATTGATTTGGAAATTCGCTGAGTACGCAGATCTTCTGCGACGGGGGTATTTGTTATTACAATACAATCTGTACTTCAGTTATATTTTTTCCTCAAATCTTAAAATCGTCCGTTCGTTTTTCTAATTTTATTTGATATTTCTTTGAGTTATGATATTATTGTTCTTTTTACGTGTTTTATAGCCCAGAAAACCCGAAATGGGTCTAAACTCAATTTTTGTAAATCTTTCTGAAACGCTGAATAAGAACTTTTTGTAATGCTTCTACGTGAAACCATAGCCACCTCATGTATAACACTTACTCCCTTTGTTCTATAGGGCTACTCCTCCAAGAAGGGGGGTTTTCACTTTAATCTGACCCACATACTATCTCAGTTCAATAATCTCTCGAAACTCTAAGTTTTAAGATATGTTTTCAAAGTTTTACTAAACATGTGGTTTATAATAGAAATATATAACTACCATTTTCCAAATAAATACCAATATTTGTATGTTCACATTCATAATTGATTTTAAACTTAATTCGAAAATCATACTATATTAAAATTTAATCTTAACGTAAATCAAAATGCTGATTTAAGTCATAGAACCCATACAAGAACGGACTAATTGTTAGTGTTGGAATATTTTCTCCGACGTTTTCAAATCTACTGATGTGTTTATTTTAAAACAGTATTCTCGTATTTAGTCAAGTAATTTTGGTTTAAGTGACAAACACGAGGATCCAATCAAGTAAGTGAACAGAGAAGCACTCTAAAAGCGAGACTCTCTTACTCCCGCGGATTATGTCCTCGGGAAACTAACTAGATTTTCAGCTTCATTTTAAGTAAAAAAGCACAAATAATAATTTTTTATTAGTTTAAACTTCACAACAAATCACCTATTGGACAGTAATTATTAATGTCTCATATTTTAATAAATTATATCGTTTTTTAATACATAACCTCTTTGGGTTACTCTAAAAGGGACTCAATAATCCGGATATTTATACCACAGTATAATTATTGTACATTGGGTATTTTAAACGCACATTATAGTTTTAACGTTTTGTAAGAAATTGGACAAGACCCTGGATGTTTTTTAGCTACCCAGCCACTCGGTAGATACGTTCCTTGAAGTGTGAGTGAGAAAAATAATGTAAAATATTTTATTGTTTAAAAAATTGAATTTATTATGGCCAGGAACTCGACCCACATCGACTAGTTACGCTAGATGTCAACCAGCCAGTCAGTAGAGCTTTTTATACTAATCTATTTATTTATATTGCTATCCCTACCGCCTATTAATTTGATTGAATGATGTTTATTATTTATATTGCTAGCCGTGCACACTGACTAAGTCTAGGTACATCTAGTAAATTTAACTTTACATCATTTATATGGGGATCTTGTCTAGGCCTATTCTTTTTGAAATGTTTTCAAATAAATATGTTATTGATGTTAATCAGTTTAATAATAATACACATAATAAACAATTCGACTGATAAATTAGATTAGTCCTTATCTGTCGCTATCTGTACGAACTATCTGTAAATATAGATAGATGACCTATATTTATTATTTAAATAGAAGAACATTTTATAAACCACCAAAACTAAACATATTCTACATTATAAATTAAATTAAATGGGTAAAGTTGTCCCAAACAATCATAAACGATACAGTTGAAGGATTACGTGAGGGTGTTACAGAATATGGCGGCAACTCAGAATATAAACACGTAATCCTGGAGACTTCCGCTAAACTGGCGAAGTTGCCACATTAGCAACTGGTATCATTCCAAGTTGGATTACATTTCTCGGCTAAATTGTGTAAACATACTGCAGTCCTTAAAGTTATACGATAATTAAATGAATCTGGCTTTGGAATCTTAAAAATAAAATAGCATATACGTTAAATACGTCATTTGGTTTAGTTAGTTCGGTGAAATGACGACCTACCCAGGTAGGTATTTTGATCAAAGCTGAGAAGGTCCGAGTCTGTTTTACGAATCATGGAATCATTTTCATATCTAAACACTAGACTCCAGACCTTACCAGTATTTAGTTATTAATCCACAATTATACGTAGTATGAAATAAAATGAGATGGGGGCGAGAGTTAGATGTTTGTGACGCGATCTTGTAGTCTTATTACTGATTTCCTTAGACAAAACTGTTAATTAGTAGCCCAACAGGTAAAGGTATATCTAAGGGACCTGCAGTTTAACATGGAGTCCGAAACACCTCCTATGAATTACGAACTGTTCTAGTTATGAGAATGGTCTTTGCGGATCAACGTACAGTGGTAGTGCGGACGTTAATCAACACAAGAGAATACTACACACTGACCTAAAATTAAAATTTTAAATGAGACCAAAATTCAAGATGATAAACCGCAGACTCTTAAATGAAAGTCTTAAGCAAGTCAGTGAAACAACGCTGAATAAGAACTTTTTGTAATGCTTCTACGTGAAACCATAGCCACCTCATGTATAACACTTACTCCCTTTGTTCTATAGGGCTACTCCTTCAAGAAGGGGGGTTTACACTTTAATCCGACCCACATACTATCTCAGTTTAACAATCTCTCGAAACTTTAAGTTTTAAGATATGTTTTCAAAGTTTTACTAAACATGTGGTTTATAATAGAAATAAATAACTACAATTTTCCAAATAAATACCAATATTTGTTTGTTCACATTCATAATTTATTTTAAACTTAATTCGAAAATCATACTATATTAAAATTTAATCTTAACGTAAATCAAAATGCTGATTTAAGTCATAGAACCCATACAAGAACGCACTAATTGTTAGTGTTGGAATATTTTCTCCGACGTTTTCAAATCTACTGATGTGTTTATTTTAAAACAGTATTCTCGTATTTAGTCAAGTAATTTTGGTTTAAGTGACAAACACGAGGATCCAATCAAGTAAGTGAACAGAGAAGCACTCTAAAAGCGAGACTCTCTTACTCCCGCGGATTATGTCCTCCGGAAACTAACTAGATTTTCAGCTTCATTTTAAGTAAAAAAGCACAAATAATATTTTTTTGATTAGTTTAAACTTCACAACAAATCATCTTATAGACAGTAATTGTTAATGCCTCATATTTTAATTAATTGTACATAGTTTTTTATACATAACCTCTTTGGGTTACTCTAAAAGGGACTCAATAATCCGGATATTTATACCACAGTATAATTATTATAGATTGGGTATTTTAAACGCACATTATAGTTTTAACGTTTTGTAAGAAATTGGACAAGACCCTGGATGTTTTATAGCTACCCAGCCACTCGGTAGATACGTTCCTTGAAGTGTGAGTGAGAAAAATAATGTAAAATATTTTATTGTTTAAAAAATTGAGTTTATTATGGTCAGGAACTCGACCCACATCGACTAGTTACGCTAGATGTCAACCAGCCAGTCAGTAGAGCTTTTTATACTAATCTATGTATTTATATTGTTATCCCTACCGCCTACTAATTTGATTGAATGATTATTTATATTGCTAGCCGTGAACACTGACTAAGTCAAGGTACATCTGGTAAATTTAACTGTAGATCATTTATATGGCAATCTTGTCTAGGCCTATTCTTTTTAATGATGTTTTCAAATACAGTATATATTTCATTGATGTTACTCAGTTTAATAATAATACACATAATAAATAATTCGACTGATAAATTAGATTAGTCCTTAACTGTCGCTATCTGTACGAACTATCTGTAAATATAGATAGATAGCCGATATTAATTTATATTATTTAAATAGAAGAGCATCTTATAAACCATCAAAACTAAACATATTCTACATTATAAATTAAATATGGGTAAAGTTGTCCCAAACAATCATAAACGATACAGTTGAAGGATTACGTGAGGGTGTTACAGAATATGGCGGCAACTCAGAATATAAACACGTAATCCTGGAGACTTCCGCTAAACTGGCGAAGTTGCCACATTAGCAACTGGTATCATTCCAAGTTGGATTACATTTCTCGGCTAAATTGTGTAAACATACTGCAGTCCTTTAAGTTATACGATAATTACATTAATCTGACTTCGGTATCTCAAAAATAAAATAGCATAAACGTTAAATACGTCATTTGGTTTAGTTAGTTCGGTGAAATGACGACCTACCCAGGTAGGTATTTTGATCTAAGTTGAGAAATGAGTTAAGGATTAGGTCCGAGTCTGTTTTACGAATCATGGAATCATTTTCATA
This sequence comes from Nephotettix cincticeps, assembly GCA_023375725.1. Lineage (NCBI taxonomy): Eukaryota > Metazoa > Arthropoda > Insecta > Hemiptera > Cicadellidae > Nephotettix > Nephotettix cincticeps. The sequence continues at coordinate 17,478,437 of CM041789.1, read as the reverse complement.
TCTAAACACTAGACTCCAGACCTTACCAGTATTTAGTTATTAATCCACAATTATACGTAGTATGAAATAAAATGAGATGGGGGCGAGAGTTAGATGTTTGTGACGCGATCTTGCAGTCTTATTACTGATTTCCTTAGACAAAACTGTTAATTAGTAGCCCAACAGGTAAAGGTATATCTAAGGGACCTGCAGTTTAACATGGAGTCCGAAACACCTCCTATGAATTACGAACTGTTCTATTTATGAGAATGGTCTTTGCGGATCAACGTACAGTGGTAGTGCGGACGTTAATCAACACAAGAGAATACTACACACTGACCTAAAATTAAAATTTTAAATGAGACCAAAATTCAAGATGATAAACCGCAGACTCTTAATGAAAGTCTTAAGCAAGTCAGTGAAACAAGTTGGTGCATAACAAACTCCACCATTCTAATAATATATATCTTAACTTTTAGTAGATTTCTTTTGATTCAAATGGCATTATTAAAGATATAAAACTAGAATGTGGAACTATCGAAAAGTTAAACTCGAAAGTAATTGGTTCCTCATTCTAGTAATCGACTTAGATGGCTTAGCGTCTCATAATGACTGCGGCTTCGCCTTATCTAGGCTTCAAAGAAGCAATTTTCCGAGAAAATTCTTCCCTATGGAATAGCGACAATATACAACTAACGCCATCTGTGGGTGGCGTGTGAAACTATTACACTCCGCGTAATCATCAGTACGGTTGCGTACAGTACTTATTTAAGATAAGATAGCAACTCGTCTAATATTAATGTTTGAAAATATAATAATTATTAAATTGAATTGTTTTGTATTTGCACTTATCGATTATATATAAAATGTATCGCTATTTTATTTCTTCTTTATTTTTAGATCAGAGTAAATCATGTAATAAAACGTTACGTGAGAAGTTGTTTCTCGTGGTTATTAATACAAATGAAATATATAAAGCAGGCTGCCACTAATAACGATTAATTATTAATATTATCTCCATCCAAAGTAAGATCACCTCATAATCATAGACCTATTTTAGTTTCTTTGTCAATTGTTTGAGATTATACCATTTTCTGATATCCAGCTCATAACCGGTGGTATACATGTTACCCGCATATCATGCAATAAAACGTTACGTGAGAAGTTGTTTCTCGTGGTTATTAATACAAATCAAATATATAAAGCAAGCTGCCATTAATATCGAAAAATATTAATTTTATTTCGATTCATAATTTGTTTACCTCATAAATACAGACCGTATTCAATTATTTTGTCAATAAATTGTTTTTAATTCATATAACATCATTTTCAAATATTTACCTCGCTAACGGTGAAATACATGTTTCCTATCAAATCAAAATTTCCCTTTTAGATTGAGTGATGTACAGTGTCCTTGTATCTTCTAATAATAGTCCAACTAGTAATTAGTAGTGACCTGTATTGAAAACAACAGATTCCTTATCTCTCTAAAATATATCTAAATATATAAAGCAGGCTGTCATTTATAACGATTAATTATTAAATTTAACTCGATCCAAAGTAAGATCACCTCATAATTACAGACCGATTTTAATTTCCTTGTCAATTGATTGTGTTTAAATCGTTTTCTAATATCCAGCTCGCAACTGGTGGTATACATGTTTCCCATCAAATCAAAACTTCTCTTTTTTGATTGAGTGATGTACAGTGTCCGCGTATCCTCTAATATAAGTCCAACATGTAACTAGTAGTCTTGTAAAATTTACATGTCTGATACATTTGCAAAATCAAATGTATCAGCCCCATGTTCTTTCAGAAACTGATCTGGTGTTATTCCCAGCAAAGTATAGGTTTCTGCTATACTATGATTTATCAATGCATCTGGCTTCTGGCCAGCTAAGTTGAATGCATTTGTATCATCAGTCTGATTCGCTGGATTCAGGGAAAGGCTTTGACTCACATCCGAGAATTTCACAGATTTTGGGTCTTTCGTCGTCTGTGCCATTATAGTGTTCTCTGATCTGTAACAGTATGTGGTGTATCTCAAAATATTCTACTCCTGTGTCCCTTGCTATCTGTTCAATAAGCAACCTTGCTTCCTGAGTGTTATTGGAAGAACTATAGGTCTTGGACAAGGACTCTTGGCTCCTACTAGTGACAAACACTTTTTAAGACGCCTTATTTTGAACCACTGGAGTAATCTCAGTAGGAAAACAACCACAGCTGAGCTTTATGAATCTAGCTGAATAAGTTGGTCTACCAATCTTTTCTCTACTAGTAGCTTTATATTATTATCTGTAATTTCAAATATAGTGATCAAATAGTTCACATACATTGGCTCCTGCTTGCTGTTTGCTTCAATACAGATCGTATTGAAAATGACAGATTCCTTATCTATCTGAATGTCTATCGATGATAACATTTAAGACATGTTTGAATCCGAGTTAGAAATTTCGTCGACATTTCTTGACATCCACAAACTATTTAATACTCACTAAGTTTTAAATTGATCATCCATCCATGCAAGGGCTTTTAAACGGTTTCTATTTCAAGGAATATTGACCGCCACAATGTCATCGGCAAAGTCCACCAGAGACATGTTTTGTTTTGTGGATGTCATCCTGTATATTCCGATGTTCGGAAAGTGAAGCCTGGTAGATAATTTAAAAAACATAAAATTCTCTTATAATAACAGGCATACTAAAGCCGAAAATTGATTTATGTATAAATTGGTTTTCAATATAAGACCATGTTAGTTATTTAAAGACATAAATGTTTCCCAAGCCATATTTTTGTAGGCACGCGGTGTTCTATTTTTTGACGACTGCATCCTTTTCAGGTTTCCAAGTTACATTTTGATCGATGTATGATTAACAATTTTGTTTGGTCAACGAAAGACAAATTTTATTTTGTTGTTTGTATGCTGTACTAAAATGTTATTAACATTACGCTACGTTTAAAATCATTTTCAATTCAGTTTTTGACTCTTGTTCTAAGTGGGAAGTATGCATTTGATATATACATTAGATACATAGATATCTAGATATCATAGATACATTAGATAAGAAGTAAAGTGATGATAATAAACATAAAAATACGACACATGTCTGACTTTAAACACAAGACAAGAGACACTAAAGTAATAACAATTCAATACCACATACATATTAATTGACTAGAATTAGTTGCTAGCAATATAAAAGATCAAAGTGACGGTAATTTAAAAAAATTCTGAAACTGATTAGGAAAACTATTTACATAAATTTGAAAAAGGTTGCTTATAGTCACAGCTAATATAATAGCAGTGATCTTATGTGCTATAGAGGTAGGAATTTTTACTACTATTCGCTCGCTTTAGAAGATAAATGTATTGTTTACAGATGATGTTCATAACGTTGTATTTATGAGATGAAAGAATATTCTAAACTGGCACCCAGAATAAATTATCAATATAATTTATACACTATAAATTATTCTTAAATTCCTGTAGAAAAAAGTTATACCGCTGTAAATATACCAAGAGTTTCACCTACCAAAACCTGTAAAAATTGAACGTATAAAATATATTATTTTAATCTTTCTCGCGAGATGAACCGTGACAATGGAGTAAAGAGAAATATTTACGTTCAAAAAGTGGGTTCCAGGAGCAATAAAACAATTTGATGTAAGAACTGTACGGGTTCTGTGGCAGGAGTTTTCACTTTAGGGCTACTTCGAGACCTGCGGTTCGATTTATGAAGGAACTTACCAGAGTTATAATCCTCCTCCTTCTCTTGGTTTTATGGCTCCCTTGGTTTAATTATTACTCCAGAACGGGGCTAAGTTTTAAATAGTATTTTAACTAATGTGTATATTTCTCTATTCTCTATTATTCCTCGATAATTTAGTTTTCGTATCCATTCTCTGATGCGATTAGTTTCATTATAACTTTACATGTTAAAAATTGGTCTTGTATATTGGGTTAGCCATTGATATATTTTTATCACTAAGATTATTCTTGTTCAATTGTAATCATCTCTTGTGTCGCCTATAATTTATAATGTCTTAATATACTGTACAATTCAAGAAGTTTTTGATTTATCAACTGTCTGCAATGCAACTTAGTCGGTGTCGGCAATGCAGTATGGTCATTATACACAATAGTGTACACCACAGTTATGTCGGTATGACAGCCCGATACTAAGAAAGGAGAGTGTTCATTAATGACTAGACGCATTATTTATTATAAATTGTTCATTAATGACTAGACGCATTATTTATTATAAATAGGATTAACGTCATATTTTTATGATCATCAAACAAAAAGATTTAACAATGGATATATACCATGTTATTTTTTCGTCTTTAGGTGCTCAGAGTCCAAAAACAATATATATATATATATATGTGTGTGTGTGTGTGTGTGTGTGTTCAAGTTCAAACATCTTTATTCAAAAAAATATTTAAATACATTACAATATGAAAGTCGAATAGCATTAAGACTTCGTTGTGAAAATTAGTTATTGTTTCATATTATAAGACATTAATAACATTACCACAAAACGAATAAATCTGAGTATATAAACTGATAACGTGGTGAATAAAATCTGTTCATTTTTAGCGAATTTCCCATAGGGAAGAAGCTATTACCGTAGGTCTCATGGTATGACTTATAAGCCCGGGACCATGTTATTTTTTCGTCTTTAGGTGCTCAGAGTCCAAAAACAATAGTCATTAAATTATATATATATATTTATTTATCTTTAAATAAATCAACCGAGTACCCTTTAGTAAAACTTTTTATTATTTTCTTCGACATGTTTCGGGAATCATCCCATCTTCAAGAAGTACAAAATGTTTAACCTAATTTGATAATCTTAATTTATAAATGTAAATAAATGTCATATGATAATTTAAATTGTGGGGCTCACTGTATTCAAATTGGTGGGTGTTAGCATGTATTATTTCTTCCTTGTATAATTTTTCATATATTGGATTGTTTGTTTCAATTTGTGAAGTGTTTAGTATATTATTTTTGTCAATTTGATAGTGAGTATAAATTTGGAATTCTTCTTTTGTATCCAATTTTCTTCCTTTTTGTTCGAAATTCAATATAGTCATATTATGTGTCATACTAGTGTAATTGTGGTTTGTGGAAAGAATATGTTCGGCGAATGCTGATTTTTGTGTTGTTTTGTTGTTTGATTTTAGCGCTTGTATATGTTCTTTGAATCTTGTTTGAAAATTTCTACCGGTTTGTCCAATATAATATTTGTTACAATCATCACATTTAATTTTTATACTTTTGATCTTGTGTATTTATTAGTTTGGTTGTTGTTTCGTGATTTCTTTTGTATTATTTCATATGCATTGTGTCTTGTTCTGTAACTTATATTGAATTTTTGTTTTGTAAAAGTTTTCTGTATGGCTTTGTTAGTTTTAAATTGTATGGCACGCAAATAAACTTTTTCTTCGATTTTCTCTTTATCTTCGATTCTCCTCTCTTTTTCTCCCATCTTTTTATCATTTTATCTATCATATTCTTTTTGTATCCATTTTCTTGTGCAATTTGTTTTATTATGTTTATCTCTTTATTGAAATTGTTCTTGTTCATCGGTATAAAAATCATAAGTCTGTTAATCATCGTGTTGAAATGTTGAAATCATTATGTTGCCAGGTTGTGAATTATATGGGATGACACGACTTTGTTTTATGTATTTGGATTTTCACCCTTAGTTAATACAGTAGTAAAGAATGGTTGAACATTCCCTGACATTGGTTGATTCCCAATAACATTTACATGTGTGCCTCTACAATTAAGCTCTCAATTATTTATTGCTTCCATTTTGTCATATTGGTTGTTTAGTAGACTGTTCATAATCCAGGATCAGAGCTAAGGTTGTGTGCACCATTCCCTTCTTTTAGAATAGACCGAGGATGCTTTATGTACCTTTTTATCTCCTCTTTGGACTCTGGTCAGTTGGTACTTAGGTACTATGAAACATCGTAACGGAACCCTGTTGCATTGAGGTTTTCGCGAGAGGCTTAAGCCTATTACGCTATGCCCTTGGCGGGGGCACCTCGTTCGGTGGAGGAGTGTTCGCCCCCTACCACCACGGATGTCCGCCCTTCTCGGTTTCACCCGGAGGAGTACAATACAAAAACATTCAATGATCACAACGAAATTAAAATCTAGACCTTTGAACATTTAACTATAACTTAATTGTAATGAAAAACCCCTTCCTTTTAATGTAAATACAAAACATATTACTGTTTTGTTTTATAGAAATTAAAAAAATGTTATCGCATGTCGGTAACGTAGGTTGGTTATTGGAAATAACCTATGGGATTTGCAATTCTTCCTACCTGGTGTCTGCAACGAAGATTAGTCATTATGTCATTTTGTAAACAACGAAGAATTAATTAACAATAACTTAAATGTATCAGTAGAGCCTACAAACACCTCTCTGCATTTTATACCCGTGCGAAGAACGGGTACTTTGACTTGTCGTTTTTATAATATTTATACAAATTGGTTCTCGGAGGTAAATGAGGTTGCAGTTTGAATCACCTTACCGGGTTTCCTGTCGTTCTGCCCATTCTATTAATACGGGAGATCACATTGTTTATATCGTTATTCCGGTCGTGGTTTGATTGAGTCCCTCTTATCATAATGTCTGTTGGATCATCGTAGGTCTGGTCTATCGTGGGTAGTTATTGTGGATATTCCATTTGTCTGAATATGATTGAAAGGAGTTCAAGGGATGAATTTATAGTTGGGTTGTCTCAGGTCAGGTTAATCGTGAAAAGTGATTGTTGGTATAACTTTGCGAATGTGGGTACTCCCTCCCAGGGATAAGAAGAAATACAGTTGATTTTTCAGATAAGCTGCTGGATCGATATTAGTGAATTATTTGAACTAGTGGAATGGTAAATTTTAAGTTTTTTTCCGATGACTGTCTCTATTACGTTAATTCTTATCCTCTCCCAATATTTGACAGATGTTACTTTGAAATTGGTACTTAGGTACTATGAAACATCGTAACGGAACCCTGTTGCATTGAGGTTTTCGCGAGAGGCTTAAGCCTATTACGCTATGCCCTTGGCGGGGGCACCTCATTCGGTGGAGGAGTGTTCGCCTCCGCCTCCTACCACCACGGATGTCCGGCCTTCTCGGTTTCACCCGGAGGAGTACAATACAAAAACATTCAATGATCACAACGAAATTAAAATCTAGACCTTTGAACATTTAACTATAACTTAATTGTAATGAAAAACCCCTTCCTTTTAATGTAAATACAAAACATATTACTGTTTTGTTTTATAGAAATTAAAAAAATGTTATCGCATGTCGGTAACGTAGGTTGGTTATTGGAAATAAACTATGGGATTTGCAATTCTTCCTACCTGGTGTCTGCAACGAAGATTAGTCATTATGTCATTTTGTAAACAACGAAGAATTAATTAACAATAACTTAAATGTATCAGTAGAGCCTACAAACACCTCTCTGCATTTTCTACCCGTGCGAAGAACGGGTACTTTGGCTTGTCGTTTTTATAATATTTATACAAATTGGTTCTCGGAGGTAAATGAGGTTGCAGTTTGAATCACCTTACCGGGTTTCCAGGTCGTTCTACCCATTCTAATGATACGGGAGATCACATTGTTTATTTCGTTATCCCGGTTGTGGTTTGATTGAGTTCCTGTTATTATAATGTTTGTTGGTTCATCATAGGTCTGGTCAATCGTGGTAGTTATTGTGGATATTCCATTTGTCTGAATTAATTCATTTGATGAATTTATAGTTGGGTCGTCTCAGGTCAGATTAATCGTGAAAAGTGATTGTTGGTATAACTTTGCGAATGTGGGTACTCCCTCCCAGGGATAAGAAGAAATACAGTTGATTTTTCAGATAAGCTGCTGGATCGATATTAGTGAATTATTTGAACTAGTGGAATGGTAAATTTTAAGTTTTTTTCCGATGACTGTCTCTATTACGTTAATTCTTATCCTCTCCCAATATTTGACAGATGTTACTTTGAAATGTTGTAAACACTCGTGTTTTGTCATTTTTTAAACAATGAAGAACTAATTAACAATAACTTACATGTATCAGAGCCTACACCTTTCGACCTTTTTAACCCGTGAGAAGAACGGATACTTTGGCTAGTCATTGATAATTCCCAGCCAGTTAGGCCATATTGCCAACTTGATCATGCGTTCAAACCCTACTATCCTTTTGTCATTAGATCTGAAGCCTCGGATTTTATCATAACTTAAGTGTGAAATCTCTGACGACGAATCTGTGGTCAGCGAAAACATGTCCATGACCAGCCTACCAGCCTGGAGGAGAAAGTCATCAACTGCATTTGTGGATGTAACGATGACAGGTGTGATGATAGCATACATGCCTATCGTGTAGCCATTTTCAACATAAGAGATAAGACATCAAATTTAGACAAAAAAACCCACTGAGAAGGTGCCATATTTTACTATATACTCTCTTGATCACTAAAATATATTTAAAAATTGTATATCTATAAATTTTATTATAGTGTGTATAACAGAACCTACATGACTCGTTATGTTACTTCTCATGCATTTCCTTCATTTATACATTTAACTGATATGGCGATCTATACAGGTAGGTATTTTAAGCCAAGTATGGATGAGAAATGAATGTTGGATGATTGTGGCGCCATCTTGTAGTCTTGTTACCGACTAAGGCTGACATGTTCCTTAGACAGGACTGTTAATTAATAGCCCAACAGCCGATGGCAACTAATGGACCTACAGTTTAACGTGGAATCCGAATCACGACCTCTGAATTACAAATTGGTCTAATTATGAGGATGGCCTTTGTGGATTAACGTAGTATTCAATAGTGCGGACGTTAATCCACACAAGAGAACACCACAACCACCGCCATCTCTCACATCTATCCACAATTCGTGACCTCCTAAGTAGCTGGATTACAGGACGTCGCCAGTGCTCATATGTTCCTTTTCTGATGTCCTCCAAGGTTGTAGCAACAACCACTCAAATCCACTTAATTCACCGTGTAATAACCGTATTATCGCTAGAATGTAAATCATTTAAAGTTGGTAATTTAATGAACAGACATTTTTGTGCAACCATTGTTCGTGACAACGACGAAGGATTCCGTCGTAGAAGCTAATTTTTATTACACATCAACTGTAGCGACACTATCTGTAAAGCGACTGTCGCTTTACAGGTTATTATTTGGGACATTTTTGTACTCCAGGAGTAAACAGAACGTAGTTCTGTTGCGTAGAAAAGCACCTATCAGCACAGATAGTCAGTATCTTCAATAATTTAAATTCATTATTAGGATGTTTAAAAAGGGACGGATGATTATTAATTTTGTTTGTATTATTTTCCATTCAAGAAGGAAAGTCAGCGAAGTGTATGAGGACTAACTCACTACGCACACACTTTATTTTAATATGTCTCTGTACCTTGTGTTCTATAATTACTGGAAAATTTATTTTCACTTTTGTCTTGTAACAGGCCTTCTACCAAAGGATTACCAAGTGAGGAAAAAACCTAGCAAAAGAATAGCGGGGGAGATTTACTGGGGTTCCATCAATTTTCCTATAGAGTGTATTCTACCAGCCTGGAGGAGAAAGTCATCAACTCCATTTGTGGATGTGACCGATGTATATTTTTTATTATATATTCTCTTTATTACAATATTTTTTACAAAATGTATATTTATAAATTGTAATATAGTGTGTATGAAAAGATCTTACACAGATCGTTATCTGATTTTATATGTATTTCCTTTATTGGGATCGTGGCAGTCAGTGCTTACATTTTTCCTTTCCAAGGATGTAGATCTTCAGAAGTTCAGAAGACTTCAGTGAGTCTCCAGTCATCCACTTAATTCACCGTGTATTAATCGTGTTATCGCTAGAACGTAAATCATCGCACATTTTTGGGATGTAAACAAACAACTAACCGTGTTTCACGTACCTGTAACTATTGATAAATTGCACTTTCCGATGAAGTTTGTAAATCCACGTATATAGTTTCCGTGTAATTCAGTGGGGTTTTGTACAAGTCATCAACAGCCAGGGCTTCAGATTTTACTTTACGGTACACGCTGTAAGACTTAACACCCTGTGTGTTGTTTAACTTCACACCTTCAGGATCACATATTTTAATCTAATCATTGTTGGACTGTTATTTATCAATTCTTGTTTAAGAGCGTCTCTTGTGATCCCACTTAGTTCTCTGGTTTTCTTTGTCGGATGGTGACATTCATCTACATTCGTATAAACCAAGACTTCAACTGTCTTTGTTTTGCATTCTTAAACAGATAAGTTTAAATGTTGTTTTTCTGTTGTGACTGCAGTAGGTACAGATGGTGAGCAGTTTTTTACATTCACCATGTACTTGCCTTCGCTTTAGATTACATGTGGCATAGTTTACGTGATTCATCTGCACCACACATCCTTTACTTATCGTGTTAAATCGTTTGGAAATTTCATCAGGATAAACTCTTGTCAACAATTTTCCAAATTCATCTGTCATTTTTTTCCATTCATGACCTTCTAGTTGTGGTGTAATACTTTTTACACCATCGCCAAAGAACTCTTGCCTCCCACTGTTGTTCTCCTCTACAGAGATTTTTACATCTACAATATGGTGTAAGCCATGCAGACTTGCACTATAATTTTTCTCGCCAATCTCTTTTAGTCACTTTTCGACAAAAGAAATTTTGCAGTTTCTTTAACAGATTTCTCATTGTATTTTAGAAAACATATCATAATTGCACTATTTCTACGATTATTTGCCATACCTAGTTGACACAATAAGGCTTCAACAAAAGGTGATCTTATGTCTAAATGTGGTTCAAGACTTAGTTCACTTACATTTTCAACTAGGACTTCAGCGGCCAGAGCAATTTTATCTAAACTCCATTTCTTATGAAGAGTTCTGTTAGGATTTATATGTGCTTTTACTCTGACCATTTTCTTCTCCTTTTGGTTACTTAGGTACTACTAGTTTATTACTACTTCTCTTCCTCCCTAGATACTTACCAATTACTAACAGTATACTTACTCTCCCTCTGGCGGCGGCTTCACAATGATGATCAGCTCCAATGCTTCAAGGAATCTGAAAAAATTGTACTATTTTTTTTTGTTGGCAACATTAAACTTTTATTTTCATTTTAGATTCATATTTATTTATAGACGTTCGCATATGTTCGTTCATCTGCCGAATTCAACATGTTAAATTTTCTTTTAAAATATTTGTAAAATTATAGGCATTTTGTTGCTTACCAAAAATACAATGGCAATTTTACATTCATACATTATTCATTTATTATTATTTTACTATATATACATTATTGACATAGGATGTGTCTTAGCTCTGGGCGGATTTTTGGTATTCTATGGCTGCACACGTTTTATAACTCCATATAAAATTTAATAAATAAAAATAAACATTAAATGCTTAAGGATATTATATAGAACTTGCAAATTAAAAAAAATGTTATAGTTGAAATGCAATTAAATAATTAAAATAACAAGTAGTAAAGTTTGCCGTCCAGCAATCGACTGCCCGTTTTTTTACGCGAGTGGATGTGACCGTCTAGAAATCGACCCCCTAGTCCTGGGGGAGGGGGGAAGTGCAAGGTGAAGCAAAGGGTTGAAGTGAATAACAAATCTTTGACATAAACTTAACCTTACGCCTAAGATCTCCAATCAAACAAGATTTTCCAGTTCGCAATTGAAAATGTCGAGAATCTACCATTTATCCTAAATTAGAGTGTCATATTTCAGCCTCAAATCGTACCTAACGTCAGAATTGGGTTCTTCCACAGACAGAAACATTGTTAGAAAGTGCAAAAGTAAGTCTAAGATCGATTTGATATGGATTGGTAGAATACTGTGTTGGAAACATTTACCACAAAATTGATAAGGCTAGCCTACTTACACACTCTTCCTCCAGTGGCGGCTTCTCAGTGAAGTACTTCAATGCTTCGAGGAATCTGTAAAAATTGTACTATTTTTTTTACATTGGTAACATAGATTTAATTTTCAATTCATATTAATTTAAAGGCATATGCTTAATATCGAGGGCCTAAGTCTAATACCTCGTATCTGAAAAAATGGAACTTTTCAGGAGAGAGAATAAATGTTATTGCTTATTATTTTGAGAATAAAAAAAATTTAAACCAGTTTTAAAACAAAATTAAGGCATCTTTCAAGCAGATAGATTTTTTGTAAGTAGTTATGAGTAAATAAATGAGATACGAGGTATTAGACTTTACTTTTATGTAATGTAACTTACGAGGTATTAGAAATAAAAACACACTAGAATCATATCAGTGTAGTATACTTTTCTGAGATTATTAGAATATATATATATATATAATACAAAATTAGACTACTACTACTTGTATCTTGAAAATCTTCTGGAATTGCGAACTTTAGTTCTTGCAGGTGTTTAAACTTCGATTGTTGGATTGGAGGCCTTGTGGCATGAAGCCTTTTTAGTTCAATGTTTACATTAACTTTGGTAGGTCTTCTTGGGAGATCTTTGTAGATATCATCAAATTTTAATTTGTATTGGATGACACCTTTAGGATCGTACTTTAGACAATGAACATCTGTTACAACTGGGTCCCCAGCCTTTCGTCCTGGACGAATGCTTGGGTAGTAGAGTAGTCTAGCTTAGAAAAGTCTGTAAAAAAATTATGTTTTAGGTACTTGGCTTCATACGGAAAGGGATTGACTCTGGCTTCATTAGTATATTTTACAAATTGGTAAGGAATATAAATATCTTTATTCTTCAATTTATTCTCTATTTTGGCATGGACCGAATCCGCCTCCATTTGCGTATGACCTCTGATAAGAAATTTTTGAACTACTTCAACCTGATGTTTTACTGAAAAGTGGAGCAAGGTTCCTATTTTGGGCTGTACATCCGTCAGTATATAAAACAATGGGCAGCTTTGGAGCAAAACATTTCTCCTCTAACTAGTCATAAATACACGAAGCAAAAGTGTTTGCCCCCCTAGTTAAGTCCCCCTCGCATTCGTTGAACCAATAGCAAGTGCATTGATGATTTGAAAGAGCTATTAAAAAATCTAAACACAGTACGATGTATTGTGAGGCTCCAATGTTAATCTTATGAAGGATAGGGAAAATTAATATTTCCTATATTAATATTTTTGGATAAAACTGATATTTAGCTTCATGTGGTTTAGATATATCCATTTATGCTTAAAAATCATAGTTTATGTGTTTATCATGGCAGCAAACCTGCATACTCTTTTCCCATGTTAATCTTATGGAGAACTAGCTGACCCGACGAACTTCGTAACGCCTCACAGTAAACACATGTTAACTTTAATATTGGCCATGTTCTGAAGTCGAATAGCAATACGGCTTCATTGTGAAAGGTTATACCGGGTGATTACAAATGAAATAGACAGTTTGGATAGCTTGTAGAAAATTTATTATTTAAAAGTTTAGATCATTACTATCATGATTACATAGAAGAATTCTTGAAGTTTTTATTGAAAATTTACAGATGTTCAATGTGTGCACCATTTGCAACACGACAGATATCAACACGGTAGTCAAATTCTGACCACACACGACTAAGCATCTCACAGTTAACTGTAGCAAGAGCATTTGTGATTCGTTGTTTAAGATCATCGATATCAACAGGAAGCGGTGGTACGAAAACTCTGTCTTTTAGCCCCACAAGAAAAAGTCGCCGGGCGTTAGGTCCGGACTACGAGGTGGCTGAAACACAACGTTTTCCTCACTTGCACGGCCGATCCATCGTCTATGAAGATGTTCATCCAGATACCCTCTGACGTCTGAGTACAGTGAGGCGGAGCTCCATCTTGTACAAAAATGAAGTTACAACTATCTTCATGGAGTTGAGGCATTAACCATTCGGTTAACATGTCCAGATAAATTCTTCCGGTTACTGATGGTTCTTGGAAGAAGAAAGGCCCGTAAACCTTTTCACAAGATAAAGCGCAAAACACGTTCACTTTAGGAGAATCGCGTATATGCTGTACAGCCTCTCTTGGGTTTTCTGTTCCCCATACTTGTACATTATGTCTGTTAACTTTTCCACTAATGTGAAAAGTGCATTCATCACTGAAAATTAGGCGATTAAACAATGTGTCGTCATTTTCAAGACAATGTTGACCATTTTTAGGCTTGACCATTTTATCATCCAGAACGATGGCAACAAAAGAAGATGTGCAGGATCTACTTGCAGCAGCCACGTCCGCACAGGCTGTAAGAAGTGCGATGTAGGACTATGTATCCCTTGCTTCTTACCATACCACCAATGAATGTAACTTTATTTACATATTTTATTAGTAGAACTGTCCTTTGAACATCAGTTTATGTATCAATATTTATAATGCAATAATAAAAGTCAATTGTAATAGAAAAATGTGTAGTATTACTCCCATATCCAATCTATGGTCAATTGATATCACATGAGCCTGGCGTTACCATACTGGTGGTAACGTTAGTTATTTACATATTTATTGAATTATAACCTATAAATTGACTTAATTATGGCTATTGACTTAATTATACTCGGACGTACGTATAATATTTACACATCAATCTAAATTAATGAAGGAAACACTTACACACTAACACATATAGAAAATTAAAGACAAAATATATAATAATTTCAATGTTCAGAATGTCCAATATAACATGGAACACTCAACGATGGACCCACGTAGTCTACATCAACTAAGAATGTCCCAGGGATAAATAATTAAAAATAATTGGAAAAACACTTTCTGACCTTATGTTTCCAATGTCAATCAATCCCTTACAACCTACAGTTCATCCAGTTTTGTTGATGTACCACTGATATAAGAAGGCAATAACAATTTATAATACTGTAGTGCTATTCATTTAAAATTAATTATATTGTATACAGAGCTCGATATTCAATGTACCTACATTTAAGAAATTATCGTTACAATATTTATTAATCTTTAAACTCATTCCAAAGTAATTTCAAATTCAAAAATAAAAACTGGCAACTTTTTATTGTAGTACCTTACATAAAATACAATAAAAATAAATGATTACTCATTTAGTATAAAATAATTAACACATAAATAATTTTGAAGTGTTACCTAGTTCTAAAATTTCTTATCATCATTAAAGTCATATTTTTCATGAATCATTTTGTACCAGTTTGCATGTTAACTATTGCAAAATCCTGTGAACTCAAATTCATTTAATAAGTTTTTTTTAAGTATAGAAAACCAAAACTTAACCCACATTACTTTAACTGTATACAAGGAGAAAATGAACGGTTTTCATATAAAATTACTCTGTTAAATGTAAAATAAAGCTATATACTTTTCTACTCACCACAAGGGCTTTGAAGACAAACTTTAACAGTAAATTAGACAAGATTTCAAATCAAACAATACAGCAAATTTATGTAAAATTGTTCACAGATTAATTTCCTTGTTGAAAAATAGTTCACTTGAATAATATTCTTGATGAATTATATTATATCCCAACAAATGGAGAGAAGCTTTACTACTATATAATTCAACTATATCCTGCATTAGCAGCTTGTTTCAAGAGTCCACTTGTGAGGTTCAAGAAGGAATGGACAGGTTTGGGACTGCAGTCTGTGCCTTATATTGACAGGGTACATAGTCCAAATGAGGATTAATATCACTTCAATTTCCTTGTGGCTAAACATTCTGAATATTTATAAAAATTAAGACTGTCACACCCCTCGCTCTACTGTCCACTGCACCACAGTGTCCAGTATGTGAGGGTAGATGGACATTTTTGGAGGGATGAAACGGTGCAGCCACAGCAGCAGGTCGGGCAACTGTGTGGACGCCTGCGAGAAGCTGCCGGGCCTTGTCCTCTGTGAACAATGGTTTTATGGTTATCATCGCCTTGACCATCATTGATTCATCATTGTCAAAAATATATAACATCACCATACCTGTACCAATAATTCCATCACTAAACCTTTGTTGTTTGTATGCTGTCATAAAATTACTTTAGTTATTGACATTACACAACGTATTAAATTAATTTTCAATTTAATTTTTGACTCTAGTACTGAGTGGGATACGTGCATTGATAAGTAAAGCGGTTATAAGATGCATTAAAAAAACAATAAGTTTATAAGTAATATGTTGGTTTTATGTTACAACACACATTAAACATATAAGAGCCATTACATTGAAAACAAGGGAATATCATCTCCATATCAGTATAAAAATATCTAATCATTATAAAATAAACTTGGACTGAATAATTAAGGTGCTGATAACCAAAAAGGGGCTGGGACTTTGATTAGGAAACATTATATAAACCTGAAATGGCTGCTTATATACATAGCTAGTATAATAGGACATTCGATTTTTGGAGGTAGGAACTTTCGGCTACTATTCGTTCGCTCTGTATAAGATATATTTCTTGCAGATCATGTTCCAAATATTGTATTTTTTTAAATGAGAGAATATATAAAAAAAACTGGCACCCAGAATTAATTATCACTTGAGGCCGTGAGTTAAACATGTTGACATATAAGTCTAATCCGCTGATTTAAGTATTAAACCTAGATTAAAGCACATCATTGCTGGCTATGGTGACGGAACCCTTCACCAAGTATCACGAAGATTATTCTTCATCAATTGTAATCATCTCTTGTGTCGCTTGTACTAGATAAATAAATAAAATTGTAATACACACTTAAAATATCTTAATATTCTGTACAATACAAGAAATTTTATATTTTATCAACTGTCTGCAATGCAACTTTATCGGTGTCGGCAATGCAGTATGGTTATTATACACAGGAGTGTACACGAGAGTTATGTCGGTAAGACAGTCCAGTACTAGGAATGGAGTGTGTTCATTAATATGACCAGGCGCATAATTTATTGGATTAATATTTACTAGTTTGATATTTTTATAATCATCAAACTAAATAATTTAACAATGGGCAGCCAGATATTTCTGGCATATTGATTTTGGTTTAATCAAGTTTTAAGTTCATTTTATAAATAAGTTCTCACCGTTATTTAATAGTAAACAATGATTCAAGACTGTCTCATCTACAATTTTTGTTGTCGGAGTTATCTCCAACTACTCTAGTAAGTCTAACCACGTCATATCGAACTGATATCGTTTGCACATTATTTCTATATTCTGTCCAACAATGGTGTTCGATAAAATTTAGTTCATCTTGGGCTTACCTGCACGCCATCTTCTCTTATGGTTCGAAGTCGAGGGCATCTGTTTCTAGGCACGTTGAGATTCCATGGTTCTTCCAATTCTTGGTATTGGTACCGTAAGAATTAGATTATTATGGTATCGCATGTAAATGTGTCCATTTATTATACAGTACATTTTGCAGACTGGGCATTTAATTTTAAATTATTTATCTATAAATGCAAATATATATACAGTGAAATAATCTATAATAATTACACTATAATAATTAATAATATCCATAAAAATATAATCCTACACTGTAAAACTAAAACATATTGAACCTGATAACCTAATTGAACAGTAAATTGAGAACTATAACAACACTAACTTTTACAAACAATAGAATAATGCACCTCTTATTTCACAGCGATTCGAATTGGTAAATGGTAGGAGGTAGGTAATATGACGAATGAACTAAGCGAAGGCAGAATAACATGGATCCATCCAACATATCTCGTTAGGGGCATCAGTCTCACTCAGGAGATCTCCTGATGCCACATGGGTGATTGGATTCTACAGATCCGCACCGCTAGCCACCAATTGTCACGATTTCGTCGTCGTCACCAGGAAACGTGGATAATGCTGCGACCAATTCAAACGAAGCTTGTTTATCCATATTCATATTTTCTCATAGATATTTGCAATAGTAATAGAAATATTCATTTATCACCATTGATCAATATGTTTTAATTTACTACACAGTTTTAATTCCTGGATCTAGAGTTTAGGCTAAATATAAAGACATGTACTTGGGCTCACCCAGGTTTTCAGCCACTGCGGTCACCAGGATGACGACGAACAACGCTGGATACACCATGGTGTCGTCGGTCGGCCACCCTCTGTGATTCAAGACTGTCTCATCTACAATTTGCTGCCGGAGTTATCTCCAACTACAAGTAAATTCTAACCACGTCATATCGCTGATATCGTTTGCACATTATTTCTCTATTCCGTCCAACAATGGTGTTCGATAAAATTTAGTTCATCTTGGGCTTACCTGCACGCCATCTTCTCTTATGGTTCGAAATCGAGGGCATCTTTTAGGCACGTTGAGATTGCCTGGTTCTTCCACTCTTGGTATTGGTACGTAAGAATTATTTTTATGTTTCGCATGTAAATGTGTCCATTTATACACAGTACATTTAGCAGACTGGGCATTTAATTTTAAATATTTATCTATAAATGCAAATATATATACAGTGAAATAATCTATAATAATTACACTATAATAATTAATAATATCCATAAAAATATAATCCTACACTGTAAAACTAAAACATATTGAACCTGATAACCTAATTGAACAGTAAACTGAGAACTTGTAACAACACTAACAATTACAAACAACAGAATAATGCACCTCTTATTGCACAGCGATTCGAATTGGTAAATGGTAGGAGGTAGGTAATATGACGAATGAACTAAGCGAAGGCAGAAAAACATGGATCCATCCAACATATCTCGTTAAGGGCATCGGTCTCACTCAGGAGATCTCCCGATGCCACATGGGTGATTGGATTCATCAGATCCGCACCGCTAGCCACCAATTGTCACGAATTCGTCGTCGTCACCAGTAAACGTGGATAATGCTGCGACCAATTCAAACGAAGCTTTGTTTATCCATATTCATATTTTCTCATAGATATTTGCAACAGTAATAGAAATATTCATTTATCTTCATTGATCAATATGATTTAATTTTAATTCCTGGATCTACAGGTTAGGCTAAATATAAAGACATGTACTTGGGCTCACCCAGGTTTTCAGCCACTGCGGCAATCCTCTGCTGCCGTAGATGTTCATCTTCGCCATGTACAGAGATTGAATATAGCTGCACACGGCGTTAATAGTGGACGATCACCCGCGATACGTGACAATTGGTGGCAGCGGTGGGATAAGCGCCAGAATGTTGCCTATCTGCTCTTGTGCAGTATTTCTGTCCTGAACTGATCTTTTGTTCAAGGAGAGCCATGTTGCTGCCATCTCAGCCCACACTCTTGATTGTTCGTAACCGGGTGGAGCCTGACTCAGTCGTCCAGTATAATATTTTGCCATCAGTTGGCCTAATACCACAGAGGCACCTCGATCCATCCAACATATCTCAAGGGCATCAGTCTCACTCAGGAGATCTCCTGATGCCACACGGGTGATTGGTAGGTCCTGTATAGTACATGAGGATATCATATCGTTAACTAAGCCCATGAAAGGGGAACCACCTGCTCGCCGTAAACGGGATTGATTGACTCTTCGTCTATCGGCAGCTTGTATGAGGTTGGCATTGTTCACTTCTATTTAAACAAGAAATTCAACCTTGATAATACATAATAACACAGGTTGTATAGCAGAGGTTAGTATCACAGAAAACTTCAACAAAAATCAGAATAACTTTGATATTGTTGTCGTCCTCATCAACGTAGGTCACCGTCTGCTCTGTAGACGTTCATCTTCGCCATGGTGCCTTGGACGTCGTCCTCTGCGTAGTCGGTCTCCTGGGTGATAGGATTCTTCAGATCCGCACCGCTAGCCACCAATTCAAACGAAGCTTGTTTATCCATATTCATATTTTCTCATAGATATTTGCAATAGTAATAGAAATATTCATTTATCTTCATTGATCAATATGCTTTAATTTACTATACAATTTTAATTCCTTGATCTACAGGTTAGGCTAAATATAAAGACATGTACTTGGGCTCACCCAGGTTTTCAGCCACTGCGGCAATCCTCTGCTGCCGTAGATGTTCATCTTCGCCATGTACAGTGATTGAATATAGCTGCACACGGCGTTAATAGTGGACGATCACCCGCGATACGTGACAATTGGTGGCAGCGGTGGGATAAGCGCCAGAATGTTGCCTATCTGCTCTTGTGCAGTATTTCTGTCCTGAACTGATCTTTTGTTCAAGGAGAGCCATGTTGCTGCCATCTCAGCCCACACTCTTGATTGTTCGTAACCAGGTGGAGCCTGACTCCCTGACTCAGTCGTCCAGTATAATATTTTGTCATCAGTTGGCCTAATACCACAGAGGCACCTCGATCCATCCAACATATCTCGTTAAGGGCATCAGTCTCACTCAGGAGATCTCCTGATGCCACACGGGTGATTGGTAAGTCCTGTATAGTACATGAGGATATCATATCGTTAACTAAGCCCATGAAAGGGAACCACCTGCTCGCTGTAAACGGGATTGATTTACTCTTCGTCGATCGGCAGCTTGTATGAGGTTGGCATTGTTCACTTCTATTTAAACAAGAAATTCAACCTTGATAATACATAATAACACAGGTTGTATAGCAGAGGTCACTGAAAACTTCAACAAAAATCAGAATAACTTTGATATTGTTGTCGTCCTCATCCTTGTAGGTCACCGTCTGCTCTGTAGACGTTCATCTTCGCCATGGTGCCTTGGACGTCGTCCTCTGCGTAGTCGGTCTCCTGGGTGATAGGATTCTTCAGATCCGCACCGCTAGCCACCAATTCAAACGAAGCTTGTTTATCCATATTCATATTTTCTCATGGATATTTGCAATAGTAATAGAAATATTCATTTATCACCATTGATCAATATGCTATACAGTTTTAATTCCTGGATCTCCAGGTTAGGCTAAATATAAAGACATGTACTTGGGCTCACCCAAGTTTTCAGCCACTGCGGCCACCAGGATGACGACGAACAACGCTGGATACACCATGGTGTCGTCGGTCGGCCACCCTCTGCTGCCGTAGATGTTTATCTTCGCCATGTACAGTGATTGCAATCTAATTGCAATGGTTTACAGGCTTTTTATCTTACCCTACAAAGACATTATTGAAGGAATGATATCTAGGAGATACATCTATAGCACATCAACATAACTGGATGAACTGTAGCTTGTAAGGGATTGATTGACATTGGAAACATAAGGTCAGAAAGTATTTTTCCAAGTATTTTTAATTATTTATCCCTGGGACATTCTTAATTGATGTAGACTACGTGGGTCCATCGTTGGGTGTTCCATGTTATATTGGACATTCTGAACATTGAAATTATTATATACCTTGTCTTTAATTTTCTATATGTGTTAGTGTTTCCTTCATTAATTTAGATTAATGTGTAAATATTACACGTACGTCCGAGTATAATTAATTTAATAAGAATATAGCCATGTAACTAGGATATATTTAGTCATTTATGTGTTTATCTATTGAAAATATTTTGTAAGCTGAAAAATAATTCAAGTAAATTTCATTTTGTTCAATGGGGTTTCTTTGTTTCCCCTCACCACAAACAAAGTGGCGCTCATAAGGCAAGAGTCAAGCCGAGGTATATTTTTGGTGTTCCTTCATTTTGGAAGGTAACAAAATATGACAAGACATAATTTTAAATTTTGGTAATTTACTCGTTAGATAAAAATATTTTTTGGGAATATATTGACTGTTTAGTATTTATAATGTAAAACAAAAGAAAATGGTTCCATAAAAAAAAACAAAACAAAACGAGAAATATATCATAAATACTAAAATGCTATAAGAACGTACTCGTTAAAATATATCGTGTGGAATTTTGTTGCAATAGATCCGTTGTTAGATGGACGAAAATCCGCTTGAAAAGGTTAAACCCTATGTTCCTAAATTATCTATACCTTTGTTATAAAAAAATTAATTTTAGTATAAAAATTATTGTTCACTTCCCTTTGGGAAATACGCTGCTCATAAATAGGTCCAAAGGGAATGTTTTTAGTTCCTCTAAATAGCTGATCTTATTAACTATATGTCGGCACTTCCGTTACAAATTTTAGTCTGACGGATTCGGATTGTCAATACCCCCAAGAGGTAAGTCATATCCATGACAAACGTTGTTTCTTATTTTATGCAAATATCAGGAATTTTGTAAGTTTTCTATTTCGGAAATAACTTACGAAAACGTGTTACTAATTGAAATATACGCACGAGTGTATTATTAAAGCTGAAATATTCATGAAATTTACAGATTCTATGAAGGAAACACTGATGATAGCAGATGATAGATGATAGCACTTCAATTTCCTTTTAGCTAAACATTCTGAATATTTATAAAAATTAAAACTGTCACACCCCACCCTTTCTTGAAAAAGTTCATTTTCTCCATAAGATCCACAGTTCTTCAAATTCCTAATCCTCCAGGGGTCCCTCAGGGTTCTCCGCATGGTAAGGCTTCAAATCTTCTATGTGCCATCGTCCGATTTTCTGATCACCACTCCCTTCTAGTTCGTAGATTAGAGGCGGGATCTTCTTTGAAATCCTGTAGGGTCCAACAAAGTTTGGGGCGAACTTAGATATCACCTTCTTCTCTTTATTGGATTAGGTGAAATTCTTTTTCCATATGTAGTCTCCCTCGTAGAATTCTAAGTTCCTTCTTCTCAAATTGTACTGCCGAGCACTCTTGATGTGTGCCAGACAGAGCCTTTTCTGAACATCTTCATATATTTTCTTGAGCTTGTCTAAAAAAGATAGCGAAGAGGCGTATATTGACCAAATCCTGCTGTACAGTTAGTGTCATTATCCTGTATTCTCATAAACTCTCTGCCAAACACAAGACTTGTTGGAGTGTAGCCAGTGACTTCACTTTTTGCGGTCCGCAATGCATAACCAAGTTTTGAGAGACATTCATCCCACTTATTATGGTGTTCACCCACATAGGATATCACCGATGGCAACTAAGAGACCTACAGTTTAACGTGGAATCTGAATTACGAATTGGTCTAATTATGATGATGGTCTGTGCGGATTAACGTAGTATTCAATAGTTCTCATTTATTTTAAACCACTTTCAAAAGTTATGCTATATGAAAATGTTACCTTAACGTATATACAAATATTTTCATGTTTTTTACGAATTCAGGATAGTATGTTATTATAATAGGTATCTTAATTCTTATCACTGATTGTTACAACCCATATAAAGGTTTTAAATAAAAAAATATATTACGAACAAATAAACCAGTTACAACCCATATAAAAGTTTTAAATAAAAAATATATTACGAACAAATAAACCAGTAAGGAATCTAGACGAAGTATTTCCCATGCTCTCAAACTTTCGGTGGAGATTGTGAGTGAAAGTTGCAGAAAGTTTGTTTATCACTTTGAGCAAAGTAGCTTTGGCGAATGTTTCGTTGAAGCGTAAAAATGTTTTCATAAATAAATTTAAAGCCGCGTAAACCGTTTAAAGCTGAATATAACAATATTATACTGTCTCAAACAATACTGTCACTATACTGATGGCTAAGAGGCTGTTTGTAAAACCTGAAAGTTCACATACGATTGTAGATTTCATGTATGACGGTGTAAATGAACTCATATTAATATTGTGACATTATTGCCTACCCGGTAGTCGTAAAATATTGTTGAGGTGTTAAATAAATGAATAAGTGAAGGGAATTCAATTTTTTTATTATTTTCTTGCTAAATACCACGGAGCTGTATGTGAAGCAGTTCTCTCTACAACGAAACTCGATGTAACGAATTACCCGGTATAACGTATTATTTTTCAATCCCCTTGAAAACGTAATCGACATGATGGCGTGTTTTTTTACGTCATGGTGAAAAAAAAAAGTAAAAAGGCTCTTCAGTGTTAAGTTCGAATGTAAAATATTAAAACACTTAAGAAACCCCATAAGAAGAAAGTGGACATTACAAAGGAGTTTTAATACTAACCCAACAACTGCAACAATCGTCAATATAAAAATAAATTTGAATACGGAAGGCTACTTTGTAGTCTGTACGAAAACAAAACGGTATAGACGTACAATAAGTACTGTGTAAATGTTTACTTTCAATAAATAAGCATTATTAACAACATAAAACATGCCTAAAAATACTAAAGGCAACAACATACTTTAAATAGACATTTGATATGCTCAGTATTCCTTATTTGGAGGTTATAACTAACCCTTATATTGTAAATTTAGGCAGAATTCAACCTCAATTTAACCAATCACGTTTTTAAGAATATCCCTAAACAACGAATATATTTCTTAACCCCTTTAAATTTGTTAGATCGAGGCTCCACTGTGTTTAACAACGAATAACTTTTTTATGAATTCCTGGACAACCGCCCAACCAAATAAGTTGTATAAGGAACTTGCATGCTATCCCATAAATTCCACTTTTCACAGGAAAGAGAAATCAGCCAAGACTTTATCCGATGAAAGAGCAGCGGGTCCTTTGTACCTGGAATAAATCTGATAAAGGGTGCTTTACAGTTTTCTTTGTTCTCGATAAAACGTGAAAACCCCTCCAACCAACCTCTCGTAATCTGGTTATGTATCGAGAGTTAGTATAAAATAATTAAAAGATTGTATATAACCTCTGAACCACATAATTGAAATTAATAAAATGTTCATATTACCCAAGTGGTACCAATAGTTTAGAAACAAGCGTTTTGAGATGTGATAAATCATTTTGTAGTATAAAAAAACAAATTACTTCCTTTATGTTTATAAAATTGTTAATTTTTATACTAGTAAAAATTCCCCGACGATAAAGTGGCCTGTTTTCAATTTCAGCAAATGTAGGAATACACGTCTCTACCAAATTTGGTCTCGTTCAGACCATTTTCACGAGAGTTATCGTGCTCTCAGACACACACATATACAGGGTGTTCATTAAAGTTGGGGACAAACTTCGAGGGGTGATAGTACTCATCAAAATAAACAAAAAATTTCCTATAAACATATGTCGAAAAATCCTTCGTTTAGCCGCTAGCCGCCATTTTGTATTTTATACAAAAAACTTTATATATAAATAATTGTTTAAGATACAGAAACCAAACTTTGCACACATATTTAATGACTAAAGAAAAAAATATTCTCAAATTATCATTAAGTTTGCTTTTATATTTTCAAATTTACAGCGGTTAAAAATATTTTAATTTAAATAACAAAAAACCATTAACTTTAAGAACCGCCGCCATTTTGAAAATATAAAAGCAAACTTAATGATACTTTGAGAATATTTTTCTCTTTGGCCAATAAATATGTGTGCAAAGTTTGGTTTCTGTATCTTAAATAGTTCTTTATATATAAAGTTTTTTGTATAAAATACAAAATGGCGGCTAGCGGCTAAACGAAGGATTTTTCGACATATGTTATAGGAATTATTTTTTTATTTTGTGTACTATCCAGATAAAAATAATTAGTTTAAAACAAATATATATTATATATATCATTATAATCAAAATCATAATCAATATATAACAACAAATATAAAAAACTAATCAAAATCACTCAGATCAAAATCATCAAAAAAATTTCACAATATCTCATCATCATCAATCACCAAACATCAAAAAATCAATCCGACATCAAACACAATCAAAAAATCACAATCACAATCTCACAATCAATCAAAAAAAAAACAAAATCACAACACAATCATCAAAAAAAACATCAAAACAAATCAAACAATCACAATAAACAAACAAAAATCAACCACAATCAACACATCACACAAACACAACAAACAAATCACACACAAAAAAAAAAAAAACAAATCACAATCATCAAAAATCAAACAACATCTCAAAAAAAAATCAAAAAAACACATCAAAACAAACATAAAACACAAAATCAAACAAATCACAAATCAAAAACAACAAATTCATCACAAAACATCACAATCAAAATCAATCAACAAAAACAAACAAAAAAATCACAAAAAATCATCACAAATCAAACAAATCACACACATCACAAAAAACAAAAAAAAAAAAATCACATCAAATAAATCAACAAAAAAAACACAAACAAAAACAAAAAAAACAAACAAACAAAATCACAAAAAAAATCAAAACACAAAAAAAATCAAAAAAACAAACATCAAAAAAACATCAAAAAATCACAAAAACAAATCAACATCACAAATCAAAAAACAAAATCAAACAAAAACAAAAAAAAATCAAAAACAAAAAAAATTCATCACAAAAATCAAACATCACAAACAACAAAAAAAAAATCAAAATCAAAAAAAACATCAAACAACAAAAAAAACAAAAATCATAAACAAAAAAACATCAAATCAACAATCAAAAAAAAAACAACAAATCATCAAAAAAAAATCAAAAATCAAACAAAAAAAAAAAAACAAACATCAAATCAAAAAAACATCAAAAATCAAATCAACAAAAAAAAAAAATCACAAACAAAAATCAAAAACATCAAAACAATTCAAAACATCAAAAAATCAAAAAAAAAAAAAAAAAAAAAAAACAAAAAACAAAATCAAAAAACAAATTCAAAAATCAAACAAAATCAAAAACAAAAAAACAATCAAAAACAAAAAACACAAAAATCACAATCATCAAACAAAAAAAATCACAAATCAAAATCAAAACAATCAATCATCAACAACACAAAAACACAAAAAATCATCACAATCAACACCAAAAAACACAATTCAATAACATCAAATCAATCACAAATCATCAATCAAAAAATCACACATCAATCACATCAAAAAACAAACATCAAATAAAACAACAATCAACAACACAACATCAACATCAAAAAAACAATCAACACATCAACAAACAATCAAACAAAAATCTCAAACAAACACAAAACAACAAAAAAACATCATCACAATCAAACAAATCACATCAACAAAACACAAAAAAAATCAAACAAAACAAAAACAAATCACAAAACAAATCAATTCAAAATCCATCAAAAAAAATCAATCAAAATCAAAAAAACAACACATCATCAAAACACACAACAAACACAACATCAAAAACAACAAAAATCACACAACAACATCAAACAAAACACCAAAATATCATTCATCAAAATTCAATCATCCTACAAATCAACAAAATCACACAAATCAACACAACAATCAATCACAATCACATCAAAACAAAAATACACAAATCAACAACAATCATCAATCATAAACTATCACATCACAAATCAATCAAAACTTCACATATCAAAAACAAATCACATTAAATCACATCAACATTCACCCATCACTCTATCACAATTCCCAAACGTCACTGAAGAAAATATTTCAATTTGAATGTGAACACCCTGTATATATAACACATCTTAACTATTGTTTTAGACCTCTGGGCATCTAAAAATGAAAAAAATTACATGGTTCCGGGCTTAAGTCTTACCATGAGACCTACGGTAATTGCTTCGCCCCTAACGGAAATACTCTAAAAGGTTCTACTTCAATTTAATTCGTGATTAATTAGTTTTATTCCAAAAGCCTACATCGTAAGTAAAACTCTTAAACAGTAACGTATTATATAAACTTTCACTGTACGACAGAAAGAGTAAGAAGTGTCTGTCGTGACTCCTAAAAGTCAAGCCGTAAACCGTAGTGTTGCCTTGACACTGACAATTTTCTTCAGTTTTTATTGGATTTGTTTTATTGATTTGTCATGGCAGTCCTCATGGTTTTCGGTGTCAGTCTGTCTAGTGTTCGTCTAGCTCCTTGGAGCACCTCGTTCTCATTTAAGACGTTCTTCCTAATTTTGCCTCAATATACTAACTCACTACACCCCAATACTATGTCTAATATTCTCTGATATATTCCATGTATTAGTATATAATCAGTTTTTATTCACTTGAGTGTTTGTGCTAGCTCCCTTTAAGTTCAATGCTACGAAATCTTCCAGGACGTCTTAAGTGTGCTTCCGTGACAGGTGATCACAGTCGTTTGCGTTCATCTACGATTTGCATGAAGCCTCGAGTGAATGAATTGTCGAGGCGTAGCAACTTCGTTCTACGGCCCAGGACGGTAACCAAGGTGGAAATATGGACAACCATCAACCAGTTATTTACATTTGTATAACAACTACACTTTTTCGTAAACATGTTATCCCAATTTGCATTAATCATCCACTTGGAATTTTACCGTACAATAGAAAATCCCCAGTCATTTCATTCATAGCTAATAAAAAAAAATTCGTTACGTTTTCTACCATAGAGACAGATTTTCATTTTGACATTTCTTGAAAGTAACTCTAAAGTAGAAAATACAAGGTAAGGAATAATCTTCAGCAAGATTATATTAGCGTAGAGAAACGAGTAATATAAGTAAGAAAGAATTGGATACCTTTTTCAATTAGGATCTTTGGAATGAAATGGTGTTTATTTATATCTCTCATCCTCTTTATAATTATTTTCTCTTATTGAATTTTACGTTCAGATAAGAAGGTTAAACATAAAAAATCATTGAACAATTATTTAAATTTATTTAAGAATTAAATTTGTGCTCATATTAATTTAATTTGTTAAGAGTACAAGATTTCTGGACTTTTTGTTGAACTTTTTCTCTCTTCCCTTATACGATAGTATTTCGAGAAAGTATATTTTTCGAAATTGCGTTGAGAGTGGATAAAAAATGTCAGCATGAAATGTCCGTGTGTCTCTGGATGTGAACAAAGCCACATCCTACCGATTGGTCCGATTTAGATGAAATGGTACATATGCATTTTTAGTATCTCCGGGTATTTTAATTTATGGAATTTTATTATTACAGGTAGTTTACCTTAAAAAAAACGTGAAAAACCCTTAGTTTTTAGAAATATCTGTAACGATTTCGATTAAAATATTGTAGTTTATAGGGCATACACTTCATAATATGACACCACCCGCATCTCTGTAAAAATGACGGTTCAAAACCTATGGGCTTATACATGTAAGATAAATAATAAAACAGTCTTCGGCGAAAACAATAAAAGTTAAGTATAATTTGACTGCCACCATTAAAACCAGTTTAAAAATTAGTATTTTGAGTAATTTGTTTACGGCTAACGGTTCCAGAGAACAGTTAATTTTAATGTCCATGGTAAACGCTTTACGTTGTCTCACTCGATGTTTTCTAGTGGGAATATTAAAAATCAATGTCTTCCTTATTTCCCCACCCTTTTCCATTAAACTTGGTATTCAGTGTAATGTCACATCACCCAACATAAAATTCTATTCTCTTTAATTGTTTTCTCTTTGGACGATTATGTTTCAATTAATAAATTATATTTATATCAAATTTCAAGATGATAGTTTTATTTAAGTTTGACGTTTTTAAATTTACTGAAGTGAGATATTATGTGTCGTTCCACTGATACAGTTTATTAAAAAAGAGTTCTGGCCAGTATTTCAGTATGAATTAAACTTTGCCAACTTCTAATGGAAGAGTCTACCAAGATACCACATCTCCTTGCTGGACGAGAAAGGAAACAACCTTTTTTGAGGAGGCTCATTGTTTGATGTTCACTTTAAAATTGATAAAACTAAGCTAGTTTTTCCGATTGATATATATATATATATATATACAATAGTCAGTATACTAGTTGACAATATTTATGATGGCGTTTGTAAATCAAGATCGATCGGAAAACACAATTATGTTGATAATTTTTGGAATTGAACAATTTACTCTGTTTAACGATTTAAACGATTTTCAACTATGATATTCATTATTAGGGACATGCCTTAACTTTGATAGTACTTGAAATGAATTCTCTGAAGCCTAAGATTTAGGAGTACATACATCGCTATTAAGTTATACATACCGGGTGTCCCACGGACGTGTGTATCGCGCTACTTAACAGTCTTAACATCGTTACGTCATTACCTGGTATGCATACTTAACAAATTTTTAGATAGCAGGAAATTTATGTGTAAAAATGAGTTTGAAGTAATCACATAAAATAGTTTAAGGCAGAATAAAAACTAAAATAATGTAATTTAATTATGCATACAGGAGGGATTTACAGCGAGGGATGAATGTAGGCAGAACGAAGAGGATGCTTTCAAAGGCTTACCTGGTAAGTAATCTAGAAATATGGCCAGGTTTTCTTCAAATGATTAAAGTTGTGTCTTGCGTTTAGTAATTTATGCAGAGAGAAGATCCTAATGTTAAACTGTGCTGTTACGAAGTACTTAAATACCATTATGCTTGAAATCTGAACAAAACGTGATTTCATTGATGAAGAAAGTGTTTTCTATAACCACCAGGAAATGGTTCACTGCCCAGTGTATGGAACTTGCAACCACTAAAATCCCTACCTCAGATGTACGAAAATACCTACATTATCAATGTATTGTCACGAATTGTGGGTAATTGTGAGCGTCATAATTAGACCAATTTGTAGTACCATAATCATAATTAGACCAATTTGCAGTACCATAATCATAATTAGACCAATTTGTAGTTCAGAGGCAGTGGTTCGTATTCCACATTAAACCATAGACCATTTCGTTGCCATCGGCTGTTGGGCTATTAATTAACAGTCCTGTCTAAGGAACACGTCAGCCTTAGTCAGTAACAAGACTACAAGATCGCGCCACAATCGTCTTACACTCAACCCATATTCATACTTGTCTTAAAATTCCTACCTTCAATAATCTAATATTACGTCGAGGTGGAGCCTCTAATGTGAAGCCAAAATACTACTTCTTGACCTCATTAACTTTTTCCTGGGGAAAGATCAAAGATGGTTTATTCATATTTACACACACTTTTATGTTCAACTTCACTGTGACTATAACTTTTGTAAATCAAAATTATGAAAAACGCCTAACGCAACGTAATATATAGAGAAATGTATTCCTGTCCTCTGTTGTTCAATCACCTAGTTATACCTACATTTGTTCCAAACTATCAATCAAACTACCCTACTTATCAAAGGACGTTTTACAATACCTAGCAAAGGGATACTATTTTGGCCAATATGAAAATTTAATCCCTGAGCTCGTTGACCATGACCTCATGTGCTATCAAATGAAAAGGAAGCAGGCACTGCCAGTATCATCAAATCTCCAGGAGTCAAATAGGAAGAAAAGGACCGGAAGGCTAGGGTAACCTCGATTTAACTGTTTCAGGTCTCCAGCCCTAACAACTTCCAGTGGTGGGAAATAAATGGAGTTCACTTGGAATACAATCAATTATTCATTCGTCACAATGTAGCTACAATCATATGACTCACCCGCGGATGGTCAAGGGGTGAGTGGAAATACCTGTTATTTGGGGCGTCAGTAGTCGAGGGGATACGGTGGAGGTCTAAGTGACCTTAAGCCTGTCTCGCACCTTTGTTTAATGACGTGTTACAGTGCAGTAAGCACAACTAAAAATACCTTTTATTTATTAAATGTTACAAAAATAATTTTAAAAAAGTAGTATGGTATGATTTGTTTGAAATTCGTAATATGTAAATCCTTCACAAGTCATTTAAAAACCCCATCCGCGTAACGCAAGTGAACTCGACCAACGGCGGGTTAAATATACTTGCACATTTCAGAAGTTCATAATACCCTAAAATCAATCCTATACCAAGAAGCTTTTACGCATTACATAAGTATATCAAACTTAATCGTGATAAAATTCTTAAATTTACCAGATTGTTTATCTAGCCAAGCTAGAATCTCAAGACAATACCCTCCTGCTGGCAGCAGTCATGGATAGCGTTCAGTTTAAGCTTAGTATTTATAAAACCTCGTTTTACTCGCTGGAGGCTCTGGCCCCCACCTTGTGATATTATCCATCGCTAATATCCTTGAGTCCTGATTGCTGAAACAAACATATCATCGACATTGACAGCAAATATACCCTGTGTTATGATCGCCATGTCACTGCAGCGGAGAATTACGTAGTCGCTTGGAGCACAGTGCGACCACGTAAGGATCGCTACATTACAACATCCGGCTCGAAGGGCAACATCCACAACCAGGAGGGAACTAACAGGCTACTGTTCGGTACAATGTGATCCGACTCCTGGAGTGAACATTGATTCCATCACCAAGCGCTGAGCCGACCGACTCATCTCGCGTAATGAACCATGACGATGTAATGAAACAACTTGTCGTCTGGAATGGAAATTAAACTACAAAAACTCGAATAATATATGAACGCTACAATAAGACAGGCAATAAAATTACGGATGGATGCAAATTGAGTTTCTTAATATCCATGAATACCACTATCTGGTCATTCCAGTCTATGAAAGGCTTGCCAATGCGTTAGCTATGGTACTCACTGGAGTCAACTCATTTGCTCATCACCCCCCCCCGCCCCCCCCCACGGCCCCCCCCCACCCCCCCCCCCCCCCCCCCGACCCCCCCCCCCCCCCCCCCACCCCCCGCCCCCGCAGCCATCCCCCCACCCCCCACCCCCCCCCCCCCCCCCCCCCCCCACCCCCGCCTCGCCCCCCCCCACCCCCACCCCCCCCCCCCGCCGAGCTGTGATTGCGTACATAATGAGTAACAATGGAATAATAATTGAAAAACTGACGAGGTACCTAACGAAACCTACAGATGAAGGGGAATTTGGTATTATTTTCCGATCAATGAAAAAAATATCTGACGCAAGTCTCAGTATCAGGCCAAACTAATGCATGAAATTGCTCTAGTCATGACAGAAGTACGACCGGCATAGTAACACCAATTATGTATGCATGGCTGTCACGGATGACAGCCATGCCAGACACATTGCAAAGACGCTGACACCACTTCGTTTCAGCAGAATAATAATTGTGAGCATGTTGTGTTACAATAGAACAAATCTTTTGCAGATAATTTAGATTATGAAATAATTGTATTGTAATGGCGGAGAGAAATGGATATTTCTCTATTCGAGAACTTATTTACAGTAATTTTTAAAAAGATTATTTTAAAATAACCTCCGATGAACATCCGACATAAATATGTACTCATACACTTTATACGATATCCGCGGAGGACACCTGAAACCGGTAGTCGAACCTAGAGATGGGCGTTATTTCACATAACAGTCTCTGTTATTCCAATAACAGCTAACTCGCAACGAACGTCAACGTTATTGAATAACCACCTGGACAAAGTGTTATCGAAATAATGAATAACGCTCGTTCAGCCTGCAATTCACCGGGCAACGTAGGTTATTTACCAACTGTTGATAATAACTGTTGTCGATTTCCGCTGCCGATGGTGGAGGGGGAATCCTGTTGAGACAGGAAAAAGTTTTAAGAGGAAACCTAGTCGTTCAATTTTGAATAGGCCTATTTATAAATAAAAAAGAATAGTTGTAGCTACAGTATTTGGCTTTCTGTTCTCACGAATGTTACCATAGCGTTCATAGCTAGTTTAGTTAAGAAAAATACTAATATACTTTATTTTTATTATTTAAGTGAAAGAGATAATTAATAAAAATAATATAAAATGAGTGTATTTGTTATTTTTGTCAAAATTTTCAACATATATAGTTGAAATAGTTTTGATAAATAAATAATTACAATTAATAAATGAAAATAGTTTTGGTAAAATAATGGAAAGTGGAAACAGAATACAAAGTGAAAACAGGAAGAACACGATCTCAGTGATTAAAATTTGCAACATATATAGTTGAAAAAGTTTTGATAAATAAATAATTACAATTAATAAATGAAGATAGTTTTGGTAAAATAATGGAAAGTGGAAATATGGATAATGGAATGGAAAAGTTGAGCGCGGAGCTCACTTTCCATCTCTGCTTCTGATTTACCAGTATTGTTTAAGAAAACTGACAAAGTACCTAGCGAAAAACGAATAAAAGCTACAGATGGAAAGATAGATACACAGAACAGGAACCACTCTGACTGACCCAGTCCCAGAAGACCCCTTTGTAAAAAAACAAAAAGAAATTTGCAGGTTGTGCAGCAGAAGCATAGAAAATGACTTAAAATAGTAACCTTTCGGATGAATACAGGATTGAACTCATAGTTTCCAAAGAGGAAAATCAAACCTCTCAAAACAGGAACCACACTGACTGGACCCAGTCCCAGCAAAACCCCTTTGTCTAAAACAAAATTGCAGGTTGTGCAGCAGAAGCGTAGAAAATGACTTTAACCTTTCGGATAAATCCAGGATTGCACTTAGTTTCTGCAGAGGAAACTAAAAGGATTCCACTAAGAACAGGAACCACTATAACTGACCCAGTCCCAGAAGAACCCTTTGTCAAAAACAGAAAGGATAACGAAGGTATCCGACATAAAAGCTATTTCAAACAAGTAATAATGAAAGGTCAAAGGAAATGCATGAAATTGCTCCTTCCACTGACAAAATGAAACTCTCTAGTCGTTATGACAGAAGTCCGACGGGCATCAGAACTCAAGAGCTCAAACACCGATTAAGATGCCTTTGTAAACCCATCCATCAATGGATGACATTGCAGACGCTGACATCACTTCGTGTCAGTACAATAATGATTGCGAGCATATTGTGATTGTGTTTCAATAGAGCTAATTATGAGAGAACTAGACCTAATGCTTATGACTCGCTTTGCTGGACGGGGACTCCGCCTTCAAGCCTCCTATGATAGTTGTCGCAATGAACGACCACAACGGAATCTCATAATAACCCAACTGAACTAAGTGATATTATATTCCTAAATTGCACGTTTAAAACTTCAGCTACAAACAAGCAAGAGCCTTGATGTGATCTAAAATGTAATGAAACCATCACATCACTCCTAGAATCAAATAAGTAGCACCGAAGAAAATAATCATGCGGAACTGTACAGTACAAGAATTTTTCTACGAGTACATCGAAAATGATGTCAAAGAACATAAATCCTGCACAATTAATCTGGTGATCTACGGTTAAGGTAGCCACATGTAGGAGCGAAAGGTTATACACTTGTTCCATGCAGAGTGTTGTGTTCCAGAGGATATTCCAAAGCATGCGATGTACCCAATTGTATCGAACTTGTTTACCACTTAGATATACCGGAGGACATCAAAGAGTGCCAAGACGAAAAATGTCCATCAAGTTACTTTGATTATGCTACATCATGAACTAAAAATTTTGTAGATCTTATTCAACGTCACTTCAACCTTTGACTCTATAGCATTATTAATATATTAATTATTAACAATGAATAGTAGTCTAACTACACCATTAATGGGAGATGTAGATCTCTATGTCTCCCATACAACCGATAACCCAGGAAAATTAATAAGTAGGTATATTACTTTCATTTAGCTACAGTATAAATACGTGATTGTTCCGCTTTAATCATTAATAATTGAATCATGAAGTGAGTATAAGATAATTATAGTGTATTGTTTACAGAATTTGAAAGTGTTACATCTAGTTGAAACGACTACTTTATTTACCAGCGAGAACCTATTTACATTAGTTTGGTAAAAAGTTTATTTCAGTAAATCCTCCGATTAAAATATCTAGTTGCGATAAACTTGATTATTAGAATTAACATTAAAACACCTAAATGAAGAAATTTGTATTTTAAGTATTTTTATCATAAATCGAGCGAAGATTAATCTGATGCTCCAAGTGACGACTATTCTGCGTTGCCTACATAGTGACGACTATTCTGCGTTGCCTACATAGTGACGACTATTCTGCGTTGCCTACATTTACTGTTCAAGAAACTTATTGGATTGGTTGCGGTTCAAGTTTTAAAAATAGACAATGAATCTGCAGTTATGTCCTTGAATTGTAATTTTGTTCAATAGTTTCATTTGCTTTATTTAAAGTATCTAGAGTTCTGATACCAGAATTTTGTAGACTATTAAAATAGAATAATGAACTCTGAAAAACTTTTATTAGAAAAAAGTTGTATTCAACTTGTCAAGTATTAAAGTGAAATAAAAAGTTATCAATATACTACTTTTTTAAATTTATCATTGATTTTAAACCGATAATATTTCTAAGTTACATCATGTTAAATTGTTATTCAAACTTATAACAAATTCCAATCCTTATGATTTTGCTGAGATTTTTTTCTATTTCTTTACGGTTTTAAGTTAATAATGATATTAAGTTTGTAATAGATAGATAATAGTTAATATACAGGGTGTTTCAGAATTCCCTACCAATACTCTAGGGCATTGTTTCTGGGTAAGAAACATATCTAAATATCATATTTGAATCGTCTGGAAGTCCTTAGTTACTCACACAGCCTCCATTTTGTGTTTTTCACTTATTATTTTTTTCTGTGTTATGGTAAAACATACAACATTTATGACAACTAGACAAAGCTATAAAAAAATTATGACAGTTTCTCAAATTCATAAAACAAAATGGCGGCCATTTAAAATTTTGTTTCTTAAATAACTGATGAACCGGTGATGTAACAGAAAATTTACAAGAATAACATTTTTTAGAAAATTTAATTACAAATCGATTGACACCAAATCGTTTTAAACTAGACAAATATTAACTGAGATATGGCAGCTTTAGTGATAGGTGATCGCTGGAGCTTAGTTGCAGTGCATGCGACAGGTCTGCCACAACAATGCAACAACCTCCATCTGCTTACTGTCATTAAAATTCACACAAAACTCCCAAAATTTTTATATCAGCTGTGGTAAAAGTCAAAATACTCATTTACAAACTTATCATCTGATTTCATTCTTGCCTGAAAATTTTATTATTTTATTCATTATAGTCAGTTTCTCTAACCTTTATTACTCCTTTTATTAGCTGTTAAAATATACTGTTTATTTAAAAAGCAAACGTGTTCTTAAATATTCAAGAACATATTTCGTTACGTTGTTTTTGTTCGTTTATTTATTGTTCTTGTTCGTTTGTTATTTGTTTTTGTTTGGTAAGTGAATATTGATTAGATAAAGCAACTTGAAGTGGTCCTAATGGCTGACTACACTAATGAAGAGTACTGCAACATGCATTTTATGTATGGAGCTGCATTAGGAAATTCATCCCAGGCAAGAAGAGTATACGCTGAACGATTTCCACAAAGACAATTACCATGCATAAAGACTTTTACTGCAGTCCACAATCGGCTACGGGATAATGGTACTTTTAAGATCAATAGATCAGACGCAGGTAGGGATAAGTCTATTAGATCTGTGGAATTTGAAGAAAATGTTATCATGAAATTTGAAGAAAATCCCCGAACTAGTACTTGGAATGTCGCTAATGAAATGAATACGAGCAATGCCACTGTTTGGAGAGTTTTAAATGATGAGAAGCTGCATCCATTTCATTTACAAAGGGTTCACTCACTTGACCCCCGGGATTATCCTCGTCTTGTTGCTTGCTCTCGTTGGTTTCTTCACAAGTTGGCAGACGAACCAGATTTTCTTAAAAAGATTTTGTTCACAGATGAAAGTAGCTTCACTAGAGAAGGCACATTCAATAGTAGAAAAAGTCACGTATGGGCAGAAGAAAATCCTCACAAAGTTATTCAGAAACGAAATCAAAATCGGTTTTCAGTTAATGTCTGGGCAGGTGTTCTCGGAAACCACGTCATTGGTCCATACATTCTGCCAAACCGACTTAATTCTCCCACTTACTTGGTCATTCTGAGAGACATTCTTCCGGAATTGATTGAGGACGTTCCGGTACAAGAAAGAATGGGAACGTGGTTCCAACACAACGGCGCCTCTGCTCATTTTGGGAACAATGTACGGGTGTACTTGGATGTGACATTTGGTGAGTGTTGGATCGGGCGAAGGGGTCCGACACCGTGGCCACCTAGGTCTCCGGACTTGACGCCACTGGACTTTTACTTTTGGGAGCGTATGAAAGAATTAGGTTACTCTACTTCAGTGGAAAATGAAGTTGAGTTAGTGGGTAGAATCGAGGAGGCTGGGACCTCAAGAAAAAAATGCTAATGTTTTACAGTCAATGGAAGTTCGTTTCAGGGCCTGTAACCAAGTAGGGGGAAGGCATTTTGAGCAACGTATTTGAAGTTTGGCTATATTTGATGTATTGAAATATTTATGTAAATAAAAAGCATTTTGTTAAAAATCTTACTTAATTACCTATTTCTCTAATCAAGTAAAATTCTAAACTTATGCCAAGACCAAGAAGGTTATGTTACATTTTATTATTGTTTGAAGTAATCTAAAATCATCTACAAATAACATACAAAGCAGACGGAGGCTGTTACATAGTTGTGGCAGACCTTAGTCCCATGCCTCGACATGCACTGCAACTAAGCTCCAGCGGTCACCTATCACTAAAGCTGCCATATCTCAGTTAATATTTGTCGAATTTAAAACAATTTGGTGTCAATCGATTTGTAATTGAATTCTCTAAAAAATGTTATTCTTGTAAATTTTCTGTTACATCAACGGTTCACGAGTTATTTGAGAAACAAAATTTTAAATGTCAGCCATTTTGTTTTATAAATTTGAGAAACTGTCATAATTTTTTTAAAGCTTTGTCTAGTTGTCATAAATGTTTGTGCAAAGTTTCAATTCTGTATGTTTAACCATCATTCATAAAAAAAATAATAAGTGATAAAAACAAAATGGAGGCTGTGTGAGTAACTAAGGACTTCCGGACGATTTAAATATGATATTTAGATATGTTTCTTACCCAGAAACAATGCCCTAGAGTATTGGTAGGGAATTCTGAAACACCCTGTATAGTTAATAGATAGGTAATAATAAACAAAACAGTTAAGTATATTTCTTCTAAATACTGAGTCAAAAAATCTGTCAAAAAAGCATGGACTTACTGCTAGACTTTGTAAAAAGAAAAAAACTACAAAAAGTAAACTCTCGAAGGTGGACATTTTGTTTCTTTCTATTTTAATTTTCCAAAATATCGACAACGGGGTAGATTTAACTATGATATCACGGTCAACTCTCGGATTATTTATTCCAATCTCTGACATTCAAGCAACAGGAACAATGAAAAATTGTATAACAATTGTATAACAATAAAACAATAATAACGTATCATATAAAATTATGTTTTATTACCAAAGACCTTACTAAAGAAAAAATAGAATAAGTCTATTGATCAAATAAAAATTACAAAGTTCATTAATCGTTTTTTAAACCTATGATTGCTTGAATTTATTTACTTCATTATTCATTTTTATTTAGAACGAAATTATGTACATTTTAGATTAGGCCTACAATGGCAATAGCAACAAAAGTTTTGTTCTGAAAAAATTCTTTGAAAGCATCGTTTATTCTGTATACTTTTACTGTGCCATTTTGTTCAGAATTAAATTTTCTACAAGTTTTATTGTAAAGTTTGATCTGTTTATTGGTAAAATAATAAAGTTATTGTGGTAAATTATAAAAAATGTATGTTTTTACTCCAGTGCATTTACACTGGTTTTCTCAAAAACCACTTAGCTTAAAAGTTCTGGGACCTATTTTATCTCCGTAAAATAACATAAGGAAAATTGAACATCCCCTTAATTTACCTATCTGGAATTCCAGGAAGTCCTCATTTAACCCAAGGTACCAAAATCTGAGCGAAATTTGTCGTTAGCCATAAGTAGCAAAGCATTGCCTGACCTATGTTTATAAAGGTTTTTTTCATTTTTTACATGTAGAATGAGCTCCCAAAGTTACAGCACATCTTCGTGATTCACCCTGTATTTGGAGTTCCAGAATTATTTTAGTTTTTTTAATTTTTCGTAATTTTATTTTTTCAAAAGTTGAAAACACATAGCTCAGGAACCATTGGACTCACAACTACGAAATGTTTATAGTATAATAACAGAACACACAAAGTTCCTCAGAGAGCGTCGCCTATACAAAAAACAATTAAAATTAAATAATTTAAATTGTTGTGTTTTCTATTCATAAAACTTTTAAAATCCTCAAATACAGTATTACATTTAATAAAAATGTACAATTATTTCTACCGACGTTGATATCTAACCAATATTTAGTAGTTTAGTACCAATATATGTGGAATGTTAACATTACCGTTAAATGGGACTCGAAATGCCATTACACTCCATTTTAGCTGGATAGCACAGTAAAATGAATCGAGGCAGACATATCGTGCTCGGCGAATATCACAGTGTTCCAGGCATCGCTAAGGCAACACTAATTAACATGTCAAACCGCTGTCATGGATGAAGCAGACATAAGGCTGACACCCAAACCCCCCACCACTCCCCCCGGGCTACCCATAACATTATCACCTTCAGGGTTATCCAACACCACCTGTTTATCTCCAGCACACATCATCATTATAGGTCATGTTGTAGCCAGCCGTTGGTCGTGGTCACCTTTAAAACCTTCAATTATATACAAAACTAAAACTGATTTAGATTGTTTGACTTTGTTATAAATTAATTTACTTTTTCAATTAATGCTAATGCTCATTGTATTATAACAAAAAAAATATGTAACTCGTCACTTTACTAATGTGTGAGACACACTGAAGGACACCCCAAACAACAGCTATTTTGCGTTTCAGGCCAATATTATAAACTCTATGTTTGGTAGAAATTTAAAATGAAAGGTGAGCGTCCCTCACTTCGTCGCAGGTTAATAATTAAAATACACTAATAGTTTTCTCTATGTTTAAAATACTAAATGAATTAGTGGATTGAAATTTACTTAAGATCAAAAGTGCTCCTTTCTTACACCTTCGAATAATTTATCTACAAAAATAAAATTAGTATTTTGCTTTTCAATAACGCCCTATGATACTTAAGTTTAAGCTTTGAACACTATTGTATTTTATTATTTTTTCTAATTATCGGTATAATTGGTGTGAGGACAACCAGGTGATTGGAATGGGCGACCAATAGTGCTATGATCACTAGGAGGGCCCAAAATTAGATGGAATAACCTAAAGAGTTTGTAAGGAAGTTTGTAAGTTCATAGGGACATTGTTTGTAAGAGCGAAGGAAACATTTTTTTGAATTATGAGGAGTAGGTAAGTAAAATATTCAGGTTAATTATAATTTTGTAAAAGTAGCCAATTATTTATGTAACATCTGGTGTCCTCGAAACAACAAGTTTTCTTCAACACTCTAAAGACAAACAGCTTAATAATCAACCTATAGAAGGCGCGACAAAGCAAGAGATCCACGTCTTGTTTATCATGCTGTGTTTGAGCTTGTCTTCACCGTCGGAGCTGTATGTCTTCCCTTATTCCGATGATTCAATCAATTCTAACAGTCGTAAAACTCGAAACGAACGTTCTAATTTTAGCTACAATTTATAAAGTTTTATTTCTGGATTATTGTCACAATGATATTATTTTGAAAACGTATAACAAAGAAATAGTAAATTCAGTAGTTCTACTCGTTTAAGATTTACTCATTTTTATTACAGTGCTAACTGTAATGTAAAGAAAACTTGATTAACAAGTATTCATCACCTAACTTACACTCATGCTATCCTTAACAAGGACGAGTAGCTAAAATGCTAACGAGTTCAAATAACCCGTTATCATAAATATGTTAAAGCAATGACAGGTAACGCTA
The DNA here is from genome assembly GCA_023375725.1 of Nephotettix cincticeps. Classification (NCBI taxonomy): domain Eukaryota; kingdom Metazoa; phylum Arthropoda; class Insecta; order Hemiptera; family Cicadellidae; genus Nephotettix; species Nephotettix cincticeps. The sequence continues at coordinate 17,437,028 of CM041789.1, read as the reverse complement.
GTTACATATAAATGACCTATGTTACTAAAAATATAGTTATCGATTCAAGGACAAGTGCGCAGTTCCGCCAACGAGTGGTTTACTCGGATTACTTTATCTCGCTACTTGTTTTGTTGAAGTGACTCAGTCGATTGAGAACACATCGTTATCAATGCAGTTCTGTCAAAAATTTATTAAATGCTGTGTCAATTCTCGTGGTTTCGTTTTAGAAGCCATACGAAACATCGAACTTAAATATAAACATAGTGAACCTTTGTAGTAAGAATCATGTTGGTTGAGTTTTTTTTTAGAATTTAGATTATTGCAAGTATGAATGGGAAATGAGTGTAGGATGATTGTGGCGCGATCTTGTAATCTTGTTACTGACTAAGGCTGAAATTTTCCGTAGACAGGACCGTTAATTAATAGCCCAACAGCCGATGGCAACGAAGGGACCTACAGTTTAACGTGTAATCCGAACCACGGCCTCTGAATTACGAACTGATCTAATTATGAGGATGACCTTTGCGGATTAACGTAGTATTCAATAGTGCGGACGTTAATCCACACAAGAGGACACCACATCCACCGACCTTCAATCATAACTATCCACAATTCGTGACCTCCAAGTAGCTGGATTACAGGATGACGCCACCATTTTGCGTCGTTTGATAACTAGAAACATCGTCCACTCGTAAGACCATTAAAGAAAGGGACAACTCAATTATATCAATAGATCGAACAAAACAAAATTGTATGAATATATTATTTACAGGTTCTTAGGAAGAGTTATTTACAGGTAGGTACACATAAACCTACCTGTTATTAAAAAAAATATTTACAGGTATATTACACATAAATTCGGTGGCCAAGGGAGATGCATGTAATAGTACGTTTATTAAATGTATATTACTATTTTCTCCAATTTTATTATTTTTTCCTTATTTACCAATTTTCTCAAAAAAAAAGAAAAAGACAAATACCTTCCTTTGCCTCTTGATGCCTACGGAATTTATTAAAATGTTTGCTTTATTGTTATCTTTGACCTATTTAGCATTATTTTTCTAATGTTTTATCCATTTAGACTACAGTAAAACTATTTGGATTAAGTCTGTCTAGGTATTTTATTGTACCAGATCCTATTAAATTTACTCTGCATAATATTTCAGGGGAATCATCGAACTTAGTAACGAAATATAAAATCATTTTGTAATTTTTAATTTACCTGTGTTTTATTTTTTCCCTTATACGTAGATATGGATAAATATTGTTTTCGTCAAAATGGTTAAGTCCGTTTTTGGACCCCCTGAATAAAACAAGTGATTTTTGTACTGAGTGTAATTTGTCTGTCGGTGTACAGACCCCGACACCACACGTCTAGGTGCACTTTGACAAAATCTCAAGACCATTTTTTTTATTCTTAATTTTGAACAGTAGCTTACTTTTTTCCTTGAAAACCCATAAACGTTTTGAAAAATACAAATTTACCAAAGTCCAACCCGATCAAAATGGTTTAAAATTTCATAGTTAATAGTCCTTAAAGTAATGGATAATATGTCACTACACGTTTCTCTGTAAAACTAATAGTTAAAAAGATATGGGCTTTCAAATGTAAAAATAATTACTTTCTTCCCTCATGCATAGTATATGGAGAAGGTATTGTTTCCGTAATTTTTTTCGTTTGTTTTTTAGTTTCTGATTTCTCTTCGTACTTCTACGTTCGTCGTCGTTAATGATGAAGTCATCACCATGTTTTATGTGCGAGGATGTTTTATGATTATTAAGATAATCTACTCTTTGCAAGGCTGAATTATATCTGAATTTTCAATGTTTTAACCTGATCCTTCACGACCCAACATTTTCAGGCTTACTATGCCTTTATATAATACAATAAGTGATGACAGTCAATGAAATGATGTAATTAATTTCATTGCCACCTTGACCTTAATTTACCCTCGGTAGATTTGGGATGTGTCTAAAGTATACAAAATGGAAATTACAATTGTGTCCTGTAATCCAGCTACGTGGAGGTCATGAAGAGTGGATGGTTAAAACCTAGGACCAGAGGATATTTTATATTTTTTGGTGCGGATTTTCGTCCTCATTATTGAATACTACGTTAATCCACAAAGACCATCCTCATAATTAGACCAATTCGTAATTCAGAGGTCGTGGTTCGGATTCCAGGTTAAACTGTAGGTCCCTTGAATGAATTTGGCTATTAAGTAACAGTCATATCCAAGGAGCATGCCAGCCTTAGTTATTAAAAACACCACAAGATAGCACCACACTCTTGAGACGTCCTCACTCTCGGGGTAATCCGCCAACGTTCGGAATAACTCGGCCGAGAGTGTAGAGGAAGTATTTCACTGCTCTCATTAATCTTTAACTTAAAATATCCACCTGATACGCCATTTCCGAAAGGTAAGAATAATTAGCTTAGGGAAACATTATTAGCATATGCCATCAATAATCTTTAGCCAATTTTTTCGTTAAAACGCCACAAAACCTGTAAACTGAGGGGAGAATACCTCCGAAAAGACATTTGTTATCGTTTATTAAATTTTGTTTTCTGCTCTTTAACTTGATATCTAACACTATATACATTTCATTAATATTAAAAAATTTAATTTTGTAAGTCATGATACATTAGTGATCCTTGATTAGTGGCCTTTTTATTTACTAATGTACCTTTTTCTTAAAAAAGGAACACAAGCTAACATGGCAAAGTATAGGGAGGTCCGCTCCCCTGATTTACTTATTGCGCAACAATGATCTGGGCGTTGGCTTGAAATGTGTCGTCATTGCCTCGCTACCTCATGCCAGAGTATATGTAAAATGTAAAAAATTTGAAGACAGAGTACCTTATTAAAAATGTTCCATGTGGTGGTTTGATGTAGTTTGTTAATGAAATTAAATGTGTGTTCGTATGAATATTTGTTACGAAATCGATTTCCTTGCACTTTAACTTATTCAATTTAAAAATAATATGGGGATATGGACCCCTAAAAATATTTGTCTTTTCTTGTTATTTATTGAAGCCTGGTTCATTACGAACATTTTGATAATATAACACTTATTATATATTTGGAGAACTTATTATAACAAATAATTTTAAAATCCTGCATCTGTAAAACCAGGAAACGCCGATCTTTGATTGCGGTTTCAGAAAATTACTATTTCTACTAAATTATTCCCCGTTATCTTAAAAACCATTAAATATAGGTACTTGAAATTTTGACTGAAGTTTAACACCATTTTACATTGTTAAACGCAAAATTATAATGCAAGTGATAACAGATTCTGTGAAATAAAAAAGTGGGTTATAACAGTTTTTTAAAATTCATATTTTACTTCCCAGAGAAATTGCAAAGTTTTTTTGAGCCCATATCTACATAAAGATGATGGGGATAATGGGGCATATATAAAGCAATAATAACATGGACGGTATAGGGAGTTCTACGTCCCCTTAAAGGTTTCTGTAATGCCGGCAACTAAAAGTAGGTAAAATGAATAAAGAGAGGTACTGAACCCTAGTGACCCTCATACACATGATTTCCTAAGAGGCCAGAGATTCTGCAACGATCTTGGATAGGCACTAGTCGGTAAGGCAGTTTATGCCCTCAACCGCTAGCGACTACACCCACTGGTTCGTATCTAGTACCGACCCATGGTGGCTGTCCATGCCACCTCATCACGTACACCCTCAGTTCACCGGTTACGACATCGGCTACTCGAGGGCGACCCAGAGACGAGTGATACCTTTCCATCAGGAAGGGACCAAGTTCATTTCAGCACCCAACCCCCGTCACTACGAAACCAAACCCAGGAGGAAGTGAAGATCCCTCCAGCATGTATTACCATCACCTTTTAAAGCTGAAATGGTGATTTCCGAGATCAAATCTTTTCCCAATTTAGAGGTCATATCCCTGGTCGGCTTCCCAGGGTCAAGGAATTCGGGCTGATGACTTAGGGCTTAGGTGTGCACCTCCTATGGATCTCTACACTTATTTTCCGTCGGAAGGGACCTTGTCACCATTATAGCCGCACATGCGGAGTGCACGAAATAATCCAGTTAAAAAGGTCCTAAAAAGACAGCTTGGAGGTGCCTCCGGGACTCTTGGGCCCAACTGGATGTAACAGTGGGATCTAAAATAGGTTTGAAAGAAATACGAAATCGCACTCAGCACGCTGGCATGAGTAGAGCAAATTTCACAGACTTACATTATTCCCATCATGGTAATCGAATAGTACTGGGTATTCAGGTTTGCTGCAATAAGGGTTGTTTTAGATGGTAATGTGCTGACATTAAGGCTGTTCACTAAGTAAAAACACATACAACATTCTATCAAATTACATAAATAACTAAGGAAGTTATGTTAATTTGTTTATTCTCCGTAAGAACCACAATGAATACGTAGGTTTGCTGCCGTGAGAAACATTAAATTTGGGGTTTTATGGATGTATTTATAAAACTAGATGGACTTACGTACCAAATGTTGGAAGAATATTTTAGTGAATACATAAGTTATTGATTTTAAGATATTCTCCATAAGATTAACATTGCACAATGTACTTTGTATACCATTTTAAAAACCGGTAACCAATAAAATCTTAGTGACCTAGAGACATGATTAAAAATACTATATTGTGTGTATTTTTTAGCTGAATCCAATAGTAAAAGAGGAAAAATAGATTTTTGAGTACGAACCCTTAAAAAGTATAATTAATATAATCCTATTGCGTTGCCCAACGAACTCGTCCAATATATTACAGAAAGGAGAAACTCCACCGAATTTTACAAAATACAACTACTGTGGCCGTTATCGTGTCGATATATATATAATTTTGAATGACCCCTCAACATGAACTCGACAGGCTGAGAGGGGAACTCCGAGGAGAGCCGATAAGTGTACCGTGACGTCATCATGGCTGACAATTTCCATGTAGGGTTTATCTGAATACTCGAGCACAATCTTATCATTTGTACATTTATTCATGAAATAATATAAGGAGTGAACCAGTACTACAACTTTCGTCCATTACATCGAACATAGATCATAACCGAACACTACTTGCGAAACAATTGAGTAAGTATTTTTGTGTTAGTCCATAACAGTAAATTTAAACATTGTTTCACCTAAAAGCATTGAAATCATACTGAGAAAATATAAAAATTCATAAATATAAAAAATGTCAGTTCTTGAACAAATTTACTCACTTTATTTTATTTTGTAAGCATATTATTTAATAGACATAGATCCTGCAATTTGAAAATTCATTGGAAAAGTTTAAATATAGTTATTATCACTTACAGATTGAACTTGGCTTACTAATAAAGAAAAAATAAAAATTTATTTGGTAAAAATTAAAATCATTGCATTGTCAACGGAAAATACAAAAAGATATTTTACAGATACAATACATACATTATAAATATTTACAATCCTATACATTTAAAATTTTCTTTTATTGTTCCGAGAAAAAAATCCTTTACCGTATCATCATGGTAACAATTTCTTTCATAATTTTAAATTTTTCCATGGCAATTTTTTATTATATAAATAATATAGAAAGTAACCATAACTATGAATTTTTTGAGAATCGAAATTGAACAATTTTAACTTTTATCAATTATAAAATTTTTATGTTTGTGTAAAAAGTAAACAGCACAAAAAAGATCATATAGAAAATTAAAAAACAAATATAAAAATGTCATCACTTGAACTATTATTATTTGTTTTTTGTAATAGAAAATCTTTATTATTTCCTGCAAATAAAATCCAATAGCTTTATCAGATTCAACTTGGCTTAAAATTTTAATTGAGGTCTTCAAAATTTAATTGAATAGTCTTTAAAATTTTAAAATAGTTGTTTTGGTTTTGTACGTTATTTTTAGTGTCACATTCCAGGTAAATGATACTTTTTAATCAGGAAACTAGAACAAGACTAGTGAAAACCGTCATAGTAGAGACCATAATTATTTAAACAGTGACAAACTGATAACAGCGCTTAGCAAATAAATATTTACAAAAAAAACTCAATGGCCACCCTGATCCCTAGATTTAACTGGATGTGACTTCCTTTTATTGCTTACTTAAAGGAAAAAAGAAGGTGTCTCTCGTCTCAATCAATAAATCAATCATGTCCATCCAAAATGAACAACTTCTCTTATACATTTGGTCACTCTATATGTTTTTGATGTATGACTCAATTTCAACCTGATAACCAACAATCCTAACTGAATTTAACTACTCAAAGGAGTGGTTACTTCTTCATAAATTTCTTCTTCTTTGAAAACGGGAACTTATCGCTCCGTCTCCTGGATGGATTTAGACTTGTTCGTTTTCTTCCTAAGCCATATTATCTACATATTAAATATTCCATTCCCTTTTCGCTGGATAATGTAATACATTTTGACAAAGGTTGCAGAGCCCCTGATCCTCCTAATACATTCTGATATATCTTTGTAAAATACATATGAGTTTTAGAACTATAATCCAATCTTTTGAGGTAATGTTTACCGATCAGTCTAAAATTTAAATGTCACATTCGTCAGGAAATACTCAAAATACTGATAGAGCCAAAACCTTTGCTTTATCGTAAAATAATGCTGATAATTTATGAAAAAAAAGTTTCAACGTTTAAAGTGAAATGGACCCTTAAAGAACTTTTTTAGATCAAACACAAACCAAATGATACCTTAGTTTAAAAATTTAGCAAAAAGGAAAACAAGATTACAAATCTTTGTTGTGGAGCACAACCAATGTAAGTGCAATATCTTCTAAACAAATTTCAAATATAACTTCAAAATATATTAGAGTGTCCTGAAATACCCTGTATAACCCATCATAAAATTTTTAGCAAAATGATTTTGGGGAGATTTTGCTGTCTTCTGGTCACATTTCTTCTATGCCAAGCTGTGTCTTCGAGGTTAATGAGTAGATTCAAGAACCGAATTCGGATGAATTCCACGTTGTGCCGAGACCTCTGCCAACCTTCCTCACATTGGTTCACCCAAGTTCTGGACCACTTTCAGCCCACTGATGGCAGGAGGTGGAAACAGGTAGGAAACGGGTTACGTAACGTCCACACCGCGGAGACACGATCTGATTGGTCAGTTCCAACTGATTGGTAAAATACGCAAATTACAAAAATACCAAGTAAAATATGTTTGAAGGCTATTAGGAGATAAAAATCTAGTACACAAGGTCCAGAAGTTTAGTTGTCCATTTTAAAGTTTTCTAATTTAAAGAAACCAGCAACAAATTTATTTAATTCTCTTTGAGAAATAGCTTAGATACTTGATATGTGTAATGGTTAGTTTTTATTATTGTTATTTTTTGCAACTGTTGTTTGCTGTGATTTTTTGGAGTTGTTTTATGCATTTAGTTTTAGACCTAGTGACTGAGTGCTGTGTTTCTTTTTCTTTTTTAAGCATGTATTTTCAACCTAGATTTTGCTTGCTGTGTTTTTTTATTTACGAGTTCTGTTAGAGATATTCCAACATATAGTTATGCAAGTAATCAAAGTTAAAAATGTGTGTAGAATTTCCGTGGTTAGGTCTGTTAATTAATCAAAAGCTTAAAAAACAAATGGCATAAAAAAGAGTTTTAATTTAACGTAGGACCCAAACCAAATCTTTTACTATGAATAATTACGAAATTCTAATTATGAGGACGGTTTTTGCATTTGAACGTAGTTTCAAATGTGTGGATGATAATCCACACCAGATTATGTTCTGCTCAAAGGAACATATCAGCCTTACAGTCAGTAACAAGACTACAAGAACGTGCCACAATCATCCTACACTCATTTCCCATCGGTACGGTCGCCATTTCAATAATCGCCTATTGTACGATCGTATACTTCGTACGGCCTTCTATAAATATCCAAATTCGTGACCTCCAAGTAGTTTGATTGCAGGACACGCGACCGTTTCAGTTAATACATAAATACTAGCCAGAAATAAATGCCATCACTAACCAATCATCAACTCACTTATACTTAGTTGAGCGGGTAAAACAAAGCAACAACAATGGAATATCCGAGACTGCTAACGAAAATTGTACTTAGACAAAGCGTAGGAATTCAATTTAAAATCAATTTATCAACTTGAAAATTTAAAGGGTTTAAAAATTGTAACTTGGTCCCGGATTGTGTGCTACAGAGGTACGGAGTATTGAAGGACTTCTACAAGCCCGGAGGCCCAGTGTTCCTGATGATCGGAGGAGAGGGTCCTGAACCTCCGGAGGACATGGCTTTATATTCCTGGATCGACTACGCTGCGAAGTACAACGCCTTCCTGTTCGATGTGGAACACCGCTTTTACGGGGAAAGTATTCCGTCAAGGTGGGTTACTCCACATCGAAGGTTTTCATCTTTTTCAAACTAGGTGTAAGTAATAAATGCTGTAAATATGATCCAGCTGTGCTGAGACCTAAGGTCTATTCTCTTGTGTTGCAGGGACCTGAGTGTGGAGAACCTGAGATACCTGTCGAGTGAGCAGGCGTTGGCCGACCTAGCCAGTTTCATAGTAGCTATGAACAAGCGCCACGAGTTACCAGCAGACACTAAGTGGATAGCATTCGGAGGCTCCTACCCTGGCAACCTGGCTGCTTGGCTCAGGTACAAGTATCCCCACCTGGTGCACGCCGCAGTGGCCTCCAGCGCGCCGGTCCTTGCACAGGTCGACTTTCAAGGTGAGACAACACAAGTAGCCAAGTAGCAAAATTAAAGTCTTCCTCGCCCCTGCAGAAACACTAAAAAAATGCCTCGGTATTCCCTCGCTGCGGATCAAAAGAGTAAATATATGCTAAAACCTTTTGTGTATTACAGATAAATGTTGGTTCTAGGGTCCTCATACTAATCCGAGAGAGTCTATTGTGTAAGTACAAAAAAATCTTAAAAGTAACAAAAATTTACTTATTTAAAAATATTATTCTCTTTTTAAATTTTTTGAGTTGTGAGGGCTCCAATATATTTATTTGATAAATAACGTGGGACATAATTAACACGTTTAGTCTCAAACGAAAGGCTACTGCCCTACTAGCCTTTTACAAAATTTGGCTCAGCCGCTAGATATAGCGTTTTCGGGACACCAGCCAGCGAAATGTGACTGTCGATCTGACTGAATGTTTTCAGAAAAGCACAATATTGACCCTGAACTGATCCCCGTCCATTCCTCTCCCATCCCTCCAAATCGCTACTAGCCCATAGGTAAAGAAGATCTTCAGCAGTCACCTAACCTAACCTATGTGACTATATTGTTGGATCTCAACCACAAGAAGATAAATACCAAGTTTAATCTGAGCATATAGATTGATAAGTTAAATATTAATGTTTACTTATCCTACATAACATTAATCATGGAGTCCCAGAATACGGGTACAACGTATCGTGTTTAGACTTTAAAATATCTCGGTAACCGTTGGAGATAGAGCAAAACGTAAAAGAACTAAATTGTCAAGTTTTTATGTCCTTGGACACACACAAACGTGTATAAAAATTATTTAACTGGCTGGGTGGTGTAGTGGTTATAATAACCGCCTTCAAAACTGAAGGTCGCCGGATCGAATCCCGCAAGGGTCGAATCTGGACCCAGTCGCCATTTGTCATTGGGCTACTAATTAATGATGCTTCCTAACAACAGGTCGACGTTAGGTTGTAACAAGACCGGGGTTTGGACCGTTCCCCGTCAAAACGTTAAAAATGCCACTGGCGTAGAAATACACAAAATAATAAAAAAAATGTTAACGACTATGATTTTAGCCTCAAAACGAAAATGTAACAAATCAACCGACACCCTCTTAAGGTAAATGTTTTAACCTTTTATGTTTAATTGTAGGAGCAATGGATATTTTAGTTGAAGACCTTGCTGAATTCGGTGACAGCTGTGTTGAAGCGGTCAAAGCCGCTGTCGGCGAGGTTCAATCTTTGGTGAAAACACCTGACGGTCTCGATATCTTATACTCTAATTTGAGGTAAGGCTCAAGTGAAGGTGAAGTAATTGAGGTCAGGTTCTTTTTTAATAAAGTAAACATCTCTTAATATTATAAAGAAGAGGTTGTTTCTGTATGTATGTTTGTTAGTTTGTTGTGGGAAGTAAACGCAAAAAATACTGAACCGGGTTGAAATTTTACACAAAATGTAGATCTTAAACTCACGCAACTATAAGACATAGTCTGGGATGGTGACGTCATCCTGTAATCCAGCTACTTGGAGGTCACGAATTGTGGATAGTTGTGAACGATGGTCGGTGGGTGTAGTCTCCTGTAATCCGCACTATTGGAGGTCACGAACTCATGATTAGACCGATTCGTAACTGAGGCCGTGGTCGGTGTAGTAGGTTCTCTTGTGTGGATTAACGTCCGCAAGGAATACTACGTTAACAAGACTACAAGTATCATCTTACACTCAAACCTCATTCATACGGCTTACCACCCTGTAGGTTGCCATTTCAATATGTGGCTAGTATCATATTAATTTCTTAAATAGTGGCCATGTTAGAGCCAATATTACCTTAAAGTATCCATAAACACAACAGCTTCTAAATTTGACATCTTAGGTCCCATTTCATACATCAAAACATATTCATACTGGGTTAAAAAAAAATACTGTTTCAATAATGTGGCAACATGGATCATTAATTTAAATCTTTCTACCGTGACGTTAGAGGTTTCCAATATTACCTTTTCAAAGGATATCAACATAAAATTATAAATAAGTGTGGACATAAATTGAAAGAAAAAAAGGTTTTAGTATGAAAATATATTTACAGGTTGTGATCATTTTGACAACATTTTAACAATAAAGAAGAAAGTTAACGAATAACGCTGGATCATTAGATCATAAGTCCGAGGTTTTCTAGATCCTGTCTCAAAATCCTTATAATTTCCCAATATTACTTATTACAGGTTGTGATCATTTTGTAAACAATAAAAATTAATTAACAATTTAAATGTATCAGTACATCTCTCAGCATTTTTACACGAGCAAAAAAACAGGTACTTTGGCTAGTATTCGTTAAAATATAAAAATCCATTCAGACCCTGTCACGAGTGTAATAACATGGGTTTAAGGGTGTATTTAGTCATAATCATCATTGATTGAGATCCAGTCTCCCTTGTGTGCTGGCAAGGCGCTTCAACCATCTTCTATCTCAGTATATCTTCTTCCTTCTTCTGCTGCAGTGATTTTCCTTTCAGTGAAAGGCCTCCTTCTATTATTTCATCATGGACGTGGATATGTCTTAGCTCTGGAAGGAGGGGGGGCATTTGCATGACCAAAATTTGAAACAGTGACTTCATCTGGTTGTGAGTACAGCTGTTTAGGGAACTGAAAACATTCCCTTTAGACCTATCCATGATTTCACCTACAATACAATATTTTTTTATTTGCATTCATTAGGAATTTTATGATCCTACAAACAAAAACAGACTTCTTACCTAGTGGTAGAATGTGGCTGTTTCATTTAATCTGTTGGTAACTTCTAGTATCTGTGCAATATTTATTAATAGTACTGCATAGTAATTAAGGAGGTGTACATTTCGGAAGTTGTTTCCTAGTTTAAGGGCGGTGTGTTTGGTAGTAATCAATTAAGTAAAACCCAAAATGATTACTAGTTGTGCGGAAGAAATCCCTTCATATACATAAGAAAGCTATAAATATATATATTTGCACACGGATCTCTTAAACGGCACTAAGGAATTTCTTTAAATTATGGAAATAACTAATTTCCGAGTAGAAATTAAGTTCTAGATCGGTCTAATGTAACGCTTATGGACAATAAAATGTAAACAATACAAACCAAAACAGCTGTTTATAACCGTGACAGTTCTGGATTGAAAACGGCAAAGAACAATATGTGAATAGAGGTTTTTCATAAATATTTATTTTATGTATGTGATAAATGTAAAATTATCAGGTTGCTAAACAATTTGTAAAAACTTAAGGGTAACATAACTGTGCGAAATAAAATCAGGAAAGAGTATTTCCAAAATCTTTCGTGTTTTGATAGAAAACGTATTTCTTGTATTGCTTGAAACCACTGTAAAAAACCAATTAATATGTGTAAATTAAATTTCTCTTTTGATTTTCAATCCCCATTCCGTTTATATCAAAATCAATTGGTCACAGGCTAATAATAACTGTATGGATAGTTAAACAGCAAATGATCGGCTAAAACACCTTAACCGGCGTTGCTCATATGGCTGATGCCGTGGTCCAGCGGTAGCTTTTTGGCCTCGTAGCACGAAGGTCGCGTGTTCAAATCCCATCAGGGGCAATACTTTTTATTGTTCAGTGCTATATTAATTATGATGTATTAAATCGGTTTTATTTAAACCACATAAATGTTTTCATTGAGTAATAAATATGTTTTAATTTTTCTAATTAATTCTTATAATACATGTATTATTCTAAACGAGCAAAGCTCGGTCACCAGGTACTAGAATCATTAAGCTTTGATAGAATGACATGGAAACTTAGTACATCAAATAAATGTCCACAGAGTAAAAGTTCCGTTTGGCACCACTGATGTACAGACATTAACGGAGATGATTTTAAATGTCATTATGAACTCAATTCAAAGAAGTGGAAGAACAGCTGTAGTTGAACTTTGTGAACTCATGGTCGATGAAAAATTGGGCAGCCCGTTACAAAGGTATGTCTTACTAAGAAAAAATATAAGATAAGGTAGGATTTTAACTACGCACTAGTTGTCAGCCAGCCCTTTGAACTAGCTGCATAATAAATACGATATCGGATATTATAAAGAAGCGAGATACATGTTAGTGAATTTCATGTGGAAAAGTGAGTTAACACATGACCCGCATGATGACAGTTAAGCCCGGGACCATGATAGAAGTTCATAACTCAACCCACTTGTTGCGATATCACTCAAAGTTCACATGTATATAAGGATATATATGTGTGTCGACACCATAGAGGCCGCAATTATTGTCAGGTTATTAAAAATTTAATGAACTTGTTCTTTCTGCAATATCTTGAACTACATTAACTACACTTTTGGGTCGGTTTTTACTTCAAAAATGGAGGTTTCACTTTATTTATGTATAATTTTTGAAAAATCTATCTTACCTTATATACTATGTGAATGTTTGTGTATTAACTTAGTGAACATCCTTTTAAAGGATAATATTCTACGCAGAAAGGCACAAAATTTTCTGGAAATCTTTCAGACTCACAATGAATCTGATAAGGTCTCTCTTCGAAATATTACTTAATAATTAATATTAATTTTAAACTTGCATTAAAATAAGATTCTTACTCTTGTAATAATTTACGTAATTGTTTTTGTGCAATAATTTTGTCATACTTTTAGGTTAGGCTTATACAACTCCGACTGGTTCATGGAAAACAATTATGAAGATCTTTTAGAATACTACAGATACTATGGATACTACGACGGAGGTTCAGGTAATCGAAGACACTCACATGTGTATCGAATAGCTATAGTCTGAATATATAGGGTTACGAATTGACAGGCAAATGAGTAGTTTAAATATTTTGAATTTAAATTAAAATGTAATGCATGAACTGAAATTATTCATAAAACTAGCAGTAACCACCCTCTGAAGTGGTTGTCGTATTCAGTGTGAAGAAGAGAGGTTATCATTGAAAAGTATAAAACTCAAGTTCTAGATAAATTGGCGGGATTTGAAACCCGGGACCTTGGGCACCAAAGCCCCGCGCGCGCTCCCCACAAACTTGATCCCTCAGCTTAATTATTCAGAATTAATTTACAATTAGATAACCAATATCAATTGTAATTTCGTATAATTTAGAGATAGGGTTTAAATCAATTATTAATGTAAACAACAAATATTCATCTTATATCGGCAGCTGCTGGTAATTTATCTCAATTAAATCACTTTTATAGATATAAGAATAACGATACTTAGTAGCAAGACAAAATATAAACCTGAAATCTTAAACAGATAAATATAAAGAAAAAGTCAATTGTCATGTCGTTTTTTAATAATTATTAATTTTAATAAATGATTTACAGTTAGAATTAAAACATTGGTTTCATTTTTGGAATTCGTTATGTTAAAAAACATTCTTATATATTGTAGTTTCGAAATGGGTTTAATAATATTGAACAATTTAGGCAAACAAATATTGATTTATATTTGACAACTATTGCCTATTTCTCCCTCAAATCATTTATAAATTAAAATACAGAAAAAAATCAGTGAGTGGGCTATTTTAAAGTAAACAAAAACCTTTTCCAAAAGGTATATAATAAGGATAATAAGTTTATAACTGTGAATGCTTCGTCACTAAAAAGATAGATGGACAGCAAGTCCTATTTTGGCTTTTCGGGGGTACAAAACATATAAAAACCCAAAATATCATAATTCCAAGTAAACTCTAATTTTATTTATAAATACTATTTCTTGTAATGGAACGGATTGATGATTTTATCATTTCAGTACGTCAGTGGGTGTATCAAACATGCACGGAGCTCGGGTATTTCCATACATCTGAAAGGAAGGAAGCTTTGTTCGGCCAAACTATTCCAGTCGATATGTACCTCAAACAATGCAAAGACATATTTGGACCTGAGTAAGTTAACCTTAACATTACAGGCTGTCTCGAAAATATTTTTGATGTTTCTGAGGTCAAAACAGACATAAGATGTCTTGTGAACATATGGCCTATCTCGCACTAATTTACGTCTGACGTATGTGTTCTTTATACTTGCTAAAATCACTTCCAACTTTGTAGAGATTAATGTACCAAATTTAATCTTGATTCGTGTATGAGTACTAGTAGTACATACTTACATGTTCAGTTAAGTAAAGAATTTTAAATTTTATCGAACGACATCTTTTAATCAAGTGATCTTTTTATACTCTATAATAACGAATCATTAATAATTATATTTTTTGATAATAAAGAAAGGAGTCATACTTCATGTAGACTCATCATTTTAACTGGGCGTGAACGCCGTGAAGTAATTGGAGGAAGGCGCCTACCAGAGATTACAGTTTTCAAGGTGGTGATGATGAAGGTGGGGAAGAAGTTGGCGAATTGTATGCTATTGTTATGGTGTTGAGCGCAGCTAACCTTTACTTAAAGACAAGAGCCGCCGGAAGATCGCGACGAAATCTGGAGAGGAGGAAGATTATTCAAGTGGGGGAAGGAAGGGGAAAAAGAATAAAAAAGGAGGAAAAGCGAGAAAAGCTATGCTTTGACACCGGAAAGGTGAAGCCTAAAATCTTTGACAAGAGGAGAAAAGGCAGAGGAACGAAATCTTTGATCCGGGCAGAGGAACGAAATCTTTGATCCGCGCAGAGGAACGACATCATCTACGGCTTACAACTGGGCGTGAACGCCGTAAAGTCATTGGAGGAAGGCGCTTCCCAGAGGTGAAGATGTTTAAGGTGGTGATGGTGAAGGTGGGGGGAAAAGGAGCCTAACCTTTACTTAAAGACAAGAGCAGCCGGCAGGATCGACAGAGGAACGAAATCTTTTATCCGGACAGAGGAACGAAATCTTTTTTAAGTATCTGGGCGTGAACGCCGAGGTCATTGGAGGAAGGCGCCTACCAGACATTACAGTTTTCAAGGTGGTGATGGTGAAGGTGGGGGAAAAAGGAGGAGTGGCGAATTAAAGCTATGCTAGGTCACCTTGTTACGCGGATGGTGTGAGGGGTGAGCGCAGCGCCTAACCTTTACTTATAAACAAAACAAAAAATAACCTAGACGACGTAAAGTCTACTCCACTAACCGTATTTGTTGCCACTCCCGAGCCCAAATCGGATATACTCTCAAAATTCTCTTCTTGGAGAAAACCTTCACATGTAATGGCGTACATTCTCCGCTTTATTGACAAGAGCCGCCGGCAAGATCGTCGACCGGGTTCTCTTTCCGTCGCAGAATTTAAGACGTCTCAACTTCTAATCTTCAAAATGGTACAACAGGAAGCCTTCGCCACGGACATCCGGAGTTTGCAGGAACAAAGGATCTGCTCTACTAGACTACAACGTCTAGCTCCATTCATCTATGAAGATGGAATGCTACGAGTTGGTGGTAGACATTAAAATTACATGTTTCCTTTGAATATTCCCGAAAATAAATATTTTTAATGTTTCGGTGCAAATATCTCAGTAAATACTATTAATTAATCTCCCAATATGGTAGCGTTAGGTTGTAACATGACCAAAGTTTGAAATGTCACCCACGCTGAAAATACAATACGTTATACTAATTATGACAACTTGTCCTGTATCTTCATGACAGTTTCACAAAGGAGATGGTGTACCGAGCCGTGCAGAGGACTAACATGATGTACGGAGGTCTTGACATCAAAGCCACTAGGGTTGTGTACATACACGGCTCGGAGGATCCCTGGCACGGACTGGGCATCACCGAAACCAGAATACCGGAGTCCCCGGTCATCTTCATCAACGGTGAGCTTGCCAATTTGGAATAATATGATAAACACTTTTTTATATCACTACTACATCTTTACCAAAAAGGATTACAAAGAACTAGTTTGGATCAACTTGTCGTTTGAGAAAATATTTAATAGCTTTACATTTCATCTTAGATCAAAAGTCGTCTGCTGTTTATTAAAATGAGTCATTGGTTGTTAAAATATTTTATTGTTATATTAGGTTATAGTTATACCCGTAAATTAACTGGATAGCCCACAAGGTTGCGATCGCAACGCATTTACAACGATCATAAGATGGCGTTTGTCGTCAGTTTGGTGAACTTGTGTCATTGTGAGAAGCGTCATTGTTAGCGCTGCTGCTACCTGGTAGCGGTGACTTGTACTATCTCAAAAGGTATAGCCTTTTTTTTAAAGGAGATTGAGCACATTCTCGGTCAATGATACTTGGTGCAGTCTAAGGTGCTATCTGACAAGAGGAACTTTTTAAACCAATCGGAAGTGCGCGGGCTCGAATCCCGACCATGGGCAATCCTTATTAGGGATTGCTATTTTCTAATCAACCCATAAATAACTTAAATTTGGTGCAATCCGGTCTCAGACGTCCTGGTATCGTTGAGTTTTAGTTCCTTACATGTCTACCGCTTCTGATTTTTTATAGTAACTCACACAGCTTTGTTTTTCCCAGGGACAACACACTGCGCCGATATGCATCCTCCGAGAGACTCTGATCCTCCGGCTCTGAAAGCTGCTAGGGAACAGATTACTTCCCTGATTGGGAAATGGCTCCAAGAACAATGACGGACGGATCTGGGACAACTGTTGCAAACTACAAGACTGAGGAGAACTGACTTTTCATATTATAATAGTTGGATTTTTTAACCACGAGCATTTATTTATCTACTATATATCGTCCTAATATCATTCTTAAATAAATTTTTAAAAAAGTTGCTTCATTGTAGTCTTAAACCCTAGGTCATTTATACTGCAGTAAAACTATTTGCAATTAATGATCTGGGTATTTATTTTTCCGAGTTCTTTTATTATGTATTAAGTAAGTTAGATATAGGGGAATTTTCGGCCCTGGTAACTAAATATACAAATATATCACACTAAAATATCACGGGAGAGTCATCCCAGAAACATGTACACTTGTACTAAAGAATTGCAGCTTCAACCTCAAACAAAAAAAAACCTTGGGATTTAAAATAACCACCACATCGCTTCTAGAACCGAGTACGCCGAACTGTGTACCGAAGACAAATATAAGGTGCGTATCTGTATAATACAGTACGGTACAGTTATTGTGCGGTAGCAGACGACTTTTTCACTGAATATCTTGTAACAGAGAAAGACATTGGAGAACACAAATCAAGTCTAACCACCACATCGCTCCTTCACCGAAGACAGTTACAAGATGCGTAACTGTACAATACAGCACAGTATTGTGCAGTAGCAGACCGCAGACGACTTTTTCGCCGAATACTTGGTCACGAAGAAAACATTGAAGAACACAAATCAGGTATAAACACCACATCGCTCCTAGAACCGTGTACCGAAGAGTTGTAAGGTGCGTAACTGTATAATACAGCACAGTATTGTGCAGTAGCAGACGACTTTAGCACGGAATATATTGACACGAAGAAAGACTGGAGTACATAAATCAAGTCCAATGTAGTAGAAACGACTTCTTTATTTAAACCGAAAAATCTGTTTACATTAATTTGGTAGAAAGATAATTTCAATAAAATCTCCGATCAAAATATGTAGTTGTTATATACTTGATTAGTAGACTCAAATTTAGACACCTAAATAAAGAAAGATGTAAATAAGTACTTTTTGTCACAAATCGAGCGAAGATTAATCTGATGCTCCAAACGGATAGAATAACAAAGGTATCTGACAAGATAGCTATATCATATGAAAATAATAATAAATAGTAAAAAGAAATGCGTAAAATTGCGCCTTCCACGAGCAAAATACAACTCTCAAGTCAGTATGACAGAAGTTCGACCGGCATCGGTGCGCTCTAGAGCCCTAACACAAATTGTGTATGCGTGGCTGTATTTATTTGTATTTCATTTTAGTCACCATTTCAGTTAAAAGTATAAAGGTACAAGTTTTAAGTACTTAAGATTAACTAAAATGTTTTTGACTATTTGACTCTTTATTTAATGTTAAATATTAGACAGGCATTGCATATCCCTCTCGCTTTGCTAGCTCGGAGCTTCGCCTCCAAGCCCCCATACTCGTTGCAATCCCCGACTTTAACTGGAACTGATACTAACCCATCTGAATTGTTAATAAATCAAATATTGAACATTAAAACTTCAGCTTCACACAAGAAAGAGCCTTTGAGTGATTTAAAATTGAATGAAACAAACACATCACTCCTAGAATCGAGTACGCCGAACCGTGTACCGAAGAAAATTATAATTGACTGTTCATCACACAGGACGAGTGTTTAACGATTACACCAAGTATGATATCAAAGAATATAACTTCCTGAACAAGCAGTATGGTGATCAACGGTTAGTTTTAGAAATTCGTGGAAGTGAGAGTTCATCCAGATGTTCCATACAGGATGGGTGTTCAAATGTTATTATCAAGATAATAATCACCAAAATGTTTTGACCATATGAACCACTTGATGTACCCGAGAACATCAAAGAGAGCAAAGACCAAGAGTATGTATCAACCTTACTATGTAAAGGCTGAAATGCAATCAGCAACCTTCGATAAATCTAAGCCATCGCACCTTCAATAGACTGCACCATGAATGGAAAATATGAATTAAACTACATAGCTTGACATCCGAGGATCATTTTATCTAGATGAAAATGAATTACTTTCCATGAGTACAATTATATATAAAGATAGGATATAATTATTTGACTTAGTACATTTATGATTCCTGGACAGGACTTGTTAATCTTGATAACTATACTTCGATACTTACATGTGGGATAGGTACTTAAAACGACTACAGTACCTTATTTACAAGCGAGAACTTAATTACATTAATTTAGTTAAAAGTTTATTTAAGTAAATCCTCCGATTAAAATATCTAGTTGCTATAAACTTGATTATTAGACTTAACATTGAAAGACCTAAATAAAGAAATTTGTATTTTAAGTATTTTTATCATAAATCGAGCGAAGATTAATCTGATGCTCTAAGTGACGACTATTCTGCGTTGCCTACATTTTCTGTTCAAGAAACTTTTTGGATTGGTTGCGGTTCAAGTTTTAAAAATAGACAATGAATCTGCAGTTATGTCCTTGAATTGTAATTTTGTTCAATAGTTTCATTTGCTTTACTTAAAGTACCTAGAGTTCTGATACGAGAATTTTCTAGACTATTAAAATAGAATAATGAACTCTCAAATCTTAGTTGTATTGAACTTTGTGAAGTATTAAAGTGAAATAAAAAGTTATCAATATGAATACTATTTTTTTTAATTCATCATTGATTTTAAAGCGATAATATTTCTAAGTTACATCATGTTAAATTGTTATTCAAACTTATAACAAATTCCAATCCTTATAATTTTGCTGAGTTTTTTTTCTATTTCTTTACGGTTTTAAGTTAATAATAATTTTAAGTTTGTAATAGATAGATAATAGTTAGTATATAGTTAATAGATAGGTAATGATAAAAAAACAGTTAGGTATCTTCCTTCTAAATACTCAGTCATAAAACCCGTACAAAGCTGCTAGACTTTGTAAAATGAAAAATAACTACAAAAAATCTCTAGTAAACTCTCGAAGCTGTGGACATTTTGTTTCTTTCTATCTTAATTTTCCAAAATATCGGCAACGGGGTAGATTTAACTATATCACGGTCAAAACTGTCGGATTATTTATTCCAATCTATGACACTCAAGCGCCAGGAACTAAAAAATTGTATTAAACAATAATAACGTATCATAGAAAATTATGTTTTATAACCAAAGACCTTACTGAAGAAAAAATACAATACAAATAATACAAAGTCTATTGATCAAATAAAAATTACAAAGTTCATTAATCGTTTTTTAAACCTATGATTGCTTGAATTTATTTAACTTCATTATTCATTTTTATTCAGAACGAAATTATGTACATTTTAGATTAGGCCTACAATGGCAATAGCAACAAAAGTTTTGGTCTGAAAAAATTCTTTGAAAGCATCGTTTATTCTGTATACTTTTATTGTCCCATTTTATTCATAATTAAATTTTCTACAAGTTTTATTGTAAAGTTTGATCTGTTTATTGGTAAAATAATAAAGTTATTGTGGTCAATTATAAATAATGAATGTTTTTACTCCAGTGCATTTACTACATGCAGTGCATTTTTTACATGTAGAATGATTCACCCTGTATTTGGAGTTCCAGAATTATTTTATTATTAGTTTTTTTTAATTTTTCGTAATTTTATTTTTTCAAAAGTTGAAAACACATAGCTCAGGAACCGTTGGACTCACAACTACGAAATGTTTATAGTATAATAACAGAACACATAAACTTCCTCAGAGAGCGACGCCACAATGCCTTTACAAAAAAAAAACAATTAAAATTTAATACTTTAAATTGTTGTGTTTTCTATTCATAAAACTTTTAAAATCCTCAAATACAGTATTACATTTAATAAAAATGTACAATTATTTCTACCGACGTTGATATCTAACCAATATTTAGTAGTTTAGTACCGAGATATGTGGAATAGAGTTAACATTACCGTTAAATGGGACTCGAGATGCCCTTAAACTCCATTTTAGCTGGATTGCACAGTAAAATGAATCGAGGCAGACATATCGTGCTCGGCGAATATCACAGTGTTCCAGGAATCGCTACGGCAACACTAATTAACATGTCAACTCGCTGTCATGTGTGAAGCAGACAGCAGGCTGACACCCAACCCCCCCCCACTCCCCCCGGGATACCCATAACAGTATCACCTTCAGGGTTATCCAACACCACCTGTTTATCTCCAGCACACATCGTCATTAAAGGTCATGTTGTAGCCAGCCGTTGGTCGTGGTCACCTTTATAACCTTCAATTATATACAAAACTAAAAATGATTTAGATTGTTTGACTTTGTTATAAATTAATTTACTTCTTCAATTAATAAGAAGGACAATTTCCTGCCTTACTGCACTGTAACTCGTCACGATACTAATGTGCGATACACACTGAAGGACACCCCAAACAACAGCTATTCTGAGTTTCAGGCCAATATATTTTAAACTCTATATTTTGTAGAAACTTGAAATGAAAGGTGAGCGTCCCTCACTCCTTCGCAGGTAATAATTGAAATGCACTAACAGTTCTCTCTATGTTTAAAATACTAAATGAATTAGTGGATTGAAATTTAATCTAAGATCAAAAGTGCTCCTTTCTTATACCTTCGAATAATATATCTACAAAAATTAAATTAAAATTTTGCTTTTCAATAACGCACGATGAAACTTAAGTTTAAGCTTTGAACATTATTGTATTTTATTATTTTTTCTAATTATCGGTATAATTGGTGTGAGGACAACCAGGTGATTGGAATGGGCGACCAATAGTGCTATGATCACTAGGAGGGCCCAAAATTAGATGGAATAACCTAAAGAGTTTGTAAGGAAGTTTGTAAGTTCATAGGGACATTGTTTGTAAGTGCGAGGGAAACATTTTTTTGAATTATGAGGAGTAGGTAAGTAAAATATTCAGGTTAATTATAATTTTGTAAAAGCAGCCAATTATTTATGTAACATCTGGTGTCCTCGAAACAAACAAGTTTTCTTCTACACTCTAAAGACAAACAGCTTAATAATCAACCTATAGAAGGCGCAACAAATCAAGAGATCCACGTCTTGTTTATCATGCTTTGTTTGAGCTTGTCTTCACCGTCGGAGCTGTATGTCTTCCCTTATTCCGATGATTCAATCAATCCTAGCACTCTTAAAACTCGAAACGAACGTTCTAATTTTAGCTACAATTTATAAAGTTTTATTTCTGGATTATTGTCACAATGATATTATTTTGAAAACGTATAACAAAGAAATAGTAAATTCAGTAGTTCTACTCGTTTAAGATTTACTCATTTTTATTACAGTGCTAACTGTAATGTAAAGAAAACTTGATTAACAAGTATTCATCACCTAACTTACACTCATGCTATCCTTAACAAGGACGAGTAGCTAAAATGCTAACGAACTCAAACAACCCATCATCATAAATATGTTATGTTAAGCAACGTGCGACAGGTAAAGCAAGTACTTACAATATAAATTATACTACCTATGTTACTAAAAATATTGTTATCGATTCAAGGACAAGTGCGCAGTTCCGCCAACGAGTGGTTTACTCGGATTACTTTATCTCGCTACTTGTTTTGTTGAAGTGACTCAGTCGATTGAGAACACATCGTTATCAATGCAGTTCTGTCAAAAATTTATTAAATGCTGTGTCAATTCTCGTGGTTTCGGTTTTGAAGCCATACGATACAGTGAACTTAAATATAAACATAATGAACCTTTGTAGTAAGAATTATGTTGGTTGAGTTATTTTTTAGATTTTAGATTATTGAAATGGCAACCTACTCAGGTAGGTATTTTAAGCCAAGTATGAATGAGAAATGAGTGTAGGATGATTGTGGCGCGATCTTGTAGTCTTGTTGCTGACTAAGGCTGAAATGTTCCTTAGACAGGACTTTTAATTGATAGCCCAACAGCCGATGGCAACGAAGGGACCTACAGTTTAACGTGGAATCCGAACCACGGCCTCTGAATTACGAACTGATCTAATGAGGATGACCTTTGCGGATTAACGTAGAATTCAATAGTGCGGACGTTAATCCACACAAGAGAACACTACATTCACCGACCATCGATCATAACTATCCACAATTCGTGACCTCCAAGTAGCTGGATTACAGGATGACGCAACCATTTTGCGTCGTTTGATAACTAGAAACATCGTCCACTCGTAAGACCATTAAAGAAAGGGACAACTCAACTTATATCAATAGATCGAACAAAACAAAACTGTATGAATATATTTTTTAGGTTTAGGTTCTTAGGAAGAGTTATTTAGATAGGTACACATAAACCTAGTTATTATAATAAATTCGGTGGCCAAGGCGAAGCATGTATCTTACGTTTTATAAATGTATATTACTATTTTCTCCAATTTCATTATTTTTTCCTTATTTACCAATTTTCTCAAAAATAAGAAAAAGACACATACCTTCCTTTGCCTCTTGATGCCTATGGAATTTATTAAAATAGTTGCTTTATAGTTATCTTTGACCTAATTAACATAACTTTTCCATTTGGACTACAGTAAAACTGTTTGTATTAAGTGTGTCTGGGTGTTTTATTGTCCCAGTTCCTATAAATTTACTCACATATATTTAGGGGACATCATCGAACCTTAGTAACGAAATAAAATCATGTAATTTTTAATTTACGTGTTTTACCTTATACGTAGATATGGATAAATATTGTTTTCGTCAAAATGGTAAGTCCGTTTTGGACTGAGTGTAATTTGTCTGTCGGTGTACAGACCGACACCACACGTTAGGTGCACTTTAAACAATCTCAAGATTTTTTATATTTTAATTTTGAACAGTAGCTTACTTTTTCCCTTAAAAAAACATAAACGTTTTGAAAAATACAATTTTACAAAGTCCAACCCGATCAAATGGTAGGTAATTCATAGTTACCTGTCATTAAAATGGATAATATTTACAGTTTCTCTGTAAAATAATAGTTAAAGATATGGCTTTAAATGTAAATAATTACTTCTTCCTTATACATAGTATATGGAGCTTTTGTTTCCGTAATTTTTTTTTGTTTTACCAATTTTCTCAAGGGAAGAAGCTATTACCGTAGTCTCATGGCAAGACTTAACGGACCATGTTATTTTTTCTTCTTTAGGTGCGAGTCCAAAAACAATAGTCGTTAAAATATATATATTATATGTCTGTGACGATAACTCTGTAAAAATGTTATCGAGCAAATTTGGTAGAGACGTGTATTAACAAATGCTCGGACGAGTTCGTAATATATCGGTATGGGAAACGGTATTTTTGGGGGGGTTGTACCCAAAATGGGGTTTTTGCGTTTTTCACATGTAATTTTTAAAATTTATAATTTTATATTTCACCGTTGAAATCAGCTTAAAAAATATACATAATTTTGTAAAGTTTTTTATCTATATCCAACGGTTAGAGATATACAAATATAAAAACAGTACGCTCCAATGTTAATCTTTGGAGGATAGGGAAAAGATTAATATTTCCCATGAATTAATCAATATTTTGGATAATGAGTGATATTTGTTCTGTAGTTGTTATATCCATTTATGTCAAAATCTCGTTTATGTGTTTATCATGGCAGCAAACCTGCCAACTCTTTTCCCATATTATATTTAAATAGGCAAACTCCATTATTTATTGACAGATGTTGATTAAAGTTGATATAAATGCTCAAAAATTAATTGTTTAGCTAGAAACACTACTTCAGGTTACAGCAGCAAACCTTTCATTTCCATAGTTAATATATAAGATTAGGCAAATATGTCACTAACGTTTCTCTGTAAAATAATGATCAAACGAGTTTTCAATATTATATATTATGTTATTGATTTGGAAATTCGCTGAGTATGCAGGTCTACGGGGTATTTTAGTTTCTGATTTTCTGAAATCGTATTCTAGTTCGTCGTTTATGATGAAGTCATTATTTTAGTTTCTGATTTCTCTGAAATCGTACTTTTACGTTCGTCGTCGTTAATGATGAAGTCATCACCATGTTTTATGATTATTAAGATAATCTACTCTTTGGAAGGCTGAATTATATCTGAATTTTCAATGTTTTAACCTGATCCTTCACGACCCAACATTTTCAGGCTTACTATGCCTTTATATAATACAATAAGTGATGACAGTCAATGAAATGATGTAATTAATTTCATTGCCACCTTGACCTTAATTTACCCTCGGTAGATTTGGGATGTGTCTAAAGTATACAAAATGGAAATTACAATTGTGTCCTGTAATCCAGCTACGTGGAGGTCATGAAGAGCGGATGGTTAAAACCTAGGACCAGAGGATATTTTATATTTTTTGGTGCGGATTTTCGTCCTCATTATTGAATACTACGTTAATCCACAAAGACCATCCTCATAATTAGACCAATTCGTAATTCAGAGGTCGTGGTTCGGATTCCAGGTTAAACTGTAGGTCCCTTGAATGAATTTGGCTATTAAGTAACAGTCATATCCAAGGAGCATGCCAGCCTTAGTTATTAAAAACACCACAAGATAGCACCACACTCTTGAGACGTCCTCACTCTCGGGGTAATCCGCCAACGTTCGGAATAACTCGGCCGAGAGTGTAGAGGAAGTATTTCACTGCTCTCATTAATCTTTAACTTAAAATATCTACCTGATACGCCATTTCCGAAAGGTAAGAATCATTAGCTTACGGAACATTATTAGCATATGCTATCAATAATCTTTAGCCACTTTTTTCGTTAAAACGCCAGAAAACCTGTAAACTGAAGGGAAAATATCTCCGAAAAAACATTTGTTATCGTTTATTAAATTTTGTTTTCTGCTCTTTATCTTGATATATAACACGATATACATTTCTATTAAAAAAATCAATTTTGTGGGTCATGATACATTAGTGACCCTTGATTAGTGGTCTTTTTAATTACTAATGTACCTTTTTCTTTAAAAAGGAACACAAGCTAACATGGCAAAGTATAGGGAGGTCCGCTCCCCTGATTTACTTATTGCGAATGATCTGGGCGTTGGCTTGAAGTGTGACGTCATCGCCTCGCTACCTCATGCCAGAGTATATGTAAAATGTAAAAAATTTGAAGACAGAGTACCTTATTAAAAATGTTCCATGTGGTGGTTTGATGTAGTTTGTTAATGAAATTAAATGTGTGTTCGTATGAATATTTGTTACGAAATCGATTTCCTTGCACTTTAACTTATTCAATTTAAAAATAATATGGGGATATGGACCCCTAAAAATATTTGTCTTTTCTTGTTATTTATTGAAGCCTGGTTCATTACGAACATTTTGATAATATAACACTTATTATATATTTGGAGAACTTATTATAACAAATAATTTTAAAATCCTGCATCTGTAAAAATGCCAGTGGATTGTGGTTTCAGAAAATTACTATTTCCACTAAATTATTCCCCGTTATCTTAAAAACCATTAAATATAGGTACTTGAAATTTTGACTGAAGTTTAACACCATTTTACATTGTTAAACGCAAAATTATAATGCAAGTGATAACAGATTCTGTGAAATAAAAAAGTGGGTTATAACAGTTTTTTAAAATTCATATTTTACTTCCCAGAGAAATTGCAAAGTTTTTTTTGAGCGCATATCTACATAAAGATGATGGGGATAATGGGGCATATATAAAGCAATAATAACATGGACGGTATAGGGAGTTCTACGTCCCCTTAAAGGTTTCTGTAATGCGGCAACTAAAAGTAGGTAAAATAAATAAAGAGAGGTACTGAACCCTAGTGACCCTCATACACATGATTTCCTAAGAGGCCAGAGATTCTGCAACGATCTTGGATAGGCACTAGTCGGTAAGGCAGTTTATGCCCTCAACCGCCAGCGACTACACCCACTGGTTCGTATCTAGTACCGACCCATGGTGGCTGTCCATGCCACCTCATCACGTACACCCTCAGTTCACCGGTTACGACATCGGCTACTCGAGGGCGACCCAGAGAAGAGTGATACCTTTCCATCAGGAAGGGACCAAGTTCATTTCAGCACCCAACCCCCGTCACTACGAAACCAAACCCAGGAGGAAGTGAAGATCCCTCCAGCATGTATTACCATCACCTTTTAAAGCTGAAATGGTGATTTCCGAGATCAAATCTCTTCCCAATTTAGAGGTCATATCCCTGGTCGGCTTCCCAGGGTCAAGGAATTCGGGCTGATGACTTAGGGCTTAGGTGTGCACCTCCTATGGATCTCTACACTTATTTTCCGTCGGAAGGGACCTTGTCACCATTATAGCCGCACATGCGGAGTGCACGAAATAATCCAGTTAAAAAGGTCCTAAAAAGACAGCTTGGAGGTGCCTCCGGGACTCTTGGGCCCAACTGGATGTAACAGTGGGATCTAAAATAGGTTTGAAAGAAATACGAAATCGCACTCAGCACGACATGAGTAGAGCAAATTTCACAGACTTATATTATTCCCATCATGGTAATCGAATAGTACTGGGTATGCAGGTTTGCTGCAATAAGGGTTGTTTTAGATGGTAATATGCTGACATTAAGGCTGTTCACTAAGTAAAAACACATACAACATACTATCAAATTACATAAATAACTAAGGAAGTTATGTTCATTTGTTTATTCTCCGTAAAAACCACAATGAATACGTAGGTTTGCTGCCGTAAGAAACATTAAATTTGGGGGTTTTATGGATGTATTTATAAAACTAGATGGACTTACGTACCAAATGTTGGAAGAATATTTTAGTAAATACATAAGTTATTGATTTTAAGATATTCTCCATAAGATTAACATTGCACAATGTACTGTGTTCACCATTTTAAATATCGGTAACCAATAAAATCTCAGTGACCTAGAGACATAATTAAAAATACTATATTGTGTGTCTTTTTTAGCTGAATCCAATAGTAAAAGAGGAAAAATAGATTTTGGAGTACAAAACCCTAAAAAGTGTATCCTAAATTTAATCCTATTGCGTTGCTCAACGAACTCGTCCAAGATATTACAGAAAGGAGCAACTCCACCGAATTTTATAAAATACAACTATTGCGGCCATTATCGTGACGATATATACAATTTTGAATGACCCCCTAACATGAACTCCTACAGGCTGAGAGGGGAACTCCGAGGAGAGCCGATAAGTGTACCGTGACGTCATCATGGCTGACAATTTCCATATAAGGTTTATCTGAATACTCGAGCACAATCTTATCATTTGTACATTTATTCATGAAATAATATAAGGAGTGAACCAGTACTAGAACTTTCGTCCATAACATCGAACATAGATCCAAACCGAACACCACTTGCGAAACAATTGAGTAAGTATTTTTATGTTAGTCTATAAAAGTAAATTTGAAAATTGTTTCACCTAAAAGCATTGAAATCATACTGAGAAAATATGAAAATTCATAAATATAAAAAATGTCAGCACTTGAACTAATTTGCTCACGTTATTTTATTTTGTAAGCATATTATTTATTAGAAAAATATCCTACAATTAGAAAATTCACTGCAAAAAAGGTTAAAATATGCTTATTATCACTTACAGATTCAACTTGGCTTACTAAAAAAACCGATATAATTGAAATGGTCTTCAAAACCTTTTAATTAGATAGTCTTTTAAGTATTTACGTTAAAATAGTTGTTTTGGTTTTGTACATTATTTTTAGTGTCATATTCCAGGGAAATGATGCTTTTTAATCAGGAAACTAGAACAAGCCTAGTGAAAACCGTCATAGTGGAGGCCATAATTATCGAAACAGTGAAAAACTTATAACAGCGCTTAGCAAATAAATATTTACAAAAAAACTCAATGGCCACCCTGATCCCTAGATTTAACTGGGTGTGACTTCTTTTTATTGCTTACTTAAAGGAAAAAAGAAGGCGTCTTTCGTCTCGATCAATATCAATCATGTCCATCCAAAATGAACAACTTCTCTTATACATTTGGTCACTCTATATGTTTTTGATATATGACTCAATTTCAACCTGATAACCAACAATCCTAACTGAATTTAACTACTCAAAGGAGTGGTTACTTCTTCATGAATTTCTTCTTCTTTGAAAACGGGAACTTATCGCTCGGCTTCTCCTGGATGGATTTACACTTGTTCGTTTTCTTCCTAAAATTAACATAAACATTCCATTCTCTTTTCGCTGGATAACGTAATACATTTTGACAAAGGTTGCAGAGCCTCTGATAAGGTTCTCTGATCATCCTAATACCTTTTGATATATCTTTGTAAAATACAAATGAGTTTTAGAACTATAAAACAATCTTTTGAGGTAATGTTAATCGGTCAGTCTAAAATTTAAATGTCACATTCGTCAAGAAATACTCAAAAACTGATTGAGCCAAAACCTTTACTTTTTAGTACATTTCAATAATAATGCTGATAATTTATGAAAATTAAACCTTTCAACGTTTAAAGTGAAAATGGACCCTTAAAGAGCTTTTTAGATCAGTTTAATACAAACCAAATGATACCTTAGTTTAAAACTTTAGCAAAAAGGAAAACAAGATTACAAATCTTTGTTGTGGAGCACGACCAATGTAAGTGCAATATCTTCTAAACAAATTTCAAGTGTCCTGAAATACCCTGTATTACCCATCATAAAATTTTTAGCAAAATGATTTTGGGGAGATTTTGCTGTCTTCTGGTCACATTTCTTCTATGCCAAGCTGTGTCTTCGAGGTTAATGAGTAGATTCAAGAACCGAATTCGGATGAATTCCACGTTGTGTCGAGACCTCTGCCAACCTCTTCACCCAAGTTCTGGACCACTTCAGCTCAGAGGTTGAAACATTTACGTAACGTCACACCAACAGTCTGATTGGACCACTGATTCAACAAAAAAACCACTGTTTGAAGGCTATTAGGAGATAAAAAACAGGTAGGTCCAGAAGTTTAGGTTACGTAAGAAACCAACAACAAATTTATTTAATTCTCTTTGAGAAATACACGATATGTTGAAGGCTGATTAGGAGATAAATCTAGTTCCAACCAAGTTTAGTTGTCCATTTTAAAGTTTTCTAATTTAAAGAAACCAACAACAAATTTATTTAATTCTCTTTGAGAAATACCACGTAAAATATGTTTGAAGGCTATTAGGAGATAAAAATCTAGTACACAAGGTCCAGAAGTTTAGTTGTCCATTTTAAAGTTTTCTAATTTAAAGAAACCAGCAACAAATTTATTTAATTCTCTTTGAGAAATAGCTTAGATACTTGATATGTGTAATGGTTAGTTTTTTGCAACTGTTGTTTGCTGTGATTTTTTGGAGTTGTTTTATGCATTTAGTTTTAGACCTAGTGACTGAGTACTGTGTTTCTTTTTCTTTTTTAAGCATGTAATTTAGAGTTTCTGTTTTGCATGTATGTATTTAGAATTTTTCCCTGCACGTATTTTCAACCTAGATTTTGCTTGCTGTGTTTTTTTAAATTTACGAGTTCTGTTAGAGATATTCCAACATATATTTATTTACATATATTTAAGTAATCCAAGTTAAAAATGTATGTAAAAATTTCCGCGGTTAGGTCTGTTAATTAATCAAAAGCTTAAAAAACAAATGGCATAAAAATGAGTTTTAATTTAACGTAGGACCCAAACCAAATCTTTAACTATGAATAATTACGAAATTCTAATTATGAGGACGGTTTTTGCATTTGAACGTAGTTTCAAATGTGTGGATGGTAATCCACACCAGATTATGTTCTGCCTAAAGGAACATATCAGGCTTACAGTCAGTAACAAGACTACAAGAACGTGCCACAATCATCCTACACTCATTTCTCATCGGTACGGTCGCCATTACGCCATTTCAATAATCACCTATTCTATGATCGTATACTTCGTACGGCATTCTATCAATATTCAAAATTCGAGACCTCCATGTAGCTGGATTACAATTACAGGACACGCGACCGTCCCAGTTAATACACCAATACTAGCCAGAAATAAATGCCATCACTAACCAATCATCAACTCACTTATACTTAGTTGAGCGGGTAAAACAAAGCAACAACAATGGAATATCCGAAACTGGTAACGAAAATTGTACGTAGACAAAGCGTAGGAATTAATGAAAATCAATTTATTAACTTGAAAATTTGAAGGGTTTAAAAATTGTAACTTGGTCCCGGATTGTGTGCTACAGAGGTACGGAGTACTGAAGGACTTCTACAAGCCTGGAGGCCCAGTGTTCCTGATGATCGGAGGAGAGGGTCCTGAACCTCCGGAGGACATGGCTTTATATGCCTGGATCGACTACGCTGCCAAGCACAACGCCTTCCTGTTCGATGTGGAACACCGCTTTTACGGGGAAAGTATTCCGTCAAGGTGGGTTACTGCACAACGAAGCTGTTCATCTTTTTCAAACTAGGTGTAAGTAATAAATGCTGTAAATATGATCCGGCAGTGCTGAGACCTAAGGTCTTCAATTCTCTTGTGTTGCAGGGACCTGAGTGTGGAGAACCTGAGATACCTGTCGAGTGAGCAGGCGTTGGCCGACCTAGCCAGTTTCATAGTAGCTATGAACAAGCGCCACGAGTTACCAGCAGACACTAAGTGGATAGCATTCGGAGGCTCCTACCCTGGCAACCTGGCTGCTTGGCTCAGGTACAAGTATCCCCACCTGGTGCACGCCGCAGTGGCCTCCAGCGCGCCGGTCCTTGCACAGGTCGACTTTCAAGGTGAGACAACACAAGTAGCCAAGTAGCAGTCTTCCTCGCCCCTGCAGAAACACTAAAAATGCCTCGGTATTCCCTCGCTTCGGATCAAAAGAGTAAATATATGCTAAAAACTTTTGTGTATTACAGATAAATGTTGGTTCTAGGGTCCTCATACTGATATATCCGAGAAAGCCTATTGTGTAAGTACAAAAAAATCTTAAAAGTAACAAAAATTTACTTACTTAAAAATATTATTTTCTCTTGTTAAAGTTTTTGAGTTGTGAGGGCTCCAATATATTTATTTGATAAATAACGTGGGACATAATTAACACGTTTAGTCTCAAACGAAAGGCTACTGCCCTACTAGCCTTTTACGAAATTTGGCTCAGCCGCTAGATGTAGCGTTTTCGGGACACCAGCCAGCGAAACTGTCGATCTGACCGACTGTTTTCTGAATGTTTTCAGAAAAGCACAATATTGACCCTGAATTGATCCCCGTCTATTCCTCTCCCATCCCTCCAAATCGCTACTAGCCCATAGGTATATAGAAGATCTTCAGCAGTCACCTAACCTAACCTATAGGACTATATTGTTGGATCTCAACCACAATAAAGATAAATACCAAGTTTAATCTGAAACATATAAATTTATAAATAGTTAATTATTAACATTACATAACAATATAACATGGAATCCCAGAATACGGGTACAACTTATCGTGTTTAGACTTTAAAATATCTCGGTAACCGTTGGAGATAGAGCAAAACGTAAAAGAACTAAATTGTAAAGTTGTTATGTCCTTGGACACACACAAACGTGTATAAAAAATGTTAACGACTATGATTTTGGCCTTAAAACGAAAAAGTAACAAATCAACCGACACCCTCTTAAAGTAAATATTTTAACCTTTTATGTTTAATTGTAGGAGCAATGGATATTTTAGTTGAAGACCTTGCTGAATTCGGTGACAGCTGTGTTGAAGCGGTCAAAGCCGCTGTCGGCGAGGTTCAATCTTTGGTGAAAACACCTGACGGTCTCGATATCTTATACTCTACTTTGAGGTAAGGCTCAAGTGAAGGTGAAGTAATTGAGGTCAGGTTCTCTTTTAATGAAGTAAATATCTCTTAATATTATAAAGAAGAGGTTGTTTCTGTATGTATGTTTGTTAGTTTGTTGTGGGAAGTAAACGCAAAAAATACTGAACCGGGTTGAAATTTTACACAAAATGTAGATCTTAAACTCACGCAACTATAAGACATAGTCTGGGATGGTGACGTCATCCTGTAATCCAGCTACTTGGAGGTCACGAATTGTGGATAGTTGTGAGCGATGGTCGGTGGGTGTAGTGTTCTCTTGTGTGGATTAACGTCCGCACTATTGAATACTACGTTAATCCACAAAGACCACCCTCATGATTAGACCGATTCGTAACTCAGAGGCCGTGGTTCGGATTCCAAGTTAAACTGTAGGTCTCTTAGTTGCCATCGGCTGATGGGCTATTAATTAACAGTCCTGTCCAAGGAACATGTCAGCCTTAGTCAGTAACAAGACTACAAGGTCGCGCCATAATCATCTTACACTCAAACCTCATTCATACTTGGCTTAAAATACATACCTGGGTAGGTTGCCATTTCAATAATTTATGTGGCTAAGTATCATGTTAATTTCTAAATATCGCATCTTTTTCTACGCCCCTTGAACGTTAGAGGTTCCAATAATTACCTTTTCAAAGGATATCAAAATAAAATTACTGAAATATCAACAGCTGTGGACAATAAAATTTGACAGTTAGGGAAGAAGAAAAAAGAGCTGCCGTGACCGTTCTAGGTTTCAAGGTTTACATTTTCTGATTTCAACATCTATTTACAATACATTTTGAAAGTTCGGGAAAAAGAAGAAAGGCCTTTTTATGTTTACAGATAAACTGCTGGATCAACATTTGAGATCAAATTTAGATTTTAAGTTTTCTCCAGATGCCTGTCTCTATTACGTTATTCTTTATACTTTCCCAATATTACTTAACAGGTTATGATCATTTTGTAAACAATAAAAATTAATTTACAATTTAAATTTATCAGTACATCTCTCAGCATTTTTTACACGAGCAAAAACCGGGTACTTTGGCTAGTATTCGTTAAAATATAAAAATCCATTCAGACCCTGTCACGAGTGTAATAACATGGGTTTAAGGGTGTATTTAGTCATAATCATCATCAATTGAGATCCAGTCTCCCTTGTGCGCTGGAAAGGCTCTTCCACCATCGTCTATCTCAGTATATCCTCTTCCTTCTGATGCTGCAATGATTTAGACCAAGATTTGAAACAGTGACTTCATCTTGTTATAAGTACAGTTGTTTATAGAACTGAAAAAATTCCCTTTAGACCTATCCATGAGCCAACCTACAATACCATTTTTTTTTATTTACAAGCATTAGGAATATTATGATCCTACAACAAACTTCTTACCTAGTGGTAGAATGTGGCTATTTAATTTATTCTGTTGGTGACTTCTAGTATCTGTGCAATATTTATTAATTATACTGCATAGTAATTAAGGAGGTGTACATTTCGGGTGTTGTTTCCGAGTTTAAGGGCAGAACAAACATTGGTCTTCGGTGCCTTATTTTTCGTCTGTCTTTATAAATGTGTTCGTCTGTGTGTGTGTTCTATAATTTTGTAGTGGATTGTAATCCAAATCAACTTCACAAATGAGTCAACGTTGTTAAAATATGTTTTATAGATCTTATTTCAAAATGGCAATGGAGCTATAAAATAGCTACGATAACTAAACAACCAACGTATCATTAAATTTCCATATTTGTAATACAAATATTCAATAAATAACCAAATTTTGCACTTTTTACGAATTGATGTAATTTAAATAGTACCATGGATTAGATTAGATCACCGTTAGAAATTGTGACCTACCAAGGTAGGTGGTATTTGAAGCAAAGTATGAATTAGAAATGAGTGTAAGATAATCTTGGCGCGATCCTTTTGTCTTGTTACTGACTGTGAGGCTAACATGCTCATTAGACAGAACTAGCCCAACAATCGAAGACATTTTATCTAAGGGACCTACAGAGTCCGAACCACTGCCTCTGAACTACGAACTGGTCTAATTATGAGGATGGTCTTTGCGGATTGATGTAGTATTCAATAGTGCGGACGTTAATCCACACAAGAGAAAACTACATCCACCGACTATCGCTCGTAACTATCCACAATTCGTGACCATAAGTAGCTGAATTACAGGACACGCCACGGTCCCAGTCTATGTGAGGATATATTCATACACGTTTTCTACGGGTACATGCATATTAAATACATAATGAAAACATGGCACCCTGGACAAACGTTAACATTGTAAAATACGTTTGTCTTTATAGAAGTAAAAAATCTACAAAGAGAACCAGGCAGTTGAGAAACTCCATATATAGAAAATAGAACTTATGGGTTTAGAAGAACCCAGAGAATAAGTTTAAATAGAATCATTAAGCTTTAATAGAATGACATGGCAACTTAGTACATCAAATAAATGTTCACAGAGTAAAAGTTCCGTTTGGCACCACTGATGTACAGACATTAACGGAGATGATTTTAAATGTGATTATGAACTCAATTCAAAGAAGTGGAAGAACAGCTGTAGTTGAACTTTGTGAACTCATGGTCGATGAAAAATTGGGCAGCCCGTTACAAAGGTATGTCTTACTAAGAAAAAATATAAGATAAAGTAGGATTTGAATTACGCACTAGTTGTCAGCCAGCACTTTGAACTAGCTGCATAATAAATACGATATTGGATATTATAAAGAAGCGAGATACATGTTAGTGAATTTCCTGTGGAAAAGTGAGTTAACACATGACCCGCATGGTGACAGTTAATCCCGGGACCATGATAGAAGTTCATAACTCAACCCACTTGTTGCGATATCACTCAAAGTTCACATGTATATAAGGATATATATGTGTGTCGACACCATAGAGGCCGCAATTATTGTCAGGTTATTAAAAATTTAATGAACTTGTTCTTTCTGCAATATCTTGAACTACATTAACTACACTTTTGGGTGGGTCTTCACTTCAAAAATGGGAGTTTCAATTTATTCATGTATAATTTTTGAAAAATCTTACTTACCTTATATATTACGTGAATGTTTGTGTTTTAACTTGGTGAACATCCTTTTAAAGGATAATGTTCTACGCAGAAAGGCACACAATTTTCTAGAAATCTTTCAGTCTCACAATGAATCTGATAAGGTCTCTCTTCGAAATATTACTTAATAATTAATATTAATTTTAAACTTGCATTAAAATAAGATTCTTTATTCTTTATAATAATTTACGTAATTGTTTTTGTGCAATAATTTTGTCATACTTTTAGGTTAGGCTTATACAACTCCGACTGGTTCATGGAAAACAATTATGAAGATCTTTTAGAATACTACAGATACTATGGATATAACGACGGAGGTTCAGGTAATCGAAGACACTCACATGTGTATCGAATAGCTACAGTCTGAATATATAGGGTTACGAATTGACAGGCAAATGAGTAGTTTAAATATTTTGAATTTAAATTAAAATGTAAAGCATCAACTGAAATTATTCATAAAACTAGCAGTAACCACCCTCTGAAGTGGTTGTCGTATTCAGTGTGAAGAAGAGAGGTTATCATTGAAAAGTATAAAACTCAAGTTCTAGATAAATTGGCGGGATTTGAAACCCGGGACCTTGGGCACCAAAGCCCCGCGCGCGCTCCCCACAAACTTGATCCCTCAGCTTAATTATTCAGAATTGATTTACAATTAGATAACCAATATCAATTGTAATTTCGTATAATTTAGAGATAGGGTTTAAATCAATTATTAATGTAAACAACAAATATTAATCTTATATTGGCAGCTGCTGGTAGTTTATCTCAATTGAATCACTTTTAAAGATATAAGAATAACGATACTTAGTAGCAAGACAAAATATAAACCTGAAATCTTAAACAGATAAATATAAAGAAAAAGTCAATTGTCATGTCGTTTTTTAATAATTATTAATTTTAATAAATGATTTACAGTTAGAATTAAAACATTGGTTTCATTATTGGAATTCGTTATGTTAAAAAACATTCTTATATATTGTAGTTTCGAAATGGGTTTAATAATATTGAACAATTTAGGCAAACAAATATTGATTTATATTTGACAACTATTGCCTATTTCTCCCTCAAATCATTTATAAATTAAAATACAGAAAAAATCAGTGAGTGGGCTATTTTAAAGTAAACAAAAACCTTTTCCAAAAGGTATATAATAAGGATAATAAGTTTATAACTGTGAATGCTTCGTCACTAAAAAGATAGATGGACAGCAAGTCCTATTTTGGCTTTTCGGGGGTACAAAACATATAAAAACCCAAAATATCATAATTCCAAGTAAACTCTAATTTTATTTATAAATACTATTTCTTGTAATGGAACGGATTGATGATTTTATCATTTCAGTACGTCAGTGGGTGTATCAAACATGCACGGAGCTCGGGTATTTCCATACATCTGAAAGGAAGGAAGCTTTGTTCGGCCAAACTATTCCAGTCGACATGTACCTCAAACAATGCAAAGACATATTTGGACCTGAGTAAGTTAACCTTAACATTACAGGCTGTCTCGAAAATATTTTTGATGTTGTTTCTGAGGTCAAAACAGACATAAGATGTCTTGTGAACATATGGCCTATCTCGCACTAATTTACGTCTGACGTATGTGTTTTTTATACTTGCTAAAATCACTTCCAACTTTGTAGAGATTAATGTACCAAATTTAATCTTGATTCGTGTATGAGTACTAGTAGTACATACTTACATGTTCAGTTAAGTAAAGAATTTTTAATTTCTTTTATCGAACGACATCTTTTATCCGGACAGAGGAACGAAATCTTTCATAAGTAAGAAAGAAAGTCTTTTTTAAGTGTCTCCGGCTTATAACTGGGCGTGAACGCCGAGAGGTCATTGGAGAAAGGCGCCTACCAGAGATTACAGTTTTCAAGGTGGTGATGGTGAAGGTGGGGGAAAAAGGAGAAGTTGGCGAATTAAAGCTATGCTAGGTCACCTTGTTAAGCGGATGGTGTGAGGGGTGAGCGCAGCGCCTAACCTTTACTTTAAGACAAGAGCCGCCGGAAAGATCGACAGAGGAACGAAATCTTTGATCCGGGCAGAGGAACGAAATCTTTGATCCGGGCAGAGGAACGAAATCTTTGATCCGCGCAGAGGAACGACATCATCTACGGCTTACAACTGGGCGTGAACGCCGTAAAGTCATTGGAGGAAGGCGCTTCCCAGAGGTGAAGATGTTTAAGGTGGTGATGGTGAAGGTGGGGGGAAAAGGAGCCTAACCTTTACTTAAAGACAAGAGCAGCCGGCAGGATCGACAGAGGAACGAAATCTTTTATCCGGACAGAGGAACGAAATCTTTTTTAAGTATCTGGGCGTGAACGCCGAGGTCATTGGAGGAAGGCGCCTACCAGACATTACAGTTTTCAAGGTGGTGATGGTGAAGGTGGGGGAAAAAGGAGGAGTGGCGAATTAAAGCTATGCTAGGTCACCTTGTTACGCGGATGGTGTGAGGGGTGAGCGCAGCGCCTAACCTTTACTTATAAACAAAACAAAAAATAACCTAGACGACGTAAAGTCTACTCCACTAACCGTATTTGTTGCCACTCCCGAGCCCAAATCGGATATACTCTCAAAATTCTCTTCTTGGAGAAAACCTTCACATGTAATGGCGTACATTCTCCGCTTTATTGACAAGAGCCGCCGGCAAGATCGTCGACCGGTTCTCTTTCCGTCGCAGAATTTAAGACGTCTCAACTTCTAATCTTCAAAATGGTACAACAGGAAGCCTTCGCCACGGACATCCGGAGTTTGCAGGAACAAAGGATCTGCTCTACTAGACTACAACGTCTAGCTCCATTCATCTATGAAGATGGAATGCTACGAGTTGGTGGTAGACATTAAAATTACATGTTTCCTTTGAATATTCCCGAAAATAAATATTTTTAATGTTTCGGTGCAAATATCTCAGTAAATACTATTAATTAATCTCCCAATATGGTAGCGTTAGGTTGTAACATGACCAAAGTTTGAAATGTCACCCACGCTGAAAATACAATACGTTATACTAATTATGACAACTTGTCCTGTATCTTCATGACAGTTTTCACAAAGGAGATGGTGTACCGAGCCGTGCAGAGGACTAACATGATGTACGGAGGTCTTGACATCAAAGCCACTAGGGTTGTGTACATACACGGCTCGGAGGATCCCTGGCACGGACTGGGCATCACCGAAACCAGAATACCGGAGTCCCCGGTCATCTTCATCAACGGTGAGCTTGCCAATTTGGAATAATATGATAAACACTTTTTTATATCACTACTACATCTTTACCAAAAAGGATTACAAAGAACTAGTTTGGATCAACTTGTCGTTTGAGAAAATATTTAATAGCTTTACATTTCATCTTAGATCAAAAGTCGTCTGCTGTTTATTAAAATGAGTCATTGGTTGTTAAAATATTTTATTGTTATATTAGGTTATAGTTATACCCGTAAATTAACTGGATAGCCCACAAGGTTGCGATCGCAACGCATTTACAACGATCATAAGATGGCGTTTGTCGTCAGTTTGGTGAACTTGTGTCATTGTGAGAAGCGTCATTGTTAGCGCTGCTGCTACCTGGTAGCGGTGACTTGTACTATCTCAAAAGGTATAGCCTTTTTTTTAAAGGAGATTGAGCACATTCTCGGTCAATGATACTTGGTGCAGTCTAAGGTGCTATCTGACAAGAGGAACTTTTTAAACCAATCGGAAGTGCGCGGGCTCGAATCCCGACCATGGGCAATCCTTATTAGGGATTGCTATTTTCTAATCAACCCATAAATAACTTAAATTTGGTGCAATCCGGTCTCAGACGTCCTGGTATCGTTGAGTTTTAGTTCCTTACATGTCTACCGCTTCTGATTTTTTATAGTAACTCACACAGCTTTGTTTTTCCCAGGGACAACACACTGCGCCGATATGCATCCTCCGAGAGACTCTGATCCTCCGGCTCTGAAAGCTGCTAGGGAACAGATTACTTCCCTGATTGGGAAATGGCTCCAAGAACAATGACGGACGGATCTGGGACAACTGTTGCAAACTACAAGACTGAGGAGAACTGACTTTTCATATTATAATAGTTGGATTTTTTAACCACGAGCATTTATTTATCTACTATATATCGTCCTAATATCATTCTTAAATAAATTTTTAAAAAAGTTGCTTCATTGTAGTCTTAAACCCTAGGTCATTTATACTGCAGTAAAACTATTTGCAATTAATGGTCTGGGTATTTATTTTTCCGAGTTCTTTTATTATGTATTAAGTAAGTTAGATATAGGGGAATTTTCGGCCCTAGTAACTAAATATACAAATATATCACACTAAAATATCACGGGAGAGTCATCCCAGAAACATGTACTCTTGTACTAAAGAATTGCAGCTTCAACCTCAAACAAAAAAAACCTTGGGATTTAAAATAACCACCACATCGCTTCTAGAACCGAGTACGCCGAACTGTGTACCGAAGACAAATATAAGGTGCGTATCTGTATAATACAGTACGGTACAGTTATTGTGCGGTAGCAGACGACTTTTTCACTGAATATCTTGTAACAGAGAAAGACATTGGAGAACACAAATCAAGTCTAACCACCACATCGCTCCTTCACCGAAGACAGTTACAAGATGCGTAACTGTACAATACAGCACAGTATTGTGCAGTAGCAGACCGCAGACGACTTTTTCGCCGAATACTTGGTCACGAAGAAAACATTGAAGAACACAAATCAGGTATAAACACCACATCGCTCCTAGAACCGTGTACCGAAGAGTTGTAAGGTGCGTAACTGTATAATACAGCACAGTATTGTGCAGTAGCAGACGACTTTAGCACGGAATATATTGACACGAAGAAAGACTGGAGTACATAAATCAAGTCCAATGTAGTAGAAACGACTTCTTTATTTAAACCGAAAAATCTGTTTACATTAATTTGGTAGAAAGATAATTTCAATAAAATCTCCGATCAAAATATGTAGTTGTTATATACTTGATTAGTAGACTCAAATTTAGACACCTAAATAAAGAAAGATGTAATTAAGTACTTTTTGTCACAAATCGAGCGAAGATTAATCTGATGCTCCAAACGGATAGAATAACAAAGGTATCTGACATCATAGCTATATCAAATGAAAATAATAATAAGTAGTAAAAAGAAATGCGTAAAATTGCGCCTTCCACGAGCAAATTAAAACTCTCAAGTCAGTAGACAGAAGTTCGACCGGCATCGGTGCGCTCTAGAGCCCAAACACCAACTATGTATGCGTGGCTGTTTTTATTTCAGTTTAACTAAAATGTTTTTGAGTATTCCATGTTTTTGAGTATTCCACCCCTAATTTAATGTTAAATATTAGACAAGCATTGCATATCCCTCTCGCTTTGCTAGCTCGGGGCTTCGCCTCCAAGCCCCCATACTCGTTGTTGCAATCCCCGACTCAGAATGGAACTGATAATAACCCTTTCGAATTGTTACTAAATCAAATATTGATCAAAGTTCAGCTACACACAAGAAAGAGCCTTTGAGTGATATAAAATTGAATGAAACAAACACATCACTCCTAGAATCGAGTACGCCGAACCGTGTACCGAAGAAAATTATAATTGACTGTTTATCGCACAGGACGAGTGTTTTACGATTACACCAAGTATAACTCCTGAACAAGCAGTATGGTGATCAACGGTTAGTTTTAGAAATTCGTGGAAGTGAGAGTTCATCCAGATGTTCATACAGGATGTATGTTCAAATGTTATTATCGAAATGGAAATCACCCAAATGTTTTGACCATATGAACCACTTGATGTACCCGAGAACATCAAAGAGAGCAAAGACCAGCAGTATGTATCAACCTTACTATGTGAAGGCTGAACTGTAATCAGCAACCTTTGATAATCCGAAGCAAACGCACTTTCACTTGTCAATAACCCATCTGAATTGATACTAAATCAAGTATATTGACCATTAAAACTTCAGCTACACACAAGACACAGCCTTTGAGCGTTTTAAAATTAAATGAAACCAACACATCACTCCTACAATCGAGTACGCCGAACCGTGTACCTAAGATAAATATAATTGACTAGGACGAGTGTTAAACGATTACATCAGTATGTTAACAATGAATATAACTCCTGAACAAGCAGTATGGTGATCAACGGTTAGTTTTAGAAATTCGTAGAAGTAAGAGTTCATCCAGATTTTCCATACAGGATCAGTGTAACAAGTGCTACTACCATAACAGTTACCAACCAAATGTTTAGACCATATGAACCACTTAATGTACCCGAGAACATCAAAGAGAGTAAAGTTCAACAGTGTGCATCAATCTTACTATACACAGTCTACACTGTAATCAGCAACAATTGATAAACCTAAGACATTTCACCTTCACTTGACTGCACCATGAATGGGAATGGAGAGTTATATTACACCAGGGTATCAAATTCTCAAGATGATAAATGCCTACTTTCCATGAATCACTGATTGATAAAAATTCAGCTACACACAAGAAAGAGCCTTTGAGTGATTTAAAATTGAATGAAACAAACACATCACTCCTAGAATCGAGTACGCCGAACCGTGTACCGAAGAAAATTATAATTGACTGTTTATCGCACAGGACGAGTGTTTTACGATTACACCAAGTATAACTCCTGAACAACCAGTATGGTGATCAACGGTTAGTTTTAGAAATTCGTGGAAGTGAGAGTTCATCCAGATGTTCATACAGGATGTATGTTCAAATGTTATTATCGAAATGGAAATCACCCAAATGTTTTGACCATATGAAC
The DNA here is from genome assembly GCA_023375725.1 of Nephotettix cincticeps. NCBI lineage: Eukaryota > Metazoa > Arthropoda > Insecta > Hemiptera > Cicadellidae > Nephotettix > Nephotettix cincticeps. The sequence goes on along the minus strand of CM041789.1, from coordinate 17,394,251 downwards.
CACTTGATGTACCCGAGAACATCAAAGAGAGCAAAGACCAGCAGTATGTATCAACCTTACTATGTGAAGGCTGAACTGTAATCAGCAACCTTTGATAATCCGAAGCAAACGCACTTTCACTTGTCAATAACCCATCTGAATTGATACTAAATCAAGTATATTGACCATTAAAACTTCAGCTACACACAAGACACAGCCTTTGAGCGTTTTAAAATTAAATGAAACCAACACATCACTCCTACAATCGAGTACGCCGAACCGTGTACCTAAGATAAATATAATTGACTAGGACGAGTGTTAAACGATTACATCAGTATGTTAACAATGAATATAACTCCTGAACAAGCAGTATGGTGATCAACGGTTAGTTTTAGAAATTCGTAGAAGTAAGAGTTCATCCAGATGTTCCATACAGGATCAGTGTAACAAGTGCTACTATAACAACAGTTACCAACCAAATGTTTAGACCATATGAACCACTTAATGTACCCGAGAACATCAAAGAGAGTAAAGTTCAACAGTGTGCATCAATCTTACTATACACAGTCTACACTGTAATCAGCAACAATTGATAAACCTAAGACATTTCACCTTCACGTCATTGCACCATGAATGGGAATGGAGAGTTAGATTACACCAGGGTATCAACTTCTCAAGATGATAAATGCCTACTTTCCATGAATCACTGATGGATCAGGATATGATAACCGTTAATCCTTGCACAACCTTGTATTCCTGACCGCTTAAATGACATTTGTGGGATAGGTACTTAAAACAACTACAGTACCTTATTTACAAGCGAGAACTTAATTACATTAATTTAGTTAAAAGTTTATTTAAGTAAATCCTCCGATTAAAATATCTAGTTGCTATAAACTTGTTTATTAGACTTAACACTGAAAGACCTAAATAAAGAAATTTGTAATTTAGAGTATTTTAATCATAAATCTAGCGAAGATTAATCTGATGCTCTAAGTGACGACTATTCTGCGTTGCCTACATATTGACGACTATTCTGCGTTGCCTACATAGTGACGACTATTCTGCGTTGCCTACATTTACTGTTCAAGAAACTTATTGGATTGGTTGCGGTTCAAGTTTTAAAAATAGACAATGTATCATTAGTTATGTCCTTGAATTGTAATTTTGTTCAATAGTTTCATTTGCTTTACTTAAAGTACCTAGAGTTCTGATACGAGAATTTTCTAGACTATAAAAATAGAATAATGAACTCTCAAATCTTAGTTGTATTGAACTTTGTGAAGTATTAAAGTGAAATAAAAAGTTATCAATATGAAAACTATTTTTTTTAATTCATCATTGATTTTAAAGCAATAATATATTTTAGTTACATCATGTTAAATTGTTATTTAAACTTTTAACAAATTCCAATCCTTATGATTTTGCTGAGATTTTTTTCTATTTCTTTACGGTTTTAAGTTAATAATGATATTAAGTTTGTAATAGATAGATAATAGTTAGTATATAGTTAATAGATAGGTAATGATAAAAAACAGTTAGGTATCTTTCTTCTAAATACTGAGTCATAAAACCCGTACAAAGCATGGACTTACTGCTAGATTTTTTAAAAAGAAAAATAACTACAAAAAATCTCTAGTAAACTCTCGAAGCTGTGGACATTTTGTTTCTTTCTATCTTAATTTTCCAAAATATCGGCAACGGGGTAGATTTAACTATGATATCACGGTCAAATCTGTCGGATTATTTATTCCAATCTCTGACACTCAAGCAACAGGAACAATAAAAAATTGTGTAAACAATAATAACGTATCATAGAAAATTATGTTTTATAACCAAAGACCTTACTAAAGAAAAAATACAATAAGTCTATTGATCAAATAAAAATTACAAAGTTCATTAATCGTTTTCTAAACCTATGATTGCTTGAATTTAATTATGTACATGTACATTTTAGATTAGGCCTACAATGGCAATAGCAACAAAAGTTTTGTTCTGAAAAAATTCTTTGAAAGCATCGTTTATTCTGTATACTTTTACTGTGCCATTTTGTTCAGAATTAAATTTTCTACAAGTTTTATTGTAAATTTTGATCTGTTTGGTAAAATAATAAAGTTATTGTGGTCAATTATAAAAAATGTATGTTTTTACTCCAGTGCATTTACACTGGTTTTCTCAAAAACCACTTAGCTTAAAAGTTCTGTGACCTATTTTATCTCCCTTTTCACGTAAAATAACATAATGAAATTGAACATCCCCTCAATTTACCTACCTGGAATTCCAGGAAGTCCTCATTTAACCCAAGGTACCAAAATCTGAGCGAAATTTGTCGTTAGCCATAAGTAGCAAAGCATTGCCTGACCTATGTTTATAAAGGTTTTTTTCATTTTTTACATGTAGAATCAACTCCCAAAGTTACAGCACATCTTCGTGATTCACCCTGTATTTGGAGTTCCAGAATTATTTTAGTTTTTTTTAATTTTTCGTAATTTTATTTTTTCAAAAGTTGAAAACACATAGCTCAGGAACCATTGGACTCACAACTAAGAAATGTTTATAGTATAATAACAGAACACATAAAGTTCCTCAGAGAGCGTCGCCACAATGCCTTTACAAAAAACAATTAAAATTAAATACTTTAAATTGTTGTGTTTTCTATTCATAAAACTTTTAAAACGCTCAAATACAGTATTACATTTAATAAAAATGTACAATTATTTCTACCGACGTTGATATCTAACCAATATTTAGTAGTTTAGTACCAAGATATGTGGAATAGAGTTAACATTACCGTTAAATGGGACTCGAGATGCCCTTAAACTCCATTTTAGCTGGATTGCACAGTAAAATGAATCGAGGCAGACATATCGCGCTCGGCGAATATCACAGTGTTCCAGGCATCGCTAAGGCAACACTAATTAACATGTCAACCCACTGTCATGTGTGATGCAGACAGCAGGCTGACACCCAAACCCCCCCCCACTCCCCCCGGGTTACCCATAACAGTATCACCTTCAGGGTTATCCAACACCACCTGTTTATCTCCAGCACACATCGTCATTAAAGGTCATGTTGTAGCCAGCCGTTGGTCGTGGTCACCTTTATAACCTTCAATTATATACAAAACTAAAAATAATTTAGTTTGTTTGACTTTGTTATAAATTAATTTACTTTTTCAATTAATAAGAAGGACATTTTGCTGCCTTAACTCGTCACGATACTAATGTGCGAGACACACTGAAGGACACCCCAAATAACAGCTATTTTGAGTTTCAGGCCAATATTATAAACTATGTTTGGTAGAAATTTAAAATGAAAGGTGAGCGTCCCTCAGTCCGTCGCAGGTAATAATTGAAATGCACTAACAGTTCTCTCTATGTTTAAAATACTAAATGAATTAGTGGATTGAAATTTAATCTAAGATCAAAAGTGCTCGTAATAATATATCTACAAAAATTAAATTAAAATTTTGCTTTTCAATAACGCACGATGAAACTTAAGTTTAAGCTTTGAACACTATTGTATTTTATTAATTTTCTAATTATCGGTATAATTGGTGTGAGGACAACCAGTTGATTGGAATAGACGACCAATAGTGCTATGATCACAAGGAGGACCCAAAATTAGATAGGATAACCTAAAAAGCTTGTCAGGAAGTTTGTAAGCACATAGTGACAGATAGCAGTGGATGAAAATCGTTTGCTAGGGAAACATATCTTTGATTCATGTGCAGTAAGTAAGTAAAATATTCAGCGTCAATCAACGTATTTGAACGATATACACAATATTGTATAATTTTGAAAAAAAACAGCCAATAATTTATGTAAAATCTGATTTTCTCGAAACAAACAAGTTTTCTTCAACACTCTAAAGACAAACAGCTTAATAATCAATCGATAGAGGCGTGACAAAGCAAGAGATCCACGTCTTGTTTATCATGCTGTGTTTGAGCTTGTCTTCACCGTCCGAGCTGTATGTCTTCCCATATTTCGATGATTCAATCAACTCTAACACTCGTAAAACTCGAAAATATCGTTCAGTTTTTAGCAACAATTCATAAAATGTAATAATGTCACTATTTTCAGAAGATATAGCAAATAAATAATAAATTCATTTGTCCTGCTCGAATAAAATTTACTTATTTTTATTACAGTGCTAACTGTAATGTAAAGAAAACCTTGATTAACAAGTCATCACCTAACTTTGACTCATGCTATCCTGAACAAGGACGAGTAGCCAAAGATTCTAACGAATTAAAATAACCCATCCCTTATGATTTCTCCAGAATTGTAGGTTAAATAAAGTCAATTATGAACAATAAGAAGAGTTTAAATGATAATGAAAACGCTTAACGTAAGGGTTTGTTAACTTTAACACTCACTTCAGCACTGGTGTTAATCCCAAACAACTCATGAATACTAATTTTCCTAAGCAGTTGTAAAGGCTTTACAGTTATAAGAGGAATGTCTATTTTCTCGTAGATTTATTTTTACTAAAACATCAATCGAAAGTTTTGGGGATAAATCGTGAGCTCTTCTGACAATTTTCTCCTGCTTTAAAAAATATTTTTATGGTTACTTCGGTTTAGTACGGATTATGAACTAATATTGTTATGTTCTAAGTTTAAGCACATCGGAGTGATCAGATTCCAGATCTCAAAACGTCCCGAAATCACTAAAACATGATTTTACCAAACGCAAAGGAATGTTTTCCTAGTAAAAATATAAATAACATAAACATCGCCAATAGGATTCAAACAAAGATATATGTTTGATTTAGGCAAAGAGATTATGTTAAACTAGCCAAAGTTCCCGTTCTTCGCACGGGTTAAAAAGGCTGAAAGGTGTAGGCTCTACTGTACTCTACTCTAAGTTCTTGTTAATTAATTCTTCATTGTTTACAAAATGACAAAACACGAGTGTCTACAACATTTCAAAATAACATCTGTCAAATATTGGGAGGGGATAAGGATTAATGTAACACAGACAGTCGTCGGAAAAAATTAAAATCTACCATTCCGCTATTTCAAATAATTCACAAATTTCGATCCAGCAGTTCATCTGAAAAATCAACTTTATTTCTTCTTCTTCTCGAACTGTCAAAATATAATGCAAACGGATGTTGTCATTAGAAAATGTGAACATAGAAACCTAGGATGGTCACGGCAGCTCTTTCTTCTTCTTCTTCTTCTTCTTCTTCTTCTTCTCGAACTGTCAAATTTTAGTGTTCACAGCTGTGGACATTCAAGTAATTTTATGTTTTCGTTCTCTAAAAATGTAAACATTGAAACTTAGGACGTTCACAGGGCGTAGCCCGAGAAGATTTTAAGTAAATGAGTATGCCTATGTGTTGCATGAGTTTTTAAGATATATTTGTATAAAAATTTCAAACCGGTCGGTTCAGTATTTTTCGCATTTACTTGCCACAACAAACCCACAAACAAACATACAGAAACCACCTCTTCTTTATAATATTATAGATTAGTGCAGTAAATAATAATAACAATTAACATTGTTTTCAGATAAACTTAAATAATTCACTATCACTTGCTTTTAACGAAAATTAGTTTTATATTTTGCCACAGAAAAAGTTTAAAATAATAATGCAATTAATTTAAATTAAGTTAGTGAAAACTCTTAGAATATAATACATTTACGATGAGGAAAAAATTATAGTTTGTAACAATATCAAATATTAATAATTTACTTTTCTTTATTTGTTTTTTAACAATACTAATGTTTTTTTCTTACAGCGTCAAAACTAGTTGATACAAACTGTTTCAAAAACAATATTTGCTATTTTTAAATCCTCAATGAACGCTTTGACATGTTTATCCCAGCTGTACAAAATTACAGTTTGCATCCTACAATTTCTCAAGCAGCATGAAGTTGTTGGAGAAATAAGCTACTTCCTGTCCGGATATTGCTTGTTTCCTTTCAATTTCCGATTCGATTTTGTTGTAATAATCCGAGAACATACATATTGCTTTTACCATACGTACTCGATAGGTTGTTGCGAAATTGTGCTTTGATATAAACAAAAGAGGCAAAATGAAAAGTAAGCATTGTAAAAATATAATAATTATTTTGTATGATTTGGATAATTTTAAGTAAATTAATCCTCCGGATTCCAAAATTTGTAATTAAAACATAGATATATTGAAATTAATGATCGTAAAAAACGAAAATTTGAAAATAAAAGGCTTTACAAACGCTTGAAGACGTATCTGAACTATTAGTAATACGTTATGAATTTTAATGATTTTGTAGATTCACAGTATGGACGCTAAACTACGCTAAAAATCGGTGTACTAGAAAAACGTAAAATCAAACTCGTTAAAGAAATAAATTATGTAACCCTTCTAACCAAATGAAATAAATACAACCTCATACCTTAAGGTCGCAATTTTAGAACATAATATCATTAATATCTATAACTTAATCTTTCAATTTTTAACGTAAATTATTAGGTAATCACTTGAAAACGGGAGGAGTTTCTTCACCTCCAGAAACGTTGTGTAGTTGAAAACACAGACGCGTTGAAAAAGTATAAAAAAGATATTGAATAATCATAAGTACAGTATTGTCGTCACTCCTCAATGACCTATCTCAACAATCAGTTTTTAAATTTCTCATTAAAAAATTATAATAGTGAGTTGAATAGTAATTTTTTGTTTACATTTTATCCCTGCTGAATTGCCTCCAACTCCGGAAATGGTATTCATAATTGTTATCCGTCTAACCTCAATAGGAATATCATAAAATTATGATTTTATCACAAATTACTTACTGTCGAATTTCTTTACCGACGACCATAGGTTTAAAAAAAATATTCAGAAAGCCCAAACGTCTGTGCATGAAGCTTCACACGGTCACTACATCCTGCATCACGGAAAGTTTAAAGTGATGTCGACGCGTGGTCAGAGAGTCTATTTACATGTAAATCACAGTATCATGCAGATTACCTGGACCCTTTAGAATATATTCACGTAACTTTATCGACACCGATGTTGGTTTATAACTCTTTTACGTGAGAAATATCGATTAGTTTTTGTTGAAGATGAAAGTAAAAGTGAAATACCCCCGTCGCAGCAGACCTGTGTACTCAGCGAATTTACAAATCAGTAACATAATAATAATAATAATATATGACTAGTTTGATCATTATCTGTCAATAAATATGAGTATTATTTGCCTACTCTTCATATATTAACATGGGAAAGAGTATGCAGGTTTGCTGCTGTGATGAACGCTGAAAGTAGGTGTTTCTAGCATAAAAAATTAATTTTTTGAGCATTTATATCAACTTTCATCAACATCTGTCCATAAATAAAGGAGTTTTCCTATTCCCTATATGATTAATGTGGAAAAAGAGTATGCAGGTTTGCTGCCATGATAAACACATAAACTATGATTTTTTAACATAAATGGATAGATCTCAACCACATAAAGCTAAATGTCAAGTTTTATCCAAAAATATTGATTAAAATGGGAAATATTAATTTTTCTCTATCCTCCATAAGATTAACATTGGAGCCTCACAATACAACGTACTGTGTTTAGATTTTATAATATCTCAGTAACCGTTGGAGATAGAGAAAAACTTTAAGGAACTTAACTGTGTAGTTTTTTAAGCTGATTCCAATGGTGAAATATAAAATTATAAATTTTTAAAAATTACATGTGAAAAACGCAAAAAAACCCCGTTTTGGGGTACAAACCCCCCAAAACTACCCGTTCCCATTGACCGATTTGTCTGGTTTACGAACTCGTCTGAGCATTTGTAGGAATACACGTCTCTACCAAATTTGGTCTCGATCGGACCATTTTTACGAGAGTTATCGTGTTCACAGACACACACACACACACACACACACATATATATAGTGTATATATATATATAAATTTTAACGACTATTGTTTTTGGTCTCTAGGCACCTAAAGAAGAAAAAATAACATGATCCCGGGCTTAAGTCTCGCCATGAGACCTACGGTAATAGCTTCTTCCCTATGAGAAATTCGCTAACATACAGTTCTTTATTATCTAAATACATGAAATAAATTCATTGACAACGACAGAATAATGTAAAGTATGCACATAAAAAATAACGTGTCTTATAACTAAACAATAGTATTGTAATTAACTTAACTATGTACAGAGTATTGCTCTTTCTGAATAAAACTCTATTACCCTGCTTCTAAATGTCTTTGGCTCTGCAATCTTTCGATATTGAATAGGTACACAGAGAAATGAGGTAACTGTTTTTACAAAACGTATTTTAGTGTTGTGTGATTAGCATACAGTTGGAGGGACTTAAATTTTAAACAGTTTTTTGAAATCTCTGATCGCTTTTCTTTACAAGACATGAATCCATGACGCATGGAAAAGTTAGAATTTTAGAGGCCTTGAAAGCACCCGGCACTAGCCTCAACATTACTGTGGTGACCTTTTCTAACTTGAAAATACAGGATGAAGTTTTTTTCATATCCCCATATAGGAATAGCGTATTAAAGATGAGGATGAATGGATCCATAATAAGCGGTCATCAAAATGTTTGTTTTAGGAATACAGGATACAGATTCGAAATTTCAGATGTTTAGAAAGTTTTTCTCTATGTTCTAAATATTTGAAACTTTGTTGTATCATTTTGGCACTGCATAATATCTTGGAATAATTTGTACGCTCTCTTCTAATGAACTTCCTAGGTACAGCTATTTGTATGATACTAGAAGTAAGCCCGTCCTTTGTATGGGTTGTATGATTTAGTTTCAAGAAGAAAGATTATCATACCAAAATGTAAACCCGAAGTCCTAAACCAATCAGTACAATAAAACAGATAAATACCCAACTGTATTATTTAGCATTAATTTACAATTAAATAGATTAGAACATTTATACCATAATTTTAATTAATTGTACGTTAAAATAACTTTTTAATATAGTATGATTTCGTAATGGGTTTAAAATCAATGACCAAATTAAACTAACTAATATTGATTTGACAGCTGTTTGTTTTTCTTTATAGTAAATCTTTAAACTACAAAGAGAGCTGATTATTACCAGTAGGTGGTTTATTAATTAATTGAAACCAAAATGAGACTAATATCGCATAAAAGTGGGGCTCGTGATTTACTTTTTAAGGGTCCGCGGACAATTTGAAACATTTAAAAATCTTATCTGGAATGTATGAAATAAGTTTCATTGTTATCAGTTCTCCCGTTTTTTAGGAGAAAACGGCGTAAAATGCCTCCTGAAACGTCACTGACAAACAGGCACAAATTGAGATAAGACTTGTTTCGGCTTCTCTAAAGCATTAAACGTAAAAATAACTAAAAAAGAATAACACTGAGCGATGTACAGACAAAACACTAATATTATTTTTATAGATGTCCTGGAAAAATTATCGGACTGTTAACTGATTCGTAAAAAGGGCAGTCAATGGGATTATTATTTAAAAAATGAATTATGTATGTAATTAAATAAATAAATAAATTATTGGTCGACTTTGTAAACACACACAACCTTTTACTCATTAAGACAAAAAGAAATATTTTAAGAAATTGTAGCTAGGCAGAAATGAAGGTAGTAAAATGGTTTTAATGATTAATGGAAATATTGTGTGAGCTGTTCAACAAATAATTGCATCCGGATGTACAAGTACAATCCACATTGTACATTGTACAGACTGGTACAAACCTTGCATTGTTGTATGACATGTGAATGACACATGTCATTTATAGCTCGCGTCCGACATTCGCTAACCCAAATATAATTAATCATTGTTGTTCCAAAATTCCGACGGAAATACCATACTGTTTGATTTATTTACTGAAAACATAGTCTAACCTATTTAAATAAGTATGTCTTTGTGTTTGAATCATATCAATAGATTATTAAAATGAATGATATACGGTATGTAAAATGTTTAAGTGGGAACCATTTACTTAAATAAATTACCAATTTTTACAATAATTTTATTCCTAATTTAATTTGGTAAAATCATATTAGCGAAGCTATAAATCAGTATCATTTTAAGTGATTTTATTTTAAAAAAAATTTTATTATTTTTAGAGTTTTTTGTGATAAATTTAAATCACAACTGTTTTGAGTTTTACATGAAGCAAAGAATGAGTAGACTCATAACGATCTTTAAAATCAGAAAGATAATCGAGTTAAATTAATACGAATACAAAATGAATTTGCCAAAAAAACTGGTCTTTTCAAGCACAACTGCTGTAAATCATAAACAAATAAACGGTACCAGTGGACTGATACATACTTTCTCCAATAAATAAATCTAAAAACGACAATCTATAATAGAACTATTATATTCTTTAGTTTATCTAAATATCTTTTAACTATTTTTTGTTTCAAAAATAATAAATAAATAATCCAATTTTTGAAAATAACAACAAGAAAAACACATTTAAATTAATTGTTAGAATTTCATGGGGGGAAACCCCCCTCAGTAATACCAAGCTTTTTGAGTGGGTTTCTTTGGTTGATTTTGCCTTACGCTTCGTACCAAGTTTCATCGAAAACGATTGGAAAATAAGGAAGAAATTCATTTTTCTAATATTCTATATAAGAATAACATAGGACACTTACTGTATGTGTACGTTAGTACTTACAGTACTAACGTACTGTGTTTATCATACGGTAAAACTAACTTTTCTCTTGAACCGTTATTCGTCGACAAATAATTCTAAATACTAATTTGTTTAGTTTTTTAAGCTGATTTCAATAGTGATAGTCAAATTATACTTTACCTTAATCGTTCTCGTTAAAAAAGTTATTTTTTTGCGGGTAAAAGTTTAATTTAAATCATTACAGCCTTTTTTGAGAAATTTAGATTTTTTGTTTTTATGGTTTTTAGAGGTGAACTACCCTTAAAAATCAAAAATGAAAAAAACGTCTGGAGATACGATAAGCATATAAACATGCAAAATTTCATCTAAATCGGACCAACGGGGTAGACAGTGGCTCTGTACACGCCCAGACATACACACGGACGGACAGACAAAAGGTGGTCATTTCCTGTCTTACTTAATGATGATGATTTCTACAATCTCCAAAATACTATCAAATAAATTTAATATCAATTTGTGTGATAAAAAGGACACGTTTCTCGAAACAGAACTTCACCATCAGTCGACAACTTTGCCGTCAACAACAAAGTTGCATGCTGAATAAAACATACTGTACTTGGAAAGTTGTTTGTATATTGACTTAAATAGCTTCGAACTTTGTTATTGGAGTTTGTAAATAATAAGAACTTTACAATCGGTTTGTAGGATATTGAATTAAGTTAATTCATTGCTAAATTTTTTTGAAATTTTAGAAATTATATCTTTCTATGGAAGCAAAAAAGGTTCGAATGAAATTTAATACGAATAGCTAAAATAATTTTTACATAATATATCCGATCTAAAGAACCAAATTAATGCATTGAAAGAATAGAATGTAAGTATGAATTAATTATGTATTTATGTCTAGTGCCTAGACTGATGGAACAGTGACGTAATTCGGTTAGTGACGTCATAGATTTATTAGAGCAGATTTATCCGTCATATGTTTGGATGAACTGAAAACATTCCCTTTAGACATATCCATGATCTAACCTATTTCCCACAGGAAAGTAAATACAAACATTTCACATACCCTGGAAGAATCTGAAATTTATAAACCAGTCAAAACAGACATATAAGATTAGATTAGATTTGATCATTAAAATGGCAACCATGCTAAAATGTAGGTATTATAAGCCAAGTATGAATGAGGATTGAATGTAAGACGATTGTGGCGCGATCTTGTAGTCTTGTTACTGACTAAGGCTGACATGTTCCTTAGACAGGACTGTCAATTAATAACCCAACACCCTGTGGCAACTAATGGATCTACAGCTTAACATGGAATCCGAACCACGGCCTCTGAAATACGAATTGGTCTAATTATGAGGATTTTTTTAGTGGATTAACGTGGTATTCAATAGTGCGGACGTTATACCACACAAGAGAACACCACATTCACCGTTCATCTCTCACAACTATCCACAGTTCGTGACCTCCAAGTAGCTGGATTACAGGACATCGCCACCGTCCCATAAACAACATCCTCAATGAAAAATTGTAATTTCAATCAAATTATATGTATGGCACTATATTAAAGAGATTAGAAACGGAGAAAGAAAGGAATCTGATAAGAAGCGATTAAGTGGCCAACATAGACTCTAACTTACGCTGGATACTGGAGTTCGCACAGTAAATGTGTACTGTTTATTCTATTCGTGCTATCCATATATCAAATGTAATGTCAAAACAAAATTTTGAAGAACAATTTAGGTAAAAAAATACATCTAAGTCTCGCCTGTCGATGTCTCTACGAAGCCAAAACTAGTTTCTCGTACATTCTCCTACCATCCAATCTTTTCTCTTTCATGTCTACGTAATGTTTGTTTCTCCGTAGGTCGTTAACGGTTGCATGAATAAAAAAGTACTCAAGTATAAATTAGCATTAATACTATCCTAAAATACCATAAAATGTAGGATGTTCTACAAAAAAATTTAGTTGACCACCATCTTAACTTCATATTTTTAAATATCTCAAAAAAAGTAATTTTCCTCTAGGAAAGTTCACTGTTAAATACATAATTTAAAAGATAAAATTTAGTCGACTGCCACATTGGAAGTTGAGGCCTTTTGAACAAACTTGCATATTGTTATATTTTAAATCTCTACTAACACTAGGGAATTTCACCCATTTAAAGTTTACTATGAGATGTTTAGTTAACAAGATTGAAATAATTACATAGTTAAACCCCGTATAAAAATAGAATTCAAATTAAGGTTTTATGTATTGTATATAATTCAAGTACAGTGATAAACTAATCTCGAGATGCTGTATGAGTATAATCTCTCCCCCAGTTGGGAGATTAATGTTATTCCAATATACCAATATACGTATCAGAATATAAATGACAGCGTGATCCATCCATCCCGGGTGTCATATTAAACCACGACATTGATGTTATTCTGGGATGAAATGTGAGGCTTTTATAAAAAATAAAATTGTCTCGTTGAAAAGTCGGTTTTATTTGTAATGTTTCGATAAAGAACCTTTAATGTTCCGTAAACATATTACAAAAGTGGATTCTATTTGAAAACAATTAAGTTAGAAGAATTATTTAGTCAGGAGGTGTTTAATAGAATCCAGCTCCTTTAAGGCCACGAATTGTGGGTAGTACGCGGTTAAACCTGGTGTGGATGCTACGTTTATCCAAATAGAATAGTCTTTTAACTGTACCAATTTGTAAATCAGAGGATAATTTGTGATTCAGAACCCAAGTTGAACTGTAGGTCCCTTAGATGTCATTGGCTGTTGGGCTTATAATTTACAATACTATCTAAGGAAAATTGTCAGTCTTAGTAAAGAAGGCTACAAGATTGCGCCACAATCTTCTTACATTCATTTCTCATTTATAATTGGCTTAAAATATGTACCTGGTTAGTTCAACGTTTCAGTGAAAAGTATTAGAGTATAATTTGTGAAAGATTGTATAATTTGTGAAAATAATATCAACAAGAATTTTGACGAAAATAATGTACTGATATGTTAACCGAATGGGATTGAAGTTAATATTTTGTAATAGAGTGAAAGTTGGTATTTGTTTCAACAAATCATGTTAAGCTCAACGTTTGGATATAAATTAAGAGGATTTGCTATCTTAAAAATATAAATATTGTTGAAATAATTTGTTTTTTCTCAAAAATATATACTTCATTCTATTCTAAATAATAAAATACACACTCAATTTTATAGTGGCGTAATTTAAGATTTCCCAAACCTTTACATATGACATCCACCTAAAACAAAATTTTGTATGATCAATTTGTAGTGAGTAGTTTTTACAAATTTAAATTTAAATTACCATTTTTAGGAAAGACACATTTTTGTTGTAAAGGAAAAACAGAAACAAAATTTTTTACCACTGTTACGTATCTAGCGATACACAACTTCCAAAGATTATCAGAGAATAAAATAAAAAAAATATTTTACGGGTGGATAATACTCTTGATATAGACACCGTTTAATGAGCCTCAGTTTCTTCTCGGGTTCGCCAATCATTAGCCGTTGTCTGAGGCAGCGGTTTCGCCTTTATTACCTCAATCAACATCTACGTTCCCATAGAATAACATGGAGTGGTCTAATTATGCTTTTAGTTATTCTACACTTAAGATATTTATTCAAAGAGATCATTAAATTAATATAATACACTGGTTTTATTAGTAATCGGTCGTTTTTTAACTTATAGAATAAACACAGTTTAATTTTTAAGACATGCATAAGACTTTTTTAGTTAAACTTTACTATCACCATGGGTTGGTTCCCACCGGTTCAAAGGTGGTTCAAAGGCCTCTGTAGATTTAGAGTGAGTATTTCTTACACCTCTGTTTTCCACAATTTAAAGGTTTTCAGATAAATAATGAGGAATATAATTAATCATAGATATTGCAGATAATTGATTACATAATGAGTAATTTTAATGGTGCGAATTTGCCTTAAATAGGATATATTAGTATTAATTTGTACTGTTTGGAAAAGGTTTAAAAAAATGATATTTCTATACAATTAAAAATAATATAAAATAGGCAATTAAAATTTTGGGAACTTTTCGAAGCCAGGCTGTGCCAAGTCCGGGAAGGTTATGGCCCTTTAGGGAACCATCCCGGCATTCGCCTGAGAGAGGTAAGGAACCATACAAACTTACCTCGGAATGGCCGGCCTGGTTTTCAGGCTAACTATACTAGACTATACTAATAACAATACAAAAAGGATCTTCTTCGCTTCATGTTCCGTTATCTCCTCTTGTTCCAGTATGTTCAGGACATCTTCACGACTCTTATTTTTCCTTATTTCATCTTCAAACCAGTATTCTCGATGGGTACAGTACAAATATCCTGCTACAGTATCCAACCTGTCACCGCTGTTAATAGTACGTACTTATATGTCATAATGCTCGAAATTCTTCATGATTTATTATTACTATCGATTTTGATTTTATTATATTATAAAAAGATAGTTTGTTTCCAAATAAACTCGTTCATATTCAATTTGTCTGAATCATTTTGATAGAAATGGACTTATTTACCATGGAAACAAGATAAAATTAGTTGATAAGTCTATCCCCTTGAATTTTCAATTCACGGTACACGCCTGACATATCCCCCGCCCGGGGGCATTCCAAAACAGCACAAGCACAGCAGTATCCCTTTAGAACGGATAGTAAGGAGATATAGTACTTTCCAAGAATTATGTTGAAATAATCTAGTAATCATAGATACAAATAGAATTAGAGTTTTGTCTGTGCATTGCTCAGAGTTATTCATTTTTTAGTTATTTTTACGTATCGTGAGTTATAGAAGCCAAAACTAGCCTTATATTAACTTGTGTATGTCTGTGACGCTCCAGGAGGCACTTTGCGCAAACTTCTCTGAAAAAATGGGAGAAATGGCAACAATGGAAACTTATTACATGCGTTCTTTATATTCCAGAGAAGGGTTTTCAATGCTTGAAATTGTCCGCCGTCCAAAGAAAAGTAAATAAAGATCATTTAAAAATCCACTTTTTACGCGATAATAGTCTCGTTTTGCTTTTGGTTTTCAATGTTTCACCTACTGGTAATAATAATCAGCTGTGTTTGTAGTTTTTATCACTAAACTGTATAATCATTGATCATTGAATTTGAGAATATTTTATGTATAGTTAAACGAGTGATTTAAAAGGAAGAAAAACAGCTTTCAAATAAAAATTAATATTAGTTTGTTTACATACCAGTCCATTGATTTTAAACCCATGTCGAAATCACACTATATTAAAATGTTATCTCGACGTATAACGAATTTTAATAACCATACATATTTTCTGATCTAATCTAATTAATTTTGTAATGTTAATAAGTATCTTTTTGCCATAACACTGAATCCTACAACCATAATAATAATGAAATAATCAGCCAACTAAGTTCAAAAAAGTCCTGAGGTGAGAAAACAAAAATACGCTTTATCTCTGTAGGTCTAATAATTATTGATCACTTACTTCCACTAATCTGTAATCCCACAGGTCTTATCTCATCCACTGCCCCAACATTTGAGTCTTTCGAATGATCCTCAATGTTATAATATATTGTTTTTTTACTGAACATAATTTCGAACATGAAGAATCTTAGATCTTAAAATCTTTTATTCAGAGAATTTTTAGTCTTCAGTCTCGCTAATCTATTAAAATACTGGTCAAGCATTTTCCGTAAAAACTGCTCTTTCATTTCTTCACCTACAAAACTTAAAATGTTTAAATTTTACAACTAACTTAAGGATTTTTTAATACACTTTTCCCTATCTCAAAGTTAATCTCTTCCATAAGATCAATATTAGGAAGCGGGTTTAGATCGGCAATTATAATCAGAAAAATCATATCATTATACACAATTTATTTTTAAATAATCACTTACCAAATGAATGGCATCTGCCTTTCAGGTGTCAATTTTATTGAAATTCCTTACAGGAACCAGTTTCGGTCTTTTAACAGACCATCATCAGCCGACGAAACAGTATCACATGACACAACATTCTCCATCGTCGGTGTTCGCCAAGATGAAACATTAAACAAATTTTTTTACACAATCACGACATATATTTACAAACTATGAAAAAACAAAGAACTATTAAAAACTATTATAAAATTGTAACACCTGAAAGGCAGATACCATTCATTTGGTAAGTGATTATTTAACTATCTAGGTGTCTAGGCTTTCGAAATAATAATTTATTTTTGTTTGGTTTGGTGAAAGTCAGGTCACATTTCGAGTAGGATAGTGCAATTTTGAAATGGGTATGGTTTAGGGGTATTGGCAATCCGTCAGACCAAAACTTGAAACGGGAACGACGTCAAATTGTTAAAGGGACAGCTGTTTAGAAGAACTGAAAACATTCACTTTAGACATAACCACGATCTAAGCTATGTAAAGGAAAGTAAATAGGTTAATTTTTGTACTGTCTACATACATACAAATAGTCTATTTATTGAAAGCCCACCATTATAAAAATTAAAATACCAAAAAAGCGCTATTGAATTAGGGGCTACGTTCCTTTCAACAATATCTATTAAATTTACGGCCCATTAATTAGCTTTTAAATGCTATTTCATACCTTACAGCTGAGAAAGCCGGGGGCTGGAAGCTAAGGGGAAGGTAGAGGATGTAATATATTGATCATGTAATATACACAGTGTCCCACGAAGAGATTTAACCGTTTAATTTTATATTACGTGCCCATTCATGCACAGAACTTTATTAAATTTTACACAGTTTACAAAGTAGGTTATAACAATATTCTGGGAAATTTCAGCTACCTAAGCTTTGTAGAATCAAAATGACGGCATATTGAAAATTTTACCAATTTTCGTCCTAAAAACTACTTTCATTAGTTATTAGATCTGTTTACTACGTTGTGGTTCAAACGCAGTAATGACTGGGAATAAACAAACACAAGTTTTTAATGGAATCGTCTTATCTCATTTTCCGGTTCCACGAACGGGTCAAGCAATCTTCCAGCAAGATAGTGCTACACCTCAATTTAGAAAGGATGTCAGGCAATTATGACAAAAACTACGACCTTCATGGCCGTTGGATTTGTCGTGGAAGTGATATTTTTGGATTGGCCATTTCCAATCGTATCCCCAGATGTAACTATGGGTGAATTATTTGTATAAAAACCTTTTACCCATAGCTTCAATAATGACGAGGAACTAAAACGAATAATAGAAGAGGGACTTTTCCGGGTACAGCGGATTTTTTTTGTAAGACTTTACGAATCATTTCTTAAGCGATGTTATCAGTGTGTTATTGTGGATGGGTTACAGTTTGAATACTTTTGGACTGTAAGGTTTTCATTAGGCTATGTTCTAGTTTTTTTTTATATTTAAAAGTCATATTGCCCTAGAACGTAACATTAAAAATATTTTATAAAACCAAAAACACCGTTCAATATGATGCCATTTTGTTGCTATCAAGGTTATGAAGCTGGAATTTTCCCAGAATATTTTAAGCACCTACTTTGTAAACTGTGCAAAGTTTAAAAAGGTTTGGTGCACGTATGACAATGAAAATGAGCACGTAATATAAAATTAAACATTTAAACCTCGTGGGGCACTGTATACACACCTGTATATTTGATTGAAATGGAAGTTTAAATTTAAGAAACTGACTTTTTTCGAACCATCTCCAATATGAATCTCCGCAAGGTATTCAATTAGATTGTGTTGATGGCTGATGAGTCCCATGTTTATGCAGTTTGGCCACGGAGTTTCAATGGTCCATAACAGTAAACTGGAGAGCCATTTCATTGTTAGACAATCCAAACCAGGAATATTGAGCGTGAAATAGGCTTCCAGTCTGAATACGACCACCAGGATAGCCGACTGTGCATTATCTGTGCTGCTTTAGTTTGTCTCCGTTTGCTAAATATAAAGACTTTTAATCCAAAACTTCCTATTTGGTCACAGGCCTATTTGCTGAAACAAAAATAAATAGGTGAGTGTCAATTCAATTAAGGTGCGTAAAAAAGTTTGGAAATATAGTGGATTGGTAGAAGGAGTGTAGGAAAACGAATTTAAACTGAAATTTTGGTAATGGCATGTGTAACAAAGCTATGGTGTGTGTGAAATTTTGGTTAAACTATGGAAGAGTTTGAGTCAACTCTATTTGGTTTTTTACGTCCCAATGTAAAGTCTTACATGTTTCTACATTTCTTTTTTCCTATGGTGATGCCTCGTTTTAGAGGCCATTATCTAAAAGGTGATGTATTCAGTTCAGTGGCAATAATCTACCGTGGATTATAAATCACTTTTCTCAACAGTATGGCCAAAAATCTTTGTCACACCAACTTTCAGCTACTCTATTGTCCTACTGTGGATGTAGAATATTATTGTAGTGCTTAGTTGACACGTTGCTAAACAACTAATATGATATTTGTCATTCTGTATATTACTTAGATATTGTTATGATTAGAGGTTAGGGCAAAACATTAACTACTTCAAACAATCTTACGCCTCATTTTTAATGAAACTGTGTGGCTAAATTTGTTGCGTGCATAAGTGCCGGTGTCAGTCAATGTACTTAGCCAATACAATCAACAAAATTGTAGATTAAGATTCGTTTGTTCCAAAAATAAAATTTCTATCTTATTTTTACACACAAGTTAGACGACACAACCCAACATTTCCTAAAATATATTATTAGTACTATGAATGAAAAGTGGAAATAACAATTTTGAAGGCTCGCTGATTCCAAAAAATATCTGCACCAATTTCAAGACCACATCTGCCCATGGAAGTACCGGTAAAAAAAATCCTAAAAAGTTCAGTGTGGTTAAATTTTAAATTAAATTTAACAAGATTTTGACATATACATTTACTTTAAACTTGAAAAACAAAGCTGATGGGGCAACGTTGGGTATTATATTTCTAAAAAAAGTATTTTTCGCGTTTACTTGCCACAACAAACCCACAAACATCAGAAACCACATCTTCTTTATAATATTATAGATTTCTCAATTGTATGTTTGCATACTCATATCGGTTTTATATCCATAGTGGAAAGAAAAACATTTTACGAATTTTCATTTTATACCAAAAGCCAGTTTAAATATGAATGTAAAATGTTTTTGTTGCCATTGCGAAGGTTATATTCTATACTTGTCATTTACTGTTTTGTTTAAATTGGTTATAGATGCGAAAACCACAAGAGAAAAACGATAGGAACAAACATTAGATATAACAAACGCCGGAAATTATTTATTATTTCCGGAAACAAACCGGAAATTATGATTTGAAAAACAGTGGATAAGCACGGTTGCTGTCCACTGCATCCGACAAAATCCGTATTTTTAAAGTAATCACCATTAACTTTAAACTTTTTAACTTTAAAAATACGCGAATTTTCCTGACCATTCTAATTTTACACACCTCAATCACCAAGTATTAAAACTTACTATCAACTAAATTTTGTATATCTAACGTAAGATACAATAAAGAATTAAACGAATAGCAACCTATTTTCTTCAAACGAATATCAACAAAATTATACTTATTTTTCTTTCCACTATGGTTTATATCCCGATGATAATCAGGATCAAAGCAAACCTTACATAAAGTAAAGAGTCAGCCCGGGTGTGGAGTTAGGAGTTATGCAACTAACTCGCTTGATTTCTCGGGTCCCGAAGTTAAACTGCAGTCCCAAAGTTAAAGCCGTTTGATGTTGCATATTGACATAACTCGTACAAGTTGGATAAAACATTTTAAAAAGAAATTTAAATATAAAAACAATTTGACTTGATTTAAATTAAATATAGGTTGTTTTAAAATCTTAGCTTCTTAAGAACATTTATTTTTTGAAAATAATTTATAAACGGGTCCAATATTAAGAGTGATTTATATTGAAATACATTTTTGGTGATGGTGGATTCATGTTATTTCGATATTTGGTGAATGTTTTCCAACACGATTAGTAAAACAAAAATTCACGACGTTTCGGGATCTTGTATTTGATCCCGTCTTCAGGTGAGAGGGAAGATATCAAGATTAGTACATTGTCCGGACCAAGCCGGGGGGAAACTGAAAAATATTGATCAAATTAGAAGAAACAAAGCACGTCATAAGTCCACAAGAAGTAATGGAGCACTGAGTTTTTCCAGAGAATCTAAGGAAAAGTGTTTACGAGACGAATATGTTTATTAGTTACAGGTAATTACTATGAGAGTCCGTTTAATTTTTTTTCGGACGAGTGACGTACGCTATCACGCAATAACATCCATCCAACCTAATAAACTATTAAAAACTGCAATTTTTCTCATTACGCACATTTTTTCATCCTTTTAAGGGGAGTCGGATGAGGTATAGGGTCAAAATTTTTCATTTTTATTTTTATATTGTAATTTGTTCCAATTTTATTCACGTTTATCATAAAAAAAATTCATTCAAATCCTTGGAGTATTTAGCATTTTATATCAATTTTCGTAAGGCAGTGCATAGAGCTTGTTGTTGTAAGTGCATAGAGTTTCTCAGTTAACTTCAACTTTAAATGCGTTTTTCCGAAAGTTATAAATTTTATCACTTATGTACCTTTTTCTCGGGAACCACTAAAGATATCTTTATGATTTTTTTTTAATTTGTAAAGAATGAAAAGGTGAACAATTTGACCCGGGCTTTTATCCAAATATATAAAAATAAATTTTTGATCAAATAAAAAAATCTTTTTAATATAATTTTTTGGACGTTTTTTTTTTAAAAATCATAACAATTTATTTTTTTTTCAAAATAAAAAAGCCCGGGTCAAAATGTCAAGGAAGGTGCTATAAAAAAGCAGAAAAAAAGATTATGATTATATCTTGTATAGTTTGTAAAAAAAAGGTACCTAAACATACATAATTTAACATTAGCGGGATAGGCTCATCCGACTCCCCTTAAATAGTTAACAGTCTGATAAAAATATTGCTAAAAATTTCCAGTAAACAGCTGTTTCCAGGATTCAATACTTGTACAGGATGTTCATTAAAAGAGAGTTTAATTACGTGAAAAATATTGTCAATGAATAAAGAAGTAGAAAAATATGCAACAAAAGGTTTCACCGTGAGAAAAATCCAATCAATATTTCACAGGTAAGCGATTTATCAACCAATATCTGTGTCGAAATTACGTGAATATATTCAAATGGGTCCAGGTAATATGCATGATACTGTGATTTACATGTAAATGGACTCTCTGACCACGCGTAGGTTCCACTTAAAACTTTCGGTGATGAAGGATCTAGGGGCCTTGCGAAGCTTCATGCACAGACGTTTGTACTTCCTAAACAAATTAAGAATAACATTTTTACGAAGGTAGAGAAAATGAAGCAGACTATTATGCTATAAGAAAATTGTGATTAATTTATGATTGTATCCCGTTGAGGGTTGAGAGAAGGAAAAAATAATATTTATCGTTACTATAATAATCGAAGGCATTATAGTTGGGGTAGAATGTAAAAACAATCACTTTTTTAAGAAACAGTTTTTTTAAACTGAATAAATTATGTTTTACGCCCCAAGTGTAATAAAATTAATAAAATGTTTACATTGAAAATTATGATTAACTCTAAAAATGTATAAGAAATCTAACTAATTTTATTACTAGCATTTTGAGTTGCCCTGATTAAATTATATTGAAAAGGTAACCCTACCACAAGCCAAATATGAATGAGGATTGAGTGTAAAATGATTATGGCGCGATCTTGTAGTCTTGTTACTGACTAAGGCTGACATGTTCCTTAGACATGATTGGTAATTAATATCCCAACAGCCGATGGCAACTAAGGGACCTACAATTTAACGTGGAATCCGAACCACGGCCTCTGAATTACGGATTGGTCTAACTATGAGGGTGGTCTTCTCGGATTTACGTAGTATTCAATAGTGCGGACGTTAATCCACACAAAAGAACACTACACCCACCGACCATCGCTCACAACTATCCACAATTCGTGACCTCCAAGTAACTGGATTACAGGATAACGTATGTTAGGTGTTATAAGATATAGGCTCTATATTATATAAACAGATTTAATATTAAGTCTAGAAGGTTTTTTGAGAAATTATTAACACATGTCAGTCAGCTAAGATACCAAAAATTTACGAAAAGAAATTGAAATCATTGAAATAAAGGTCATAACCTGATGATTCCAGAGAGGACTTTATTTTTTTTTATTTTACTCAAAATATAAACATTACCAAAAACATATTTCTCTTCCATCTATAAACCATAAATTAAACATATTTATATTTTAGTATTTAAACGTGATATATCAATTTTTAACGTATATATTAAGAATTACGGTATTATAATATATTGAAAAGTTCTTAAACGTGTAAAAACCTTTTTTTATGTACGAAAAATATTTCTTAAAAATATATCCGAGACGAATATAAATAAACTTTGGTATTCTCGGCTTTTCAAACAAAAACCTAAAGAGATACAATAAAATTTGTTAGAAGTTACAACCACAGTAGCAATTCGCATACTTTTCGACGTCGAATTTTCACCTATTTTCATTTAAATACTTTTTTGAGAACCATGAAGAGAGAACTACGAACTTTAAAATGTTTAACAAATACACTTGTCACTGGTTAGTAGGTTTCCTAAAAGCGTTTAGATAAAAGGATTGTTTCTCGATGTCGAAAACGGTTCCGATATAATGCCTGGAAAGTTGCCTGAAGGCGATCTTGTACTCGTATTGGGAGCTTGTGAGGGGGCGATAGACGGCACGATGTATCCAATATTGATTAAACCATTTAACCCTGATCGCTGTTCAGAGTTCTGCCTTGATTCAGGTAACAGCTCAGTGTCTTCACTTCCGACGTCTCGCAAACTAAGACAGATCGTTCTGAATAAATTATGAAGTCTGTCTCTGTGATTTGGTGCTGATTCAATATGCATTTATCTCCTAAACACGAAATTTTCAACACTCAATCCTTTTATTTAAGGATTTAAAACTGTCAAAATTTACAATATAAGATAAAAAGAAATAGTTTCTCACAAGACAATTATATACGTCTGTGTGAGAGGAAGAGTCTTATATCTAATATGTACACAAATACTAAATAAAACACATAATACTACTAAGGCTGTATAAAATAATGGAAAAATTCAATGAGGAAAATGATTGTGTTTACTTCATTAATTACTTAATAATGGTTTAAATTTAATCTAATTCATATAATTAAAACTAATGTTAAACAGATTAGATTACCATTTGAACGATCTGGATCTAAAAACAAGTGGACAAATACAAGAAGAACGGAGGGATGTGAAATAATGAGCGAAAAACGAGTTCTTTCTTGCTTCTAGTTTCTATAAAACTATCACATCTCTTTTTCCCTTTCATTTTCACCTTTTATGCATGCATTAAGTGTTTATTAATATAGAAAATTGTAATTTTAATAATGTCCTTCCTACGTGTGTAGTAGACCACCTACTACATTACGTACTATTGTTTTCCTCTCTTAGAACGATTTATTTAACAATTTTTCTGGATCTCTTTGAACTAAATACAGTACTTAAAATCATTTGTTTATTTGAATACTGGCTAAAGTAACGGTAGAGAAATTCCATTTTCTCTTCGGCATGAAATAAATATTTTTGAACATTTTACTAAGAAAAAATACTTTATTTGAGGTAAAATACTGTTCACATTAAAATAAATATTTACTATTAGTATTTTATACTAAACACGATGTCAAAAATGTATAAACATGAGTGTCTACAACATGAAAAAGTACCTATTAAGTAATATTGGAAAAGGATAAGGAATAACGTAATAGAGACAGACATCGAGAGAAAATTTAAAATCCACCATTTTCGGCAATATTAATTTCGATCCAGCAGTTTATCTGTAAAAATGAATTTTCTTTCTTCTTCTTCCTGGAATATAAAAAGTAGTGTAGATATATAGCCAAATTAAAAACTGTAAACATTGAAAACTAGGACATTAACAGCAACTGTGTCTTTTGCTTCCCGAACTGTCAAATTTTAGTGTTCACAGCTGTTGACATTCAAGTAATTTTATGTTTTCATTCTTTGAAAATGTAAACATCGAAACCTAGTACGATCACGGAGAGTACCCCAAGGGAATTTTAAGGAAATTAATATGCCTATGAGTTGCATGAGTTTAAGATTTACCTTTGTGTAAAATTTCAAACCGGTCGGTTCAGTATTTTTCGCGTTTACTTTCCCCAACAAAGCAACAAACAAACAAACATATAGAAACTATCTCTTCTTTATAACATTATAGATTATTTTAATTGATCCTGGCAAATAAATCAGCTGATATTATTTAGTAAGAAAGCTAGATAATGTATAGCTTTATTAATATGTAGGACATATTATGTCTTGAACTCATTACACTCATCTTACTCATATTTTCCTTACAACCCACCAAAGAGCGTCTACATATTATACGGTATATGAATAATAACATGTTTTAAACTGATTCAATTAAAAATATTGCTATTGGTATAAAATATTTTCGGATTTTTCTTAATCACTGGACATGTGGGACGGTGGGATACAGTGGGACATGGGGCAGAGTGGAACAGGGGGGACTGTGGGACATAGGGCACAATGGGACGGTGGGATACAGTGGGTCATGGGGCAGAGTGGAACGGTGGGATACAATGGGACATTGGGCACAGTGGAACAGGGGGGACTGTGGGACATAGGGCACAATGGGACGGTGGGATACAGTGGGTCATGGGGACAGTGGGACGGTGGGATACAGTAGGGCATTGGGCACAATGGGCCGGTGGGATACAGTGGGTCATGGGGATAGTGGGACGGTGGGATACAGTGGGGCATCGGGCACAGTAGGACGGTGGGATACAGTGGGACATGGGGCACAGTGGGATGGTATGGTATTTTTTATTATTTTTAACAATATATAAGAGAAATACTAGTATGCTGGTTGGAAAACCTTTTTCAAATCACAAATTGTGTACAAGCAGGACTCGATCTGAAAACAATTGGAGAAACACAAACCGGTCCGATAAGCGAGACGCGGAGACAGATATATTTCCAGTCCGGATAAACCTGTCCACCACTGTTAGGTTTCACACTTCGCCGATCCTTTTATAGTTCTCCGCGATATTTCCTCTCACGAAATCATTACTTCAACATTTCTCAACTTTTATTCCTCCATGAATCTAACGTTTGGTTTTCGGTGTGTCTATCGAAAATCCTGAGTCAAATACTAGTTTAAGTTTTATAATAAATCTAAAGAAACATTTTAAATAAATTGTAAAATATTCTAAAAATTTGCCAGTACGCCAGTTGCCAGTTTTAGCTAATAATTCATTTTTTACTAAACACTTTATGCTTCTCATACATCTTTTACTTTATTTACTTAGAAAAGTTTGAATCTTTCACAATTATTTTTAATTTTTGAATACTGTTTCTTGTTCCTCCGTACTGAATTTGTCATAAATTCTATTTGTCAGAAAGAGTTTATTTTTACGTATTGGCGATAAGAATGTACATCCAAATTAAAATTTGTGAAACAAAAAAGATTGTTATTTTCAAAACAAATACTTTAATTATAAATTCAAAGATTCCCTAAAACTCTAAAGTATTTTATACTTAATGCTTTTATCCAAATAAAGCCTTGAAATTCATTCGTGGGTAACTTGGGATTGCTGGTCTTCCTAACTTTTAATGGATGTCTTTCCTTAGTTTCCGCCATTGCGGCCTGCTCTAGTTCTGTCGGATGTTTAAAACATTTACAAAACTTTGGTGTTTTGGATTCCAAAGTTAATATATTGGTTTTTAATCTTTTTGAGTAGAGATGGAAATGATCACTCCAACCTAGAACTAAGACGTATCCATGTGAAAAAAATTGACTCATGTAAGACTTTTTTTAATTACTTACAAAATTTGGGTTATTTAGTAAAGAAGATTTATTTCTGAAATTTGAAATTTTCAGATTAGGTTTTTTTGAACAGTATTCTGCATAACCTTTTATTTAGTTCACTTTGAGTATTCGTAAGGTACTCAACTATACTTTTTTAACTGAAATGGCGACCTACCCAGGTAGGTATTTTAAGCCAAGTATGAATGAGGAATGAATGTAGGATGATTGTGGCACGATCTTGTAGTCTTGTTACTGACTAAGGCTGAGATGTTCCTCAGACAGGACTGTTAATTAATAGCCCAACAGCCGATGGCAACTAATGGACCTACAGGTTAACGTGGAATCCGAACCACGGCCTCTGAATTACGAATTGGTCTAATTATGAGGATGTTCTTTGTGGATTAACGTAGTATTCAATAGTGCATACTTTAATCCACACAAGAGAACACTACATCCACCGACCATCTCTCACAACTATCCACAATTCGTGACCTCCAAGTATTTTTGTGAATATGTGTTTTAATTATTTTCCCATCCAGTATCATTTTAGTACGTTCATATATAGAGCTATTACCGTGGTCGCCTTCACGAGGTTGGTATTATTTTTCGACTAAATTGTATTTGAAACTTTGCCTCAAAATGCAGGCAAATAGATCACTCCGAAGGGAGGAGGGTTTCCCCCAAATGTTGATTTTAGGATTTTTACACGTGATGTATTAAAAAAAATAAGTTTTTACCATCACCATTGCAATCATCTCAAGATCAAATTTAACATCTTAAACCTCCTTCTATGTCAATCCGATACTATTGTATAACAATTCGTGAACACAGTACGTTATCTTATGCAGCACGAATGTCACTTTTATAGGGACATCTCGTTTATTATTTGAAATATTGTAACAAAACTTAGTATACAGCATCACGAATTTAGATTTCATCAATTATTGCTGAAAAGTCAATTTTTTTTGTTCCTCGTGGTGGTGAACTTACTTCCCGATGTTAATCTCATCGAAAAAAGCAAATCTATACAATTTTCATATTATTTTTTCATCTAGAAAATCTACTATTGTATGTTGAAAAATATAAATAATATTGTTATTTCAGAAACAAACCTTCTTACACATTTCCCACATTATCAATTTAACTTCCTTATTTAACCTGTAATCTTAGTTTCAGTCATCACATCGAGTTCATAATTCAACGGAAATTCTCTTATAACGCAGGTCTGCAGCTACGTGTGAATTTTCTAAGTATGGAGAAGATTGGTGTCCAAGGAAATACTAGGGAAAGTACAAGTGAAAGAAAGCCAATAACAGTGCCAAGATAATCCTTGGTGATTTACGGACAGGATCATCGGAGGAAGTTACTACCCTCGGGTGTCCTGGACAGTTTCTTAGGAACAACTTTCACATTATTTAACTTACCAGTATTTGTAAAAATTGTAAATATAACTAAATCTATTTCACTCTCTCCCAAACCTTCATTTTACGATGACTTTTACGTAGATACTCATAATATGTCTTGACATATTGCAAAATAAATATATATTCCATATGCGTTTGTATCAGACTTTGAATTTCACTTACGTTTTTTTGTAATTTTTAAAAATTTAAAATTCAATCTTACACTATTAGAATCTCCTTAAAAAACTACACAATTTAATTCCTTTATGTTTTTTTCTATCTCCAACGGTTACCGAGATATTAAAAAATCTAAACACAATACGTTGTGTTTTGAGGCTCCAATGTTAACCTTATGGAGGATAAAGAAAAATTAATATTTAATTTATTAATCTACATTTTTCGATGAAATTTGATGTTTATCTTTGTGTGGTTCAGATCCATCAATTTATACTTAAAAATCATCGTTTATGCGATTGTCAAGGCAGCTAACCTGCATACACTTTTCCCATGTTGATGATACTGTATAGGGAATAGGTAAACAGGTAAACCCCTTCATTTATGAATAGATGTTGATGAAACTTGCTATAAATGGTCGATGTCTACTTTTAGTTGTCCTCACAGCGGCAAACCTGCATACTACTGCCCATGTTAATTTTATGAAGAATTGGCAAATAACTCTCATATCTGCAGATATTGATAAAAACTTGTATAATATTATTGATATATTACTGATTTGGGAATTCGCTCAGTATTCGCAGGTCTGCTGCGACGGGGATATTTATTTTTATAGAAACATATATTTGAACTCTATCCAATATACTAAACAATCTTACAGATGAGCAAAGACAACCGAAACTTGGGTAAGTCGTCCATTAAAGGCTGAGGTGTTCTCTAATCCCATGAAAGCACCTCTCTTGCTAATCCGTAGACTGCGTGTCTTTTAATCCAGCTACTTGGAGGACATGCATTTTTGATAGTTATAAACTATGACCGGTGGATACAGTATTCCCTGGCGTGAATAGCGTCCGCACTATTATGTCACGTTCATCCAAAAAATCTTAAAACAATATTATTTTCACACTTTGCAAATATCAATGACCTGAAATTTCCCTCAATAATGTTTTACTATCAGACGTAGATAAAATTAGACCGCCATTTAAAATGGTAGTCTATTCAGGTAGGTATTTTAAGCCAAGTATGAACGAGAAATGAGTGTAAGATGATTGGGGCGCGATCTTGTAGTCTTGTTACTAAGTCTGATATGTTTCTTAGACAGAACCGATAATTAATAGTCCAACAGTCAATAGCATATCTTAGGAACATGGAAGGAGTTTAAAGTGGAGTCCCAACAACTAACTCTGAATCACGTAGTGGTCTAATTATGAGGATGGGCTTTGCGGATTAACGTACTATTCAATAGTGCGGACGTTAATCCACACAATAGAACCACCATCCTCACCACCATCGCTCACAACCATCCACATTTCATGGCCTCCAAGTAGCTGGATTACAGGATAGGATCAAATATACAGATCTTATTCTCGACCAAAAGAAAACGACCTGGAAAATGACATCTGGTGCAATAGATAGGAAATTGAACTGGAAATTCAAAAACTCATTGTGCTACCG
Source organism: Nephotettix cincticeps (assembly GCA_023375725.1). Classification (NCBI taxonomy): domain Eukaryota; kingdom Metazoa; phylum Arthropoda; class Insecta; order Hemiptera; family Cicadellidae; genus Nephotettix; species Nephotettix cincticeps. The sequence goes on along the minus strand of CM041789.1, from coordinate 17,364,752 downwards.
GGAAAATAATCAAAATTATTGTTGTAAAATCAAGAATAAATAATAATTTTTTACAAAGCTATGGTGAAACCAATCTGTTCCTATGGGATACAGCTTTAGAGCTTCTTCAGGAAAGGCTAGTACCGTAACTAAAGCATTAAAGTTTCGAAAGATTGTAGACAAATACTCTCAGGATTACACATAATGTTCCATGATTTAAATGATTTTAAAATAACCAGCTCTATCAAGACAAACTAAGGAATCACCCAAACAGTCTAGCAGTCAAACTGTTAGACAACAGTAAGTAATTAAAAAGACTAAAAAGTTATATACAAGTACTAGCTGACCCGGCGAACTTCGTAACGCCTAACAGAAAATACATGTTAACTTTGAGATTGGCCATTTTCTGAAGTCAAATAGCATTGCGGCTTCGTTGTGGAAACTTTAAATATTCAACAGCTGATTATTCCTAATATGTATAAAACATTGTAATTTTTTTATTTGTCAAACATTTAAACACGTTACTTTTAATCATACAGAAGATAAAACATATATAAATACAGTACATAATTCCCAAAAACCGTAAACTATTAACGTGGCGAATAATGCTGTTCATTTTGTACAGCACATATTTACTTCATAGTTTTAAATTAATAAATGATTCTTATGGCATTGGATAGTAAAGCATATTGCTAACGGAGAGTAAACGAACAGCTGTTTTATGAAATCAAATGTTTTGATTTTAGAAAATTTGTAAAAAAAACTTACTCCCCATAAGGTTAATATTAGAAATTTAAAACGCTATAAAATAGAAACTAATTGAATTTATGGAAACTGAATGTACCTAAAGCATGACTGGAGCAGAGACGAATCAAAAAAATCAACGATCATTAAAATCGGTCCAGCCGTTCTCGAGTTATAATGCGTGTAACTAACACGACTTTGTTTTATATATTTAGATTACAAGTTAATGACAATTATATGGGAATAAATTTAATTTTTATATAAGATCCGTCATGGACGACTTCGTGTTCATGCGAAGCATTATTTATTCATACTCTTTATTTATTGTTAAAACACGATTTAGAAAATATTAATAGGTTAATGTTGTGGTTTTGTCCAAATGACGCTACCATTTTGCTGGTTTAATTACATTATATGTTGTGGACTCAAAGGTAATGTAGCTACAATGCAAACATCGAGCTCAATTACGTTGGTTAGTTAATTAACAAATCACTTTCACCACGTTAATACGGCACCGAGAGACGTGGCTACTGCAATTGCAAATATTACATCATCAAATATCTCGATGTGTTTTGTAAACATTACAACGAAGTAAAATCTGTGTAAATTTAAATGATTGGAAATAGAAATTTTTGAGCTGGTGTGACGGACGTGTGGATCACGGACCTGGGACTCAACAGTCCTAACATACACATGTGCCAAAGAAATACACCCGAGTATCAGATAATTCTGACATATTAGGACTAAATGGCTGGATATTAAATTAATAGTACCTTTTCGTTAAAATAGTTTTATTTGCTCAAGTGTTACAACATAATGAATTTTAACGATGTTACTAAGCACAAAACAATGTTAGAGAATTAAAGGTATAAGTAACTCATGAATAAATTAAATCTATTTGATCTATAAACCTCAGTCAAAATGATGTCCATCGATTGCAATGCACTGATGGCAACGATATAAAAAATAGTCATACGCTTTGCGGAACAACCAGTAAATGCCATAAAACTACTTTAACGAAAAGGTACTATTTCTTTAATATCTAGCCATTTTTTCCTTATGTCTCAGAATCAGGTGATACTCGGGTGTATTTCTTTTGCACATGTGTATGTTAGGACTGTTGAGTCCCAGGTCCGTAGCGCGATCCACACGTCCGTCACACCAACTCAAAAAGGGACCTCTTCGTGGAACATCCGGTATATTAACACACAATTTTACTCATAAATACAGGATACCACGGTTATTTAATTGAATGTAAGATTAATAGGACGTGTAGTGTCCTGTAATCCAGCTACTTGGAGGTTTCTATTTAGCCAAAGCGACCGAACATGGAAAATGTTAGGATTAAGGTGTGATGGTGATGAAAACCTAAGACTCGAAACCCATTCTTCTAACTTTTAACCAACGAGATCGTACGCAGAACGCTGGCGTGAGTAGAGCGAATTTCACATAACTTATATTATTCCCATCATAATAATCGAATAGTACTGTGTATGCAGGTTTGCTGCAATAAGGGCTGTTTTACATGGTAATGCACTTATATGAAGGCTGTACACACATCTCTTGTGAAATTATTGCAATAAGTAAGCGTGTTAAACCAATTTATATATTCTCCCAAAGAATTACAATGAATACGTAGGTGTACCGCCATAAGAAACATTAAAATTAACGGTTTATGGCTGTATTAATAAAACCTAACTAGATGGACTTTCGTACCAAATTTTGAAAGAATATTCTAGTAAATAAGTGAGCATTACACAATGTACCGTGTTTACCATTTTGAACATCTCTGTATCCAATTGACCAAAGTTATGATTCAAAATACTAAATTGTGTGTTTTTTAGATAAATCCAATGGTAAAAAGGAAAATTAGATTATTTTTTAATTATAAATAAATAAATTGAACCCCCGATTTTTCAGTTACAAACCCCCCCCCCAAAAGTGTAGTTGATGTAGTCCGATTGCATCGCAAAAGAACTTGTCCGATAAAAAAAGTCGCTGCAGATATTTTTAAATGAATTCCTATTACATTCACCCCAGGACATTAAACCCATCTATTCAACTACTTGTCCAAAATACTTTTAGACACTTTCGCGTTTTTGCCTCTAACCGGCGAAAGGGTCTAATTATGTGGATGGTCTTTGCGGATAAACCGAGTATTCAATATGGGACGTTAATCCACACCAGGGAATATCACATCTCCACCATCGCATTTTACTATTCAAAATTAAGGACCTCTAAGTAGGCCTAGCTAGATCACAAGACAAGCAATCGTTGAAATCCACAGATTAGCAAGTGCGCTGTTTTCATAGGATCATCTCAAGAGGATTTGCTATTCGTAAATTGATAAAATAAAATAATTCTTTCAAATACCTATATACTTTACATTATTCTAAATATGAACATTTCAACTATGGTACTAATTTTTTGTGGGGTAATTTATTTATTCCCAAATCTTTATACATAACATCCATTTAATCTCTGAGCGTGAAGTGTCGATTATCGGAAAGTTGATTTTTAATGTTTACAGGACTTCAAATTGATATTCCGAGAGAACCGTTGAAGTTAGGTGGATGAAACCTTTGGTGCTTATCAACAGGAATATATTATAGGATTTCTCCTATTTTGAATATTTTTGGACTGTTTGTTTTCTAGAAAATAAAATATTAAATAAAACATTGTATTTTCCTCAAAAACACAATGATGAAAACACACGAATTTTAAGTTTACCTAAAAACCTACAATTCGATACCAAAATGATCAATTTTGAGTGTAGTTTTACCAAATATCAACTTTAAAAAATTATAACTGTTTAAGAAAGATACACTTTTTTATGAAAAATAAGAAATAAAAATTAATTTTATATTATTGTTACGTCTTTAGGGATACACAGCTGCTAAAGTTTATCGTAAAAAATGGTTTCAAAAATCTTTCCCGAGACTTTCGTAGGATTCCGGTAGTCATTTTTAACAAATAAAGGGTAGTTAAAAACGACTATAGTGTAGTTGCAAGAGTATTAATGTGTTGACCTTTCACATTTAATTCATTAAGGTTTATCTACTAGTTACCCAACAACCTGTAGCAAGTGTATATTTCTAAAAATTGAAAAATATTTGAATCAAATTAGGTAACGATATATAAATAAACAGTTGAATAATACAAATTTGAAATGCGAAAGTGTTAATGACGTAAAGTAAAATATGTACGAGTAAAATATTAGTGCAATACATTCGATATTTATTTTCATATTTTTGACATGGATATGTCTTATCTCTAGGGGGTGTTAGTGATTTTTAGGATTTAAAATATGTGGCTATTGTACTCATTTTTTAGTCTAAATGAATAAGAACAGCTGTTTAGATGAATTGATAACATTCCCCTTAGACATATCCATGATCCTATTTCCCACAGGGAAGTAAATACAAAAATTTTATATTTTCATACGAAATCGCCATATTTAAATTAAATATAAAGTGCATTCACAGCCGTAACAAGATGAAAGTTGACAGCATTTCACTGGCAATAATACGGGGACAAGAACGGGTACATTCAATAAAGTAAATATGATGAAAACTTGACGCGTTGCATGTTTTCCAAGAGGAAAAGGAAATCAATTTACTTTCCCTTGAAGATCAAAGTTTGTTAGTTGATCAAGATTGATTGCTTAGCTGGATTGGTGACAGTGACAACTTGACTGGCGCTCCATCCCAAGGGCCCTGAGGTTTCGCCAGATTCTAGGGAATTTGGTTTATTTAATTTTATCTTCAAGAAGCGAGAACATCACTTATTACTACTTACGCCGATTAAAATAATTTTAAGTAAACAGTATCCAGAATTTCAAATAATATATAAATATACAGGGTGTTCATTAAAGTCGGGGACAAACTTCGAGGGGTGATAGTACTCATCAAAATAAACAAAACATTTCTAATAAACACATATCGTAAAATCCTTCGTTTAGCCGCTAGCCGCCATTTTGTATTTTATACAAAAACCGTTATATATAAATAATTGTTTAAGATACAGAAACCAAACTTAGCACACAAATTTAATGGCTAAAGAAAAAAATATTCTCAAATTATCATTAAGTTTGCTTTGATATTTTCAAAATGACGGTGGTTAAAACTATTTTAATTTAAATAACAAAAAACATTAACTTTAAGAACCGTCGCCATTTCAAAAATATAAAAGAAAACTTAATGATAGTTTGAGAATATTTTTCTCTTTGGCCAATTAATATGTGTGCAAAGTTTGGTTACTGTATCTTAAATAGTTCTTTATATATAAAGTATTTTGTATAAAATACAAAATGGCGGCTAGCGGCTAAACGAAGGATTTTTCGACATATGTTTATAGGAAATTTTTTGTTTATTTTGATGAGTACTATCACCCCTCGAAGTTTGTCCCCAACCTTAATGAAACCTGTATACATAAATAGTAAAATAAGTAAAATCTCAGGGCTCAGATAAAACCTGACGAATTTTACTCCACTATCAGGATATAAACTCGTTATCTAATCAATTCTTTAGAAGAATTATAATCTTTTAACACCTCTCTGTATAGAAAGATACATGTGTAGAAGAGCGAAAGTTGTTATTTTTCTTCGTAGGACTAAACCTATTATTATGATGATTTTTGAGTCCTAGTCCGCAAAAGATCATTGTTGATGATAATTTTGATTCGAGGTCAGCATTAACATAACCTAAGTAACCAATCAGGAATCAAGAAAGAACTGCTACAACGTAAGTAACATAACAGCTGATTAGAAAGTGACAAAAACTGTTGACAATTATTGATACTACATCAGGTAATGATTTATATTTTACGAGTTGGTTTTATTTTATTTTCAGTACGACGAAAAATATAGTTTATCACACGGCCCAAAATTGGCTTTTTGATATATACTCGCACATTTAACTGTCTCGGCACGTTTCAGCTATTGAGACTTGTGTTCGTATCAAAAACACCCGTTGTTGGTCTTAGTGATGAAATATACCATTGAGGCGTCAAATTAACGATAGTCATTATCTTTTTTAATCTTTTTTTTTTAAATAGATCATTACTTGTCATATTCCCGAAAAAATATAATTTCTTAGACAATTCAATTTGACCTAATTAAATTTTTCAATTTTGTTAAGCAATTTTTTTTATAACTATCTTCTATGCTGTCACAAAATTGGCATTATTCTTAAGGGACTAAAACCAAATATTCCGGCACTCCTACTTACTCTTAACAAAATATCCCTTTTAAATATTAAAAAATTATAAACCTACACTATATAATATTTATTTACTTGTGGTTTACTTATTGATACGTTTGTCCTCCCTTTTCAAGTCGAAGTCCTCGTGGCAAAGCTCAGAGAGTAATTAAATTGTGTGGAACAGTGACGGTGTAGACCAGGTCGTAAGAACTAATTATGGTAATTGATCGTTGGGCCAATCGCGAGGCGAGAATTTACGACCAATAAATGTCTTCATTCTTCTCCCATATTGCCGCAGCTTAGAGCGTGGGAATTGGCGAGTTTTATACAGAATCGTTTTGTTAATTGGTAGTTTTCGAGTAGATAGTTGGTTTACATCCGATTTTAATTTGAGAAATTAAATTTTCTCGAACTCTTCATATTGCAGGAGGTTTTGTTTGTGGCTTATGGTTACGTGTCCTTATACAGTTAAGGTCCTTAATCTCTAGACCTTAATCACTAGCAACTCGAATTCAGAACTCCTGCACAAAATCTCGTTGGAATCAAAAGATATCCTAAACATTTTTGTTCTTGCCCCTGAGCTATGAGACTAAATTAATGGTTTTAAGTTACCTTTCGTCAGCAGCTCAAATGATCACTTTTTGACACGACCGAAATTTAAGCAAATCCAAGTTGACTACACGTGATCATGTCACAAGAATGATGTAACGAAAATAGTCGTGTCTTTTAAAACCGTTAAAAGATATCCACTCGCAGTACTGACTTCGAGTGTCACATCATTACTCAAGCTATTGGTATCGACTGACCAATAATAATCTGTTATAATACCGCTAATGTGGAAAATCAAGTTAAAAGTGAACGCTGAGTGAATATGTGATTTGCTGTGTAAGTTTTTGTATGTGTTTATGTATTACTCATTGAAAATTTCCTCACATACTTTAAGGCCTCCGGCGTTTCCATCCGTCCCTTTCCTCGATGCATTGGCGTGTTGAGCCTCCGGCACTTTTCTTCCCTCTGTGCATTGGCGTTTTGAGCCTGCACCGGCTGGATTGGCGTGTTGAGCCTGCACCGGCTGGATTGGCGTGTTGAGCCTCCGGCCTTCCCTCGTTGCATTAGCGTGTTGAGCCTGCGAGCCGGTGCAGGCTAAACACCTATGTTACTGTAAAATTGCTCAAAAATGTGGTTTTGAGAGCTCATTATTTTATTTTCACAATGCATGGATCATTTTAAAGTAAAAAAACCCTTGAATAAAAGCTATAGAATAATGAAAACAAGTTTCATACGTGTGTATGCTCTAGTTATTTGGCAAAGCATTACGAAAAATACATAGAAAGACAGAAAAATATTGAGATAATACCAATTTCGGTTTTTTGGGGTATAAATCGTAAAAATAACAAAAAATATCATAGTTAGTACAATGTACAAACAAAACGCTAATTTAATTTGTATATATTACAGAAATTTTCATGTACTTGTAATATAATTAATTAAATTACGGTCTAGTGAAGTGAAAATCCAGACAATCCAAAGTTTGGACTTTGGTGTGTCCTATCGTTACAAATTAACCCTCGTCTCTGAGGGATTACCCCTCTCTGATTCCGCTTTCCCTTATATCATTGGCCTTACTACGTTATTAGACGATTTAACTTTTTCATTTCTGTGTTTAACACTTTGGACATAGACAAACTAACATTAACAACAAGTTTTTCAAAACTGTTACAAATATAACACAAGAAATAAAATCTTAATTACTAGATTTCAAGAGTGAAATCTTTGCACTATAATTTTTATAGAATACAGTACTATATTCTTTTCATGATTCTTAATGAAAAATGTTTACTGTATTCTAAAACATAAAATTACTATTAGTAAGGTATCATAAATGAAATATACGAATAACACAAAAAACATGTCCTGAAATTTTGCCTTCAGACGTTTTACAAAAAGGTTACCTCAGCATCACTAGTCTTATTAATAAATATTAAAATATAATTTTGAAATGATCAAAACCTGAATACAGTATTGATCTATTATATGACAAACATGAATAGTCATAGTTTACAACGTTTAATAAATGTTTCAACAATATAATATTTTGAGCAAAAGAAGGAGGACAGGTTTTCTGGTTACACGATCAAGGATGACATAAATTGAGACGTTATTTTCCAGTGGACAGCCAGCGGTGGATGAACGGTGTGATCAATATTGAACTCCACCTCTCCGCACAACCACACGACACAACAGCAACCCAGCTCTCCTCACATTAGAGTAGTGTCATCGACACAACACGGTAACCATACACGACACAACAGCAACCCAGCTCTCCTCACAGTAGACTAGTGACATCGACACAACACTGTTGCCATACACGACACAACAGCAACCCAGCTCTCCTCACATTAGAGTAGTGATATCGACACAACACTGTAGCCACACACGACATAACAGCAACCCAGCTCTCCTCACATTAGAGTACTGTCATCGACACAACGTGGTAGCCACACACGACACAACAGCAACCCAGCTCTCCTCACATTAGAGTAGTGATATCGACACAACACTGTAGCCACACACGATACAACAGCAACCCAGCTCTTCTCACGGTAGACTAGTGACATCGACACAACACTGAAGCCACACACGACACAACAGCAACCCAACTCTTCTCACAGTAGACTAGTGACATCGACACAACACGGTAGCCACACACGACACAACAGCAACCCAACTCTTCTCACAGTAGACTAGTGACATCGACACAACACGGTAGCTACACACGACACAACAACCCAGCTCTTCTCACATTAGAGTAGGGACATCGACACAACACGGTAGCCACACACGACACAACAGCAACCCAGCTCTCCTCACAGTATCCTAGTGATATCGACACAACACGGTAGCCACACACGACACAACAACAACCCAGCTCTTCTCACATTAGAGTAGGGACATCGACACAACACGGAAGCCACACACTACACAACAACAACCCACCTCTTCTCACATTAGAGTAGGGACATCGACACAACACGGTAGCCACACACGACACAACAGGAACCCAGCCAGGGGTGGTGGCATACGTGATGACAGCCTTACTTCACTTTAGGGTAGTGAAAACAAGTAAAACAACCTATTTCTTTACACAACCACAAACAACCTCTGCACACACTTTTCGAGATAGCTAAAATAATAATAATAGTAATAATAGTTTGTGGTTACTTTTACAGTTTTTATCCAGGGGAAATAAAACTTGGAACTTTTTATATGCAACTGATTAGTTATTATATATTAATATTTTCTTTTTTTCTTTTATTAAAACATGTTAGTAATACTTTTACACAATTTATTCAGCGCCTCATAAATAAAAATCATTAATTTCAGAGATGGTCATTGGTATGTGGCGATGATTGAAGTGGAATGCCGTATTCAAGATATGACGCTTATTGCGGGTCATTGAAAACCACGACAATGGAGCCGGCAGCTCCTACCAGGCTTTGGCTGTCATAGGGTGGTGGAGAATGCGTTATATTGAAACCCTCTGAGGAATAGTGATGATCTTAAAATTAATTTTTTAGTAAGAAAATTCTTTAATATTACTGATCATGCGTACTTACTTTTCATTTTAAGCTCTAATGTAGCAGTAGGCCTATATCTCGTCACCAGGACCGGAAGTGTCTCTTTTTTAGAAGAAATCAGGATAAATATTAGACAAAAGACACTTCCGGGTGACGAACTGTATTTTTTTCTTACTACGCATCAGATTAAAAGCTCAATATTATAAAAAACTATATTTTAAAAATATATTTACAACTTAGCAACGTTCGTAGTTCTCCCCTTCGTCCTAGAGCGGAAGTCTTTTCTTGTTCTCTGTTTTTACTACATCATTAGGAAACAGCTGTTTTCCTTGCAGTATAGCGAATTAGTGTTTTCACTACTATTCATGAAACTCTTCCATTTCGGGCGAGATAGCGTTCTACGTGCGAGGCGAAGCCAAGCGTGTAAAATACTATCGAGCCCTGAAATGGGACTTTCATAACGCATAGAGAACGATACTTTTCGATATAAATCTAAAGACTTGGAAAAAATTAAAATCCGTTAGTAAAACATCAACAACAATATTAGGGGGTTTCCAAAAGAAGCTAAACGAGAGAATAAATATTTCCAGTAATCAAAATTGTAATTGTATAAATTTGAAATTTTTGAGTTCTGTTGTCCACAAGTATGACTTTAAGGTGTAATTATTGTGATTCTTTCAGGAAAGTTTTCTTTAGTAATAATAAAGTAGCACTCCAAGTATAGTTGTTGGGAACAAAAGGCTCTCTTTTGGTCAATACGAAAGTTTTGTTTTGGTCGCTTCGAAAGTAATTTTGGAACAGATTTTTTGTCAGGAAACAAACCTTTCAAATACACAGTGTTGAAAAAATATCTTTTATAATTGCGAGTGAAATCGATTCTAAAGAAAAACATTTATTGGTATTTTTGGGGTTCAAGAAAAGTTCCAAAGGTTTAGTCTCACTGGTAATTATTGTTGTTCTGATATATTATTCAATTATTAATTCAACAATTAAAAATAAACCCAATGCTTAAGTCATATACAGTTAACATAAATAAGTACAACGATAGGAATATCGCACAGGAAATTTGCGACCGCTTTGTGCTTTTGACAACACCATTTATCAAACGTCAAGTTCTAAATTCCCTTCACTCGCTTCACTTGATTTAATGAAAATGATCACCAAGTTTTCCAAGATGACATAAGCGATAGATTGATCTGTTTACGGATTGTGTATGTCTTACAAAAAAGAATATACTAAATGACTTCTTGAACAAACATAGTTACTGGTTTTGTTCAACATAAAAAATATTTTCCTAAATACTATTCTCTCTTATTTGAATATTTTTAAATAAATATCATTTGTTTATGCTTCAAAGTTTTCTATGTAAAAGTGTAGGGGTCAGACCTCTAAATATTCTTTTATCGATTTTTTAATCGTTATGTATTACTAAAGCTATTATTTATAATTGCTATTGGATATGGAAATCATATTTAACTGCAACTATGGAAGTGCGATTTTGTGCGTCATGATACGTTATAGTGATCTATTTTTCCGAAAACTGTTTTTAATCTACTAATGTACCTTTTTCTCATTAACCCTTGCTAACCTTGCTATCTTTGAGCAAACATGTAAGACATTATTATACACAATACTCACGTTTGTTAAAAAAAATCTTCTAACAACTAAACTACAAAATACTTTATAGAAAAACAAATTGTTTTTTAAATTGACATTGACTGAACAATATAATTGTGATTTCCAAAAAACCTACTGGACAAAATGTTGAAAAAGCAAGTATAAACTGTAATTAAATTTCAGAACTCTAGCTTAAATAGTTTCTTACAAAAAAATACATAGCTAACATGGTAAAGTATAGGTCTGCTCCTCTTAACGCTGTCCATTAAGCTCCTATAGATTAAGGAAGTTTATACTATCCATTAACAGTATGGCCAAGTCTTCCTCACCGGAGAATGTTTCAGGCGTTAAACACGTGCAATTCTATAAAGTTTATCAAGCGTGAAATATTTTTTATGCGTACGTAATTGAAAACACACGATTCGTATTTTAAATCATTACTGAGAAATTCAAAATGATAAATACAATATTGTCTAATATTAATCTTATGTCTGTAAGTAATAAACTCAATTTTTTACTAAAATACTCTTTGCAAGTCGTTCTAGTCAAGTTTTGTAAATAAATCTATAAAACCCCCAAATTTAAGGTTTCTTGTGGCAGCCAACGTACGTACTAATGTTTATGTCTGAATGAAACTTTACTTGTACTAATGTCCATAAACTTTTTATGGATAATAGTTAAATCGGCAAAAATTGCTTAGTTATTGACACAATTTAATACAATTTGGTTTGTGATTTTTCTTATTTAACAACTTTAATATAACCACATTCCCGTGTAAAACAACCCATATTGTAGCGAACCTGCATACTCAGTACTATTCGATTACCATGATGGCAATAATTTAACTTTTTATGAAATTCGCTCTACTCACGGCAGCGTGCTGCGTAGGATCTCGTTATCAGTTAAAGTGTTGGAAGAAAGTGAGAGATATATCAAGTTTATCATTTGACGAAGCGACGAAAACAGGAGACAAACGAGAGTAGAATGGCTTCCATTCCCGGCAACGAGAGTTTAAACTGTCTCATTCCTACCAACTCACATAAACGTGAACTGAAATAGAAATAAACGGGAAATATATTTGTTTATACTAATTTTATTTTGGTCTACTTTTTACAGTACTGTAAAATGAAAGTACTGTAGTTAGATCCGCACAGCCTCTATAATCCTGCCCTATGGATATCTAAATTTCTACGTAAGTCCTAATGTTTCATATGTCTTTTAAGAAACTTTCAACTTTACAAAAACTAGGCTGTAAAAGGTAATAGAAAATATATCTAATAGGAATGTTTTCAGTTCTTCTAAACAGCTGGTTTAAGAACCAAGCAATGACGTCACTAACCTTATGATGTCACAAACCAAATGACGTAACTGTTTAAAATTATGGTCACACAAATTACCAATACCCCCTAAATATCCATGACAATACATATCCATGTCAAATTCTATCAGGGTCATTCTCCTAGAAAGGTAGTGAATCTTGAAGGTAAGAAAAAACATTAGAGTCTGGTGTGTTTCCAAAAGATGACGGAGCACTTGGGAAGCTGTCTAACATCTATTTGAGATGATATCATCATGGAAAGGATCAAATATTATAGAGCAAAATTATTAAAAAGGACAACATCAGTGCGAATGGTTGAATAAGTTCAAACGGCACTTGGAAATTCGATTTCTAACGTTATCTAAAGAAAAACTTTAATTGACTTGTAATAAAGGGTTTTCGTTAGCAAATCTCAAGGAAATGAATTTTATATTATATACTTTTAACTGAAATGGAAATCTACCCAGATACATATTTTAAGCGAATTTAGGTCAGATTTACAATACAGATGAGAGTGGTCTCGTTTGGCGGAAACAAAGAGGGCGACCCCTTTAGGTAACTAATGCTTAGATCATAAATTGACATAAGATAGAATAAGATTTTATGACATGTTGTATTACTAACAAAAAAACCTTAAATTAATAAAATACATCAAAAATCAAGAACAAAAAAATGCAACAAAAACAAAACTTCTGTTCGTTGTGAAGCTAAAAATCGAATAGTTTTCAGATTTCCTGGATATCTAGATGAGGACAAGTTTTAAAACTAAGGAACATAAAAATGACTTTATATTTGTTTCCCAAAAATTTAATTTTTAATTTTACTTCAACTGAAGGGCCAGAACGTGAGCTAAACTATAAAATGTTGAAAACCCCTATATTAACAGCGTTCTACCTAAAGGAAAAATGTTGTTACAGCTTTGAAAGAAACCAATCTTAAGCCTGTTGTATTTAATCTACCAAAGGTACGGGAAGATGTAAAAGACAATTAAATTAAAAGTGTTCGTGGAAAGATTTGTGGTCTTTTCTGGTTTTATTGAACATAAATATCTATATTAGTGAATGTGAAATTACGATAAACTATATTTTTTTATTCATTTATTGTACTACATCTTGTTTAGAAGTCTGACATGTTCCTCAGACAAAACTGCTAATTAATAGTCAAACAGGCTATGGGAACTAATGAATACTTTAAAGTGGGACCCGAACAAAAATTTTACTACTGAATTACGAGCTAGTATAATAATTGTCTTGCTAATGAACGTAGTATTTAATACTGTAGACGTTAATCCACATTCAGTTATCGCACATAAATATAGTTATAGTTACAATTGTAATATTATTAATCAACAGTGTAAATCAAAAATATTTAATACATATCAGGATTATAGTAAAAACTTAAAACAATTCAATGACATATATAACTTTAACATACTTTCAAGAACGTAAAAACAACTAGTATCACTGGAAGCTGTGTTACAAGAGCAGACAACAACACGAGGCCTAGGGGATGAAGGGGGATATCCGCCACACTTTGACTTGCAGAAATGTCTCCCTTGTATTTTCTGTGTCTCGAAGCAAAGCAAATGTTTTACTATTACGATCTTCCATTGAACGGCTTTTATTTCTTGCTTCTAGTATCTATAAAAGCTACCATATATTTCCCCCCATATACACAGTTTATATTTATGGTATGTTTTATATCACAGACCATTGGTTGGGGATATATTAAGTATTTATGAGTATAGAAAATTATGGTTTCTTTACCACTACAGTGCGCATCACTGTTTTCCTTTCTTAGAAAACATTTTAATATATTTTATTATGGATCTCTTAGAACAAAGTACTTTTAATGTTTATTTCAATATTTTTTTATTTGAATGCTATATATGAAGCTATGTTAATATATTGACACGGTAATTCAGAGAATCGCTCTGTCAGATTATGAGGGCTCGTGAGTGAAATGCCAGGGGGCGCACACTGGGGGGTAGGGAATACCCTGGAAAGGGGAGTTAGGCATATTTTTGAAAATATTGTATAGTTTTGTGTTTTTTTAAGCAATCTAGGTGCTAAATTTGCAATATGTTTCGTTTTTTAACTAAAATATCTAGTTTAGGTTCTAGTTCTTTATTGACCATATTGACATGGTACGTCATACAAAATATTTCTTAAAGACAGTTTACATACATAATAAACATGTCCATCTTAGATCTATCTAAAAATAAAATCCTTAACACTTTAACACGACATACCAGTAAGTGCATTTCTTAATTTCTTTCTAAACATGTCATAATCGTTTTAGCCACAGTAGCAGACTGTTAAAAATTTTTTTATTGGAGTATTTTAAATGTTTCTGAAAAACGAGGTGGAATGAGGTGGTACACCAAGAAAATTTCTAGATTTGCTTCTAGTTTCATAACTGTTTTGGGAAGAAAATATAGAAAGTGAGAAAAGATTTTATGGAGAAATGATAACGTGTCAAGAATATAAATAGAAGGAAAGGTGAGAATTTTGTTGTTGATACAAAATGCCTTACATGAAGTGCGTTTTGATAATTGGAAAATTTTATTGATGGCCCTTTTCTGTAACCTGAATACCCGCACAGTTTTACCACTTCACAACCCCAAACTGGTACACCTAGTTTTCCTCATAAACCTTGAATAATAAATACTAAACTCTTGGTCTTACGAAATGGTTTAGTTTGGACTCTCAATTGTATGGATATATTATATCGAAAATAAACCTTTATTTGTTGCAATATTTCGATATTTTGTTGTGATGTCAATGTGATGTTTCAATGTTGAATCCAATTCAGCCATAAGCCACGAATCCATAAATTAAGCCACGAAAAATGCCAGGACTGTCAGATGTTTCCCTTTGATCATGCCACCTTAAAGCCAACTCAAATCCAGCAAGAAATGTAATGACATTTATCCAATTTACTTAATATGTGACGATTTTTGAAATGTCTTCATTAGTTTTTGAATTCTTATCTATACGCACTATCTAATTAACTCCTATGTCAACTTTGCCTAATACGGCATACTCAACGCAAACATTAATATGTTTTTCACTCATTTTGTGTTTTTTTACTTTATCATTTGAATGGTGGGTAGTTTGCCATCATAACGGTTCTTTCCGTTTTAAACAAAATTCCATGAAATTGAGGACTTCAAAAGATTTTAATCTTAGTATCCTTTCTGATTGAGTAGCTAACAGAAAAAATCTCTGTTGGGTAAAAAGAGCTGGCAAAACCATAGCCTATCAATATATTTCTTAACTTCACCACTTTATTTTTTCCATTTTCTTAAACTTGATCGTGTATTTATTTCTTAGCTGACATTTTGTAATATATTTTAGCTCCTTATTAATAAATCCTGTATTGATATTATGTGCAAGTTATTATAATATAGTCAATTTAAGAGAATGTGGTTCCTAAAAAATGAAACCTTTTTCGATTTTTAATAAACTACCTTATACCCTATAAGTACCTTATAAATCCCCACAACATGGTTCAGTTCTGAGACTCTTTACAATTTTAATCTACAATTGAAAAGTAAACAATGTTTTTGTTTTATAAATTTAATCAAAAGAAATGTGTTAACAAATATTAGACTCATAAATCAAATTAATAATAGGTTAGTTTTGAAGTACTGTAACTTGTTTATATCAGTGGCTCAAATATCCAAAATAATACGTCAGGTGACATAAAGTGAGGTACATTTCAATAGAGGATGAAGGATGAGAGCGTCATCAGTGTTACCAACCTCCCCGCAACACAAAACCAGGTGTTTTGTTGGCAGCATTGTACATTCAACCTACCTTGATACGGTGCCATTTAATTTACTATGTGATTAGTTAAATTGTGTTACCCTAAACGGATGCTTTAGCGTAAAGCCTTTATTAACATGAAACAATTGACATAATATCATGATTTAATTTATTTTATTAATTACCATAGATAAAATAAGGCTTATATTTTCTGGGTTTACACTGTAAGATATATTAATTAATAGTGTTGTCTGCAAAAGACCTGCATATTATACGTATTTCAATACGGTTACCAAATTTCTGTGATGTTAAAAACTAAGGTAAATCATTTTGGTTAAATATTGAAGATTCATCAATTTACTTATTACACAAAAGAATAACATAGGAAAAGATAAAGTAAGTTTGCTGCTACGAGGACCATAATAATTAAGATTTTTCAACATATTAGTACGTTAATTAGATCAGTTCGTAATTCAGAGACAAAAGTGGTTCAGATCCCACGTTTCACTTTAGGTCCCTCAAATTCCATTGGTTGTTGCAATTATTGTTGGATTTTCGGCTATAGTAATTATTAACAGTCCTTTCTTAGGAAAAAGTGAGTAACAAGACTACAAGATCGCGCCACAATCATCTTACACTCATTTCTCATTCATACTTGGCTTAAAATCCCCGGACAGGTTTTCATTTCAGTGACCTACTATGTATTGTAAAAGTAAAAGTTAATTTATTCTTAAACACATTTTAAATTAAGACAATAATTTTTATCTTTATATATGATAGTGCTTGGTATACTAACAAGATCTCATAAGTTTGAGGTATATAAAAATACTTTTTAGATTAACAGACTAAAAATTTTTAAACATTTTCATTAAAATAGAACTTTACCTTAATTATTCTTGATATAGCAAAGTATAATGTTACAAGTAACATACAAACATCAAAAAATCCCTAAAACAGCAATAAACCATACAATAAAGAAATCAAAATCAAATGGTAATTCATAAATAAACATTTTAAACTAATTCTGCTCGAGAGTCGGTCTTTTAACTAAAACTTTCAAATATCAAACTTTAAAAGTTTATAAAACAGTGATTTCTGAAGTTTATCGCTCAAACTTAACCAAAATAGTTGTTAAATCTCCCTTTTCCTGCCTTAGTAAGGGCTTTTAATAACTATAAATAACTAATGCTTAAAACATTTTTCCGTTTTTTTACACAGGGTGTAACTGAAATGCACCGACAATCTTTGGGATATTGTTCCTGAGGTCAAAAGAAACAAAAAATATCCTGTAAACATATGGCCTATCACGGTCTAATTTTAATCTAGTTTTAAAATAATACTTAATAACGTAGCTGAGAATATATTTGTAGTTTTTATTTTTTCGATTATGAATCCTGAATGTAAGAATAAATTTTGTCTTGATAAAAAGTCATACTCTTAATATTGACTTATCTACCACCTCATAGTGAGAGAATCGTGTGAAATAACATTTTAAAAATGATTCTCGGGTAATTTTTTGTATTTTGATAAATATATGTTTGAAACGAACGATGCAAGGAGTGGTACGAATCCACTGAGGGCTAATGAATCGCAACACATCTGAATAGCGGCCACCAATTAGTGTTCCGTCTAAACAACCCAACGCATATATTTGTTTTTACGTTATATTACATGTTTTACTTTTAAAGTTTCATATCTGTGACTGTTAGTGGGATGTTACCAAAAGGTTCTTTATATTGTTGATAATTTTATTGTAGTCATCTTCTATCACATTAAAACAAAACTTTACTACGTTTCGGAATCGGATTCTATACTCAGGTAAGTTGAAACCTAGAACATAAGAAGATTGTTCGATTAAAATATAGGTGGTTATATTTTTTCCCTCAAGAGAATTTTTCATGAGAATTGTGAAATAGAAAGTTACTTTTAGTAAAAAATGAAGAACAATTTAATAATAAAACAATAAAAACATGAGATGATATAAACAATTCAAATAGAAAGTTATGATATAGATTGTTCTTTCTAGGAAGTTTCACTATAAAGGGAGCGGAAGCAATTTGAAAATATAAAGATTTTATTGCATGGACATACAAAATTTAGAGATGAAGGTGAAATTAAATATCGGTGGGTGACTAGCATGCATAGTTTCTTGGACTTCGGGGCAAGAGGTAACGGGTTCAAATACCGAGGATATCTGAGTTTGGGCCTCTTCCCATTAAAGTGCATGTGTGCTCTGCAGAATCTTGATTGAAGAAAATATTGGTAAGTAAGAAATTAACGGGCTGTGTAGTTTTTTAGTGCCATCTCCAAAACTGAAGCTTTAGTTAGTTACTGAAATAGCAACCAGTTCAAGGCGAGGTAATTTTAAGCTAATTATGAACAAAAAATGAGTGTAAGATGATTGCTGATCGATTAGTAGACTTGTTACTGACCAAGGCTAACATTTTCCTTAGAGAGAACTCTAAATTAATCCCCCTACAATCAATGTCATCTAAGGGACCTACAGTTTAACGTGGAGTGCGAACGACAATTTTGCCTCTGATTTACGAACTGGTCTAATTATGATGATGACATTTGCGAATGGACTTCAGGACTATTCAGTGATGTGGACGTTAATCTACACCAGAGAATATCCCATCCACCGACCATTGCTCATAACTATCCACAATTCGTGACCTCCAAGTCGCTGGATTGCAGGACTAAAAGGTCAATATTAGATAGTAACAAGACTGGGATTTGGATCGACCCACACCAAAACATAACAAATACCCAAAATAAAAATAAACAATATTTATCACAAAATAACGCAATTCCATAAATAGTGGGAGCCTGATAGCTGCATACGTAAACAAATTAGTGTTACGTCTCTCAGTATTTCTGTACAGTTTATATTAAAGTAGGCCAATAAATTTACCCTAAATTTCATAGAGAAGAATCAGAAAGTCGTTTCACTTGTAAAAATAAGGCAGATGAAGCAGTACATACAGGGATTCGTATAACACGTTTAGAAGAGAAAGGGGGGCTTTGGAGAAGGCCTTAGGACAAAGAGTATCCCAGAAAACACTGTACAAGCCATGTTGGACTATGAACTGTGGAAATGTTTATTCAAAGGATTATGAAAATCCGAAGAAATACAACAAGAGATGCCAAGTCAGGTGTATAAGGGCTTGTAGAGATTTACAAAAAATGGACTATACGTATTTAACTAGTGTTAACATTTCTGCAAATACTTAAAATGTAAAATAAAAAATAAAGAATAATACAATTTTTAAGCGATTACGTATTACGTGATTACTTACGTTGTTATTCTTGTGGAGAATATTAAAAAACAATTTCTTCCTTATTTTCCAACCGTTTTCCATGAAACTTGGTATAAAGCTAAGGTCAAATCACCCAACAAAACCAACTCAAAAAGCTTAGTATTACCAGGGGGGAGGAGTTCCCCCATACAAATCGAACAATTAATTCAACTTTGTCTCTCTTGTTTTTTATTCCGAAACGGGATGATTATTTTTGAAACAATAAATTATTAAATCATATTTAGATAAACTTTGAAGAACATTATAGTTTTATTACAGTGTCTTTTTTAAATTTACTGAAGGGAGAAAGTATGTGTCAGTCCACTGATACCGTTTATTTACCCAGTACAGCTCTGGAATAGACTATTATGCCACAGTAGACCATAGCCCAGCTCTTGTACTCTTTGAGGCGATTTGGCTTCTAGAAACGTTCAAAACTATCTCGTAACACATGTTGACAGGACGATTCATCACAGAGAGGTAATTATATTAATGGAGAAGGAACCGTTAATGGATTTGGACGCGTTACACGCCACGATTGATGATTTGTGGACCGCAAAGCAAGTTAAACTTGCACCGTTAATTCAAACATTCACTCATACTATCGATTCTTTGGTAAGCTTTACATCGATTAATTCGGTTGTTCGCATTAGTTACTTTGTTCAATCGTGAAATTCAATTTAATACAAACCACATTTGAAATAACTTGAGTCAAACTCACTCCAAACTAAAATAATCTATTAATTATTTACAAAAAATAAAGAAATTGTGGGAAATGAACAATTTACAAATTATCGGTCTCACTTTTCATTGAGATTCTTTTCAGTAGCCAACTATACAATACCGGAACAAAATAGGCGATAGGCAACTCGATAGTAAAATCCTGTAACTTTGCAATCTTCAAGAAATCAGGGACTTATAATGATAAGCGAAAGGTAGAATTCTTCTTTATACCTCTGTAAAATGGTTCCTTCCCAGGTGGGGTTTTAAGCCAAGTATGAATGAGAAATGATTGTAAGATCCGGATAATGTGTTAATTGTGTTATGTTTTTCTGAGGACGGGATCAGCTTCCAGATCCCGAAATGTCGTGAACTTTGTTTTTCATAAAATCGCGTTTCTTATTCTAGAATTTGAATCCTGAAAGACGTTGCAAAGATTCTCTCGTCTACAAATAATCCACACTAACAGATTATCAACTAAAAGCAACAAAATAGCGTTGTTTCTCATTAATAATTACTGTAAAAGTTCTCGGGAACAACTTAGTAACAAGAATGGGCAAAAGCGAGCAGTAAACTGTCGGCACGTTTACTGTAACTGTAATGTTTAACATTCATTCCGTTAGAGAGCGCAATATACGCATTTGTCTTTACACTCGGAACGCTTTGATACTGTTAATATTGGAATGGAATTTAATTCGAATATTATCGAGGGAGAAATATGTATTTTCCCAAGGGTTAAACTCTGGGTTCCAACAGATGAGACATTTCATCGGAATGTTACGTTATTCTAGGTATCTTCAATTATGACTTATTGGATTATGGAAGTACAATAATTATTGTTAACCCTTAGTTCACGTAAAGGGCAAGTTTTATGAATCACATCACGATATTGAATATTTCATAACTAAGACCAAAAACAGGGGGTGTCAACGCTGTTAAATGAGGCTGAGTATCAAAAAAGCTGAGGACGAGTATCAAAAAGCCAATTTTGTCTCGTGTGATGAACTATATTTTTCGTCATACTGTAAATAAAATGAAACAGACTTGTGAAACATAAATTAGTACCTGATATAGAGTATAAATAGTTGTCGACCATTTTTGTCGCTTTAAGATTAATCAGCTGTTATGTTACTTCTTGATTCCTGATTGGTTCTTTTGGTTATATCAGTGTTAGATTTTTTACAAACGAATGCTGACCTCAAATCATCAACAATGATCTTTTGCGGTCAAGGACGCAAACATCATAATAATAGTTTCCGTCCTAGGAAGAAAAAGAACAACGTTTGCCCTTCGACACATGTATCTAAAACGGTTGTCTTTGAAGCAGAATAACGAAAATAACTTTTCATTACAAAATACGGATTAGAGTATTGAATTAGCGACCATACAAAGATAGATATTTTAAGCAAGTATGAATGAGAAACGAGTGTAAGATGATTGTGGTGCGGTCTTGTTACTGACTAAGGCTGACATGTTACTTAGACAGAACTGTTAATTAATAGCTCAACAGTCCATGGCATATCTAAGCGACCTACAGTTAAACGTGGAATCCGAACCACTGCCTTCGAATTACGAACTGGTCTAATTATGAGGATGGTATTTGCGGATGAATGTAGTATTCAATAGTGCGGACGTTAATCTACACAAGAGCTCATTACTATCCACAATTCGTAACCTCCAAGTAGCTGGATTACAGGACGACGCCACCATCCCAGATGCAGGAGAATGCAGGAAATTCGATGGTCTCTCTTAAGAGATGCGAACTAGATAGACCGTTATCTATAATATTATAAAGAAGAGGTGGTTTCTGTATGTTTGTTTGTGGGTTTGTGTGTTTGTGGGTTTGTTGTGGCAAGTGAACGCAAAAAATACTGAACCAAACAGTTTGAAATTTTACACAAAGACAGATCTTAAACTCATGCAACACATAGGCATACTCATTTCCTTAAAATCCTTTCGGGCTACGCCCTGTGAACGTCCTAAGTTTCAATGTTTACATTTTTAGAAAATGAAAACATAAAATTACTTGAATATCAACAGCTGTGAACACTAAAATTTGACAGTTCGAGAAGCAGAAGACATGGTTGCTGTAAATACCCTGTCAATGTTTACAGTTTTTAATGTCAACATCCGTTTACTTTACATTTTGACAGTTCGGTAAGAAAAAGAAATAAAGTTAATTTTTACACATAAACTGCTGGATCGAAATTAGTGAATTATTAGTTCGAAATAGTGGAATGGTAGATTTTTAATTTTCTCCCGATGCCTGCCTCTATTACGTTAGTGCTTATCCTCTCCCAATATATGACATATGTTACTTTGTCATGTTTAGATATATACTTAGACACGTGTTTTGTCATTTTGTAAACAATAAAGAATTAATTATCAATAACTTAAATGTATCTGTAGAGCCTACACCTCTCAGCCTTTTTTACCCGTGCGAAGAACGGGTACTTTGGCTAGTCTATAATATTATAAAGAAGAGGTGGTTTCTGTATGTTTGTTTGTGGGTTTGTGTGTTTGTTGTGGCAAGTGAATGCGAAAAATACTGAACCGACCGGTTTGAAATTTTAGGCAAAGGTAGATCTTAAACTCATGCAACACATAGGCATACTCATTTCCTTAAAATCCTCTCGGGCTACGCCCTGTGAACGTCCTAAGTTTCAATGTTTACATTTTTAGAGAATGAAAACATAAAATTACTTGAATGTCAACAGCTGTGAATACTAAAATTTGACAGTTCGAGAAGAAGGAGGAGAAGAAGAAAGAGCTGCCGTGACCGTCCTAGGTTTCAATGTTTACATTTTCTAATGACAACATCCGTTTGCACTATATTTTGACAGTTCGGGAAGAAGAGGAAATAAAGTTGATTTTTCAGATAAACTGCTGGATCGAAATTAGTGAATTATTTGAAATAGCGGAATGGTAGATTTTAAGTTTTTTCCGACGACTGTCTCTATTACATTAATCCTTATCCTCTCCCAATATTTGACAGATGTTACTTTGTCATGTTGTAGACACTCATGTTTTGTCATTTTGTAAACAATGAAGAATTAATTAACAATAACTTAAATGTATCAGTAGAGCCCACACCTTTCAGCCTTTTTAACCCGTGCGAAGAACGGGTACTTTGGCTAGTATTCAATAAATTAATTCCTCATTTGAATTTCCAAGGAACAATCATTATTCAAAATCATAACCACTTTGTTATGAATAATGTTAAAAGACATTTTTTCCGTTTTATTGAAGAATGGTATAAATCAATTTTTGTTACAGTTTAAATACAACGGTAGGGGTTCTTTCTACAGCTATTTAAATAAATAACGCCACATACGTACCTTTTGGTCGGTTCCAAGAAATTGCAGGAACATTTTCTCATACTTATTTAGGAGTTTGTACTCCCTTAGGGTAAATAATAGTACAAAATTTTGTTTATAAATTTATATTTAATTCACACTTCTGAACAACCATATTTTTACATTACAACACTTTAAAAAACAACAGAAGTTAACTCAACTAACATAAACAAAAACAAACAAACAAAACGGATATAGTCTCGCTATTCAACCGGACGCAGTGCTACCAACATAACAACGAAAAAACTTTATTTTCATTACAATTACTATATACATATTTGAAGATGAATATTTTTTCCAAAAAACAGTATAAGTTATATTACCACGGAATAAAATTCCAAAAATGTAAATAAAAACAAATGTACATTTTTTATTTATACACGTTACACTAGACAGATTCAAATCCAAAATGTGAAAAGATTATACGGTGTGTTAAAGTCTGGAAACGCATTTTTATATATTATACAATTTCAAATAAAAACTTTAAACTTGTTCCATTTTTATGTAATAACTATCACTTGAGTAGATTGGAGAGAAAGCCCTATGGAGGGTATCCTAGAAATTATAAATGTAAGTCTTATCAAAAAGGCGATTCCAGACTTTTGAAACACACTGTACAATTTTCTAGACCTACAAAAGTTATTCAATGTTTTTATTTTTATAGATACAAGCAAATAAATAAGAAAATAAATGTAATGTAGTTTTTTACTCTTGTTCTTTTATTCAGTAATATAGAGCCAAAAATTAACACTTACATAGATTGCTGTGAATGAAATATGTTAGTTAAGTTTCATCGAAGTTATTGTAGTGAAATACGTCACACAAAGTTGTCTTGGTTTCGTAGCTCACACAATTACTGGAATTGAATTGTGGTTTGTTAAGGGAAGAAAAGTCTGGCATCTGTCGTCTCTGAGACTCTGCAGACTGCGATAATTTTGTTTCGATACCTGCAACACGTAAAGGGACGTAAACATAGTTCTTCGAATATTTAGTCGTAATCCGGTAATAAATTTAAATAAATAAAGTAATACCCTTTAACCCCTGTTTATATATCTTGATCTTTGTAGAAAAATTTCCAATATAGGTCATAAATTCGTTTGACAGAATAAATAAAAATAATTAAGAAAGGTTTTGCGAATTTTCATTTAATACATATAACTTCAAGCTATGAAGAGAAGACAAATAAATGAATAGAAAACAGTGAGTATTTATAATATGTATTATAAATATTTTAACATAGGATTTTTTGACGGAAAATTTTTCAATATTGAACGTATGAGTTGATAAATGTTAAATAAAAATTTGTTGAATGTAAATCAAAGGCTATACATGTAATTTTTATTTTTATTTCCAATTGAGTTGTATACTTTGATCTCAAGTCTAAGACAGATGGAAATTTTGATTTTAAAACCAACTGGTGTGCCAATTCAGAATTCATCAAAATTAGTTTGTTGTTTTTTGTATTTTGATGAGGTTTAATTTTGTGAGGGCCTTAACCTCATAGCAGCCTTCAAAACTTTGTTTGTGGTGATAAGCGTGATCAATAGTTTTCCTTTGATCTTTATGTACCACATCAAAACGATGGCCAGTCATATGAGTTGATCAGAAAATGTAGAACAATAAGTAAATATGACCACATTTATTTAATACGAATTAGTTACAAACTAGTAATTGCCCTAATTTATTATAATAACTTCATTCTTAAAATTTACTTAAGACGAGTTTCAAGGTCCAGAAAATCTGTTGTCTAACAAGTTGAAGGCTAAATAGTTTTGGATGGTCTTCTAAATTTAAATGATACTTTTTGTTCAATTTTGAATTTTCATATTAAAAAAATGGAATTTTTGTGTCTTTATGGAGAACTTGATTAACTACATACAGAGGAGCTTGTAAAATCCTGCGTCATGTTTTTGACTAGAATCGTTAAATTATTTCCAAATTTAAGTTCGAAGTACTCAAAAGTTGTATCCGGTACGTTCATTTAGGTTTTAGAATAAACATTTTTGTACGGAAGCAATTTCTTTTCTGTTCATAATTTTACTGTGCTGTGTGTGGTCTGAAACTGAATTTAATAAAATATTTGTTTAGAGGATAGTGTTTCAAATGTTTAGTGATAATTCAGTAACAATTTACAGTAATACAGTAGTATTGTATAGTATTACGGTAAATTAATCGATATGGAGACAGTACAGTAAGGGGATTAAGCAATAATCCTCAGGGATCGACTCCAAACCCGAACTGAACATCGCCATCATTGACTGCTCCATGAATTCACATCCGCATATGTTTGGGTGCTCTGTTGTTCTGTTAAGCCGCTTAGCTTCGCTTTGTCTGAGTGATGGAATTGATCATATGTATCGAAATATATCATTTGACGCTTCACTAAACTGTATGAATATACGAGCTTTATAAGAGTACAGCTTATGGTATTTTGATTAAAACTTATGAATCATTTCCCTATAGGATTATGTTTTTATTTATATAAAGCTCCCACGAAGAGGTCCCTATTTTTGAGTTGGTGTGACGGACGTGTGAATTGCGCTGGACCTGGGACTCAACAGTCCTAACATACATATGTGCAAAAGAAATACACCCGAGTATCAGTTAATTCCGACACGTTAGGACGAAATGGCGGGATATTAAAGAAATAGTACCTTTTCATTAAAATTGTATTATTTGCTTAACCCTAGAAGTGGCAAGCTTTTTACTCTTAACTGTAACATAAAAATAATTACTAATATCTTCATGAAATATCACATTTTAAACAAAAAAAAGCTTAAAACATGCCCCCCCTTATAACCACTGACCATAAAAGCAAAACAGGTGTTCACTGCAATCCTAATTAAGCTTACAAATGCCGTCAACTTCCACCCAAGCCGGTCACCGTTTTATTTAAGGTGGGCCCTCCACTCCGCTACACCACACATTTGCAAGCCAAATTGGGATTGCTAATGGTCGGGATTCGAACCCTATCACTTCCGAATGGCTAGAACGCTACACTCGTCAGCGCAGCGCTTTAGCCGGTTAGCCCACCAGTGCAAAGGAGTTGAAAGCGCTTACTTGGTTATAAGACCTGCACTGAACAACGTTAGGGGATTAAAGACATAAGTAACTCATAAATAAAAAATATATATTTGATCCATAAACCTTATTCAAACTGAATAGTATAAACAGCTGTAGCTGTTCCTATTCTAAATAAAATTAGGTTTGCCCTTAAAATACGATTGCTGATTATGATGTTTTTGTTTGGATCAGTCAGAATTATTTGAGACTAGGAGGAAACACCATTGTGTTAGTCACCATTGTAGGATTCCGTAAAAAAATAAATATCTGGTATTTTCAATTTGCAATGCCTTGGCAACAAGTAAGTACTTTCATAGATAAAAATTAAATTGCGTTTTCCATGGAAACCAAAGTTTAGTCTCTTAACCAAATTCGTTAAGTAAACGTATTTGTTTTCGCGGTACATGTTAAGAGGCTATTTCCCTGTAGATGCGTGATGATAGGTCGTTGCTGTGGAAGCCCGTAGCTTCCATAGCGGAAACGGAACGCGTATGACTCTTGTGAAGCCCTTCGCGAAAGGAGTTTCACAACAGCCCAGGTTTCCTGGCGTACCGAACGATATACACGAAGTTCGCGACTTTATAACATAGTGGCTGTGTGAAGTGTTTCGGGCGAGTTACTTCACAACGGCCACGTCTCTTATGCGTAAATATTCGTTATTGCCGTTTTCTAAAAGTCCGGAACTTCCAAATTGGGTTCGAAAGGGTTTTGGCTATTGTGAAGTCCTACGTGAAAGGCACTTTACAATAGCCACGGGTGTTTAGCGTCTTCTGGAAGTTTAACGCTTCCAGGTCGGAACGGGTTTGGCTAGTATGATGTCCTTCGCGAAAGGAACATCATAACAGCCACGGTTTCTTGGCGTGACCGTTCGTTTTCTGGAAGTCCGGAACTTCCATATCAGAATCGGAACGGGATAGGCTAGTGTGATGTCCTTCGTGGAAGGAACATCATAACAGCCACGGTTTCTTGGCGTTATAGTATTTTTTTCCTTTTTGAAGTTCGAAACTTCTATAAATTGGGGCCGGTAATTTAGGGAACTCCCCTTACATACATATGTCAAGGGACATAGCGTTCCCTTGACCAAAACGGTCCTTTTCAGGGCCACCACAGTTTTTAACTCCGCCAAGCCGGTCCCCAGCCCGGGACTTCCCTTAAAGTATCAAAAATGGGTTTTATTGCTTTTTTGGGAAGGAGGAGGAGGGAAAACTGCATTTTAATGGTAATTGATTTTAGATATAATCCTAAAACTACATTTAAATCAGATGGGATAGTAAAATTGAATTTAAATTTTATTTTATGTTTAAAAAATAACTATGGAGACTAAGAAAGCTAAAATTAATCATTAAAGCTTTATAAATTACTATTGTTGCCCGTCGCGCCTTGCAGCGAAACAGTAGAATTGAGTACTGTTTTATCTTGAAGGCTGCTTCAGTCTTAAGAGTCGAGACAACATATGTTGGAATCCAAAACAAAATTATTTCCCCATAAGATTAACATGGGAACTTTGAAGACGTATAGAGAACCACCTAAATAATTGAGAAGTGGGAGAATTAGTGGTGAGTACGTGAGGGCTTAGACGTTTATAAATACAGATAGTAAAAATGTTGTGTATAATTAAGTACGGTAATAGCATAAAAATGTGATCAACATCCAGGTAGTGTCTTATCAATGTGGACTTTTGGACTCACTGAATAAAAAGAGCTCAAACTCACGCATAGGCCTGCCTATGTGAGGTAAACTTTTCCATTTTTTTAACATTTATCATTGTTTAATGTAAAAATGATGAAATTAAGAAGAATTTGAGTTGACTAAAGGCAGCCAAAAACCATGAAATAATACGCAAGTTGATCATTTTAGTAAAGTGACGAAGATTAAAAGTGGAATCGTTGCATAAATTTTAAAACCGTCACTTCCACAGGTGGCGCGATCCATCGGTTCCCAACCACAACTCATTTAACATGCATGGCGTAACGGTTTAAATGTTAATCAATGTGGCAAGTGACAGCCACGCCCTAACTACATTCTACCCTAAATATACCCTTCCTATCTAGTTAGGGCTATCACATTCAGGAAACGCTAAATTATTCATTTAAAATTTAATATACAGTGTTAATAAAATTATTCTCAAATTATAAATTTTAAGATTTAATATTTTTAGTACACGCCCCTATTTTAAATATCACCCCGTCTTTCGTGTGGGTTGTATGGCTCCGTGGTATGAAGCAAAATACGTATTATTATTTACCTGAATTAAATATCAGTAAAAAAACTAAAATAAATATTGTATTTACTTCCCTGTGTGAAATAGGTTAGATCGTGGATATGTCTAAACAGCTTATTTTATAACCAAACTATGACGTCAGTAGCCATATGGTCCCAAAAATTGCCAACACCCCCAAGACATATCCATGTCTAAAGGGAAAGCAAATTTTCAGCTAAATTAAAAATATTCTTTAGATAAATTAAATTAGAAACTCTGTTTCATTAGTACAATCTTTTTTACGGTTTTTTCAGTTTTAAAATACGATGTTTAACATCGATGATCAATGTAAACAAACAGAACAAGTGATTTTTTTACAGTGACTTTGTGTTTATTTTCCTTAGTGAATTTTATCGTTAAAACGCGTGTATTTTAGGTATTTTTGATAAACCTACTGTCAAATATTATTATATTTGACAGTAAGTAAGTAACAGTAAGACAGTAAGTAACTTGGTATGTATTGTCTTTACATAACTGACTCGCGTCTAAAACATAACGTTTAGGCTGAGAAACTGAGCTTGGTAGAAGGTTTTGTTTATTCGGAACAGTAAAACTATCTATAGCCTTGTCGCTGCTCTCACAGTATTCATTTGTTGAATCAGACATGGTATTTTGTTTCATATTGCATTTAAACTTAACTTTGTTTACAACAGTTGTTGACATTCCACCAAATGAAGACACGTTTAGGTTAGTGTTCCTTTTTAACAAGGAAGTATTGCTAAACTTTGTAATAACTATAATAATTTGAATTGAGTAAGAAAACGATTAGAAATAAATATATTTCTAATCGTATATTATTAAATTCTCATAGTTATTATATTAAATATTATATCATAATAGTTGATATATCAAATATAAATAATCAAGATTATATCAAATAATAAAAATATTATTTAAAGTCAGGACGGTTTAAAATTGGAAAAACTATAAAAGGTACATTTACCAATTTCATGGAATAACAACAGGGTCTGGAAGCAGTAGAGGTTTTGCGCCGTAGTTCAAACGTAAAAACCGAGAATAATTAATTCCAGTTATAGAGTAATTGCGGGCCACAGCAAAACAGGAGAGAACTCGACATTTAGTATTTACTTGATGGAACTAATTAAATACAATATACAATTGTAATATATCTTACGTTATTGTCAATTGAAAAAAGATTTATAATGTATTCATTCTCAGGTTGCTGGTATCCCACATGTTTCGCCACCTGAGTAGAATTGTGCTATTATACAAGAACTATAAAATATACGCTTGCATAAATTTGTTTCCAGGGGTAAAATAGCTGACAAATAAAGCATGACTGTTAATAAAGCATGTAGCATGACTTGTTATGTGTTTTTTAAAGATCTTAATCTATGAACAAGGAGATTATTTAATCGATGGCCCAGTATAAAAGAGGAATTGAACGAGAAAAGTGTTTCATTTTGCTTAGTATTAAAAAATAATGCAAATAAGCAATAAACCATAAAGAACAAAATATCAAAACTGCAAAGAAATAATTGTACAATATAATTGTGTTAATTTAATATACTTTGAGTTTAGTAGAATATTTGGAGGTATATGTTTCATTTATTAACATAAAAGCTTCAAAAACACTTTTAAGTGATATAAAACATTGATTGATGAGAAGTCTGGGACGGTGGCGTTTCCTGGAACCCAGCGACAGTAAGTTCACGAATTTCGGATAGTTTTGAGCTTTGAATGGAAGTTGTATTCTCTATTGTGGATTTAATAGTACGTCCGTACTATTAAGTACTAAAATCATCCACAAATACTACCTTTAGATTATCTGGTTCGTAATTTATATAACATTAGCCATTGGGCAAAAAACTAACAGTCATGTATGAGTTACATGACATATTGTTCGCCTGTAACATAAAGCCGTAGTCTTGTGGTATCAAGACTACACGATAGTACCAGAATCATCTTACACTCATTTCTTATTCACACTTGGCATGAAATACATACTTGGATAAGTCACCATTCCAGATTCCAGAGAGTAATGAGGAGGGATAAATAACTTACGAGATATGTTTATAAGTGTTTACATATATTTCCTAACCTCAACGAATGGTAGATAGCATTCACAACCTTTTACTTAGAGTAGTATTAGAAAGCTGTATATAGTACATAAGGCATCGTTTTTCTACAGGCGAAGTTCAAGAATATAGTCTTTTTTGGGTTTCCGTCTCTCAACATTTTTAATTTGAATATCAAAGTATACATACGGCAATTATTTGCCTTACATAGAATCGGCATAATGGTAATGAACGTAGATACATAAGCGTATTTCCCTCTTAAGATTCCAAAATAAAATTTTCAAAACGTGAAAACAGAGAAATACAAAACAATTCTACTCCTCAAGTTTCCTTTTTACTGTACTGAACTTTTCTACTTCATTGACTATTTTTGGCAGATTTTAAACCTCTTTGCCTTTGCCTTAGACTTAAAGTACCTAAACCGTGTAAAAAATTAAGATAAATTTAAGAAATAAGTGATAACTTACAATATTCTGTAAAGATTACATTGAGTAATAAGACAAAAATGTGATAAAAAAAACGTGAAGTTACATAAAATAAGTACACGTGAGGTTTCCAATACATTGTTGATGATATCTTACAATATTAGTTTTTATAACGCCTTATACGATACGCTAGAAATTAGTTACATTTTTAATTTTTGTTAGTTATTAAAAAAATCTATGATATACTATTCATACATGTAAATAAGTAAAATAGTTCATAGATACGTTAACAGCCCAAGATGAGCGTATACTTAGTTAAGATAATTATCAATAATTTTTTTAATGAATTTGATTACATTAGATTTTTTTAAAACTTATTTGATGAAAATGATTCAAAACAAGTTGGTAATGTTTTTATAATTTTGATTTTTTAATTACTAAGATAATATTATCGTAAATATCTTAGACGATGGCGTGAAGGCAAATACATTACGAATACAGTTCATAAAGTAAATAATATTATATTTTTCGTTTTTCAGTGGAAACATAGAAGAAAAGACAAATCGTACAGCTAAGTTTAACATTAATTTTACAACATTAATCAACATTTGTGACGTGAATACAAATCACATTACATTCAAAACTACTCCGTCATTATGATTCTTTTCTACCAAATGACACAGTACATTTTTAATGAAAGATAAATTCCAAATATAATTTAAGTTAAAACATTTTGAGAGCATTTTAAACGAAATCTTTCTCTAATATGGATTGGAAAACCCGTTACAAAACTATTATTTATACGCTTTGAAATAGATTTATTACACTGTTAGAGGATGTTTTACGAATAATTACAGCGAAAAAGGGTTTAATATGAAATAATTACATTCTATGATTGAACTTACATTAAAATTATTTTTATATTCAGGTTTTTACGTTAATCTAAAAAGGTAAACTATTGGCAACAAATTATCCTTTTCTTATATTATCGAATTTACAATTTTTATATTACTGTTATAGTAACATTTCCCACCTTAACAATATATTGCACATAATAACAATAACGTAAACTACCAGTAAATAACAAAAGTACCAATATAGTATTATAGATATAAAATTTGGTTTACAAATGATAATGTTAAATGCCTATACATTATCAATGTATTCCTGAGAACCATATCCAATGGTTAAGTGTAATAACTTGGGTGTAATAATAGGTTGTTATTTATATTGTTATTACGGTCATTTTAAATCACGAAAAGTGAAACGGAGTTTCACGACGTTTCTGGGGTCGTGTCCTATCCTAAGGTGAACTGAAATCTAGAAAATGACAGGTAACGTGTGCCACGAAGAGGTTTAAAAGTTTGTTATTTCATCACTTTGCCATTTATACAACGACCATCTTGAAACTTTACACAACTTATAAAGTACGTTTTAAAAATACTCTGGTAAAATTTCACCTCCCTAACACTTGTAAGAACAAAATGGTGGCAAATTGGAAAATGTTACTTTTAAAACATTATAAATTGTTGTAAAAACATTCAAAGAAATAAGGCCTTCAACAAGGAAAATAGAACATGCTTACGGGTCGGGTGACCAATCAAAAAATCTATCAAACCGAACAATCGAAGAACTCCTGCGAATATCACAGAATTTCTTTGTAAAAGCTTACGATTTATTTGTTAAGCTCTGTTATCAGTGTGTCGCTTGGATGGGTCCGGTTTTAAACAATTTTAAACTTTACTTTTAGATTTTTAATTGCGCTATGCTCTAGTTTCCTGATTGAAAAGCTTTTTCCCTAGAATGTGACAGTAAAAATATTTAACAAAGCCTAAAGCACAGTTTTTAATGTTTTAAAAATAACATTTTTCATTATGCAACCATTTTGTTCCTACAAGGGTTGGGGAGCTTATATTTTACCAGAGTATTTTGAAACCGTACTTTATAAGTTGTATAAAGTTTCAAGATGGTCGTTGCATAAATGGCTAATTGATGAAAAAACAAAACATTTAAACCTCTTCGTGGGACACCCGGTATAATATGAACTAAGCTGTAAAGATTAAGCTGATAACAAAAATGTTTAAAGCATTATAAAAACTTACACAAAATACCAAGAAACAGATATCACGCACACAAATAAGCACGTCCACAAGTCTCGAACGCTCAAGAATAATTGAGTGCAGTGCAAACAGAAACATCGTCTACAGAATTGTCTTCGAATAATGTGTCGTAAAACATATACACCTATTTAATTCTTTTATGATTGTAAGAATTTAATATGTTCAATTGCCTTGACATGTTATAAATTCCAGCTCACCTGAGGATGGGATCAAATTCCAGATCCCGAAATGCTGGGAAACTTTGTTTTACTAGAAATGATGAAAAATGTCCGCGATAACAATCTAAATAACATAAAACCACCATCACCAACAATTAATTAATTATGCTAAGAGAAACAACAACCTCGATTTTGTTTCTCAATTTTAGTAATATAGCAAGTCCAAATAAATTTCCATAGTAACAACTGGTACTGGGAATTATTTTTTCCCTTTGGAACAAATAAGGAAAACGTGGTCAAATTACCTTAAGCCGTTCATTATATTCGACGACGCTTAGAACACACTTTCATATCATTTTATACACAGCATTTGGTCCATATAAGTAAAAAAATAGTTTTGTTATTGCTTATACCTCTATGGCTTATGATTTAAGAGTAAATAAGATTTAAATGAATATGAATTAATTGGAGTTGGCAAGTCATCAGTTAAAATACATAACAGTGATTTCAATACTATATTTAATTTTTTTAGATAACTAACGTTATAAGATATCCATTTATAAAACATATATGTACACATGGTGATAATAAACGATATTTGATTCAGTATAGTATCTAGTACGTTGGGTGATTATCCGTTGGGGCGTATTAGAGATGGCATTAAAAAAGAAAAGGAATGCTTAACAGAAATAAAAACTAACTAATAACTTGGTAATTCAATATATCACAATCAACAAATAAGTATACACATATAACCCTTTTATATAGTTTTCTGGCAGCTCACTACTGATAGGCTATCACAGAATAATTACACAAGTTGGAAAATAATAAAATTAGTTATAGGAACTTTTAGAATAGGGAATCAAAGGTACATTAAAGAGGTCAGTAAGATAAAATAGATTTCTGTTTAAATTCTGACACACACAAATGAAACCGTTTCGCATTAGTCGGTAAAGAAGTACAACATGATTGTTTAGTCAGTAATAGAGTACAGGAATAGTTTCTACAATCAACATTGCAGTATAAGTGTCCAGAGTCGGCAATGTAGTATACGTTTTCATTGTCGGTAATGCAGTATAGTCAATAACCATTAACACTAGTCTATTGTGCGGAGACTTCTGCCATGCCGGCAGCCACGTGTTCTTCTACGGGAGCGGTTTCCGGTAAGGATGGATGCATGTAGCGGTTTAAGAAGTAGCAAGTGCCTTCCTGGTCCTGTGGAAACTCGGCGGGTAGACATTCTTTAGGGCGTGCTTCGAAGTGGAACCCCGGTACATCCTTTAGACACCTGAAAATAACATGGTTTAGGAGCAAAAAACTTACTTCGGATTCAATGTAGTATTGCTATTCAAATATTTTTGTAAATAAAAAAATTAGAGAGAAAACCATGTGGTAAACTTAATAGTGAAAAGTTCGTTCGTAATATCAGTTAATGATTTGCCAATTGGCATTGGAGGATCAATAATGACAATGTTTGCGGACGATACGTCCTTTCTGACGAAATTATGATGGTTTTCGGTCTGCAGCTGAACAGACCATGAAACTGGCTTGTTTGTGGTTTAATGACAATAAACTAATTATAAATTTGGAGAAGACAAACCGGTTTTATGCCTTACCAAAAATAAACATTTAAAAGTTAATATATACAATAAGCCTTTCACAGTTTTGGATGTAACGATAGACTGTAACCTTACATAGTCTCCTCAAGCTGTGTTGTAGCTGTATGTGCTATGTTAGCTTAAGTTTTTGTATCTATTAAATATCTTGAAATCAACTGTTCCTGAAAAATAAATTCGTGTAGGCTATTTTAGGTTTTTTTTCAATCTGTGTTGAGCTATAGATTGGTTTAACTGTAGACCCGTTAAGGCTTGTTAACAGTTTTTCTGTTAAGGAAATATGAACATTAACTGTAATAAATCTTTTTAAATATGCTTTCCTTGTAGAATTAAGATGTAAAAAATTGACAGCCTACTTGTGAGAGAGGATTTTCAAAAATTCTATTGATTCAGAAATTCGAATGAATTTCAGAAGTAGTTCCTTACTGGATTTACCAAATCATAGATTGACTAGTTGGGCTAAGATCCATCACATTTTGGGTCTAAAATTAGTTAATGTACTACTCAAAGAATCCAAAAATCTGTCTGTCATGGCGTTTAGGATGAGGCTTTACATGTGGTTGTGTGAAAACCCCTTTTATTAATTGCAGGAATATTTTAAAAATAAGATTATGTCTCTGATGTTTTTGTTCTATAATGTCTCTGATTTGTAATATAATGTACTTGTTTATCATCACTATTAATATTAGGCCTATTTAATATTCAAAATAATGTAGGCATAGGCCTATTTGTTAAATAATTTTATTCTCGTTTAAACTTATTGTGACCATTTGACTGTGTACATTACACTAAATCGTGTTTAAGTGCAATGAAGAGTGAAGTAATGGTATCAATTATAATGAACAAATGGTGCTGGAATTAAAAAAAACAATTCATTCATTTTAGCATTATCATGTCAAACACAATCCTCTTGGCTATGCAAGCAAAGACTCTAGAAGAGAAAGATCTGTCGGATATCAGATTAAATCTTAAGAATTAAGATTACATAGCTTGTCCAACAATGTCTTTTTCATTTTCTCAGGATAATTTTTCGTCTCAGGATAAATTATGTCTTGAGTAGTTCAGGTTTTCCAAAATGAATTAACATTTGTATAATTGGTCGGTAAATTAATACCACTGACAAATTTAAGAACGTAACCACGTTCTTATAACTATGATATAGAATACAATGGTAAAGTGATTTCTCTCTACCAAGAACTCATTCCAGGTGCACACATAAAAGTGTATTTTTTCCTACCATGAAAATGGTATAAAAACATAAAAACAAGTGTTAACTAATATAGAAGCTAGAACACAAAGCCAAAATGGTCGTAATATTTCTGACTTCATAATTTTGTGTTGTGACTTAAAAAAATACTGGGAGATTAACCGGTATCGATTATCGTAAGATACTCGATAACAATATAACGCATCAAAATCGATACACCGTTAATTAATTATAAAAAAAATTAGTATCGCAATCATCAATTGGTGATAACTCTATTTCTTAAAAAACTAGATTACTCTACGTTGTCTGTATGTGGCAATAATTTACGGTACGAGTGTAAACGTTAGTTTTCATTGCTTGGAGGAAAAGCTAGTTAAAACTAAACAAAATAAGTCTAAATATCGTGAAATAACTCATCTAACTTACAAAAAGAAATCTAAAGAAGTAAACTTCTTAATAATACACGGACAGTTTATTGTTTGGTTTATTCACTTGGTCTATTAGGCAAGCATTACATAACATAAATGTTTCTCAGTTGCTATTTTTCGACTACGTGTGTTTTATTTAAGTTTTATTTATCTGTTGGTTTTAAAATTAACAAACCGAAAAGATCCTATCTTTTAAAAATATAAATTATCTTAAATGTGTCAGTAAAATAAAGTTAATCTTTTTAGAAAAATGTAATATAAATTATTCTTGAAACACCAAATTCACGAAATTCTTTTGCTGCTCGATAATATCGCATTTGAGTATATCGATAGATTCACTCACTCATAGGTGGTGGGACTGATGTTGACCCTCATCTCCTCACTGTGAGACTCCATCTTGTTGGCGATCGTGACGTTGTGGCCGAAGAGGCAGTAGCGAGGCATCTTGACCCCAACAATCCCGGCCAACACCGTGCCAGAGTGAAGCCCTATCCGCATCTGTGGCAATGTAAAATTATTGTGTTGTAACCATTCTAATGGGTAAATAAAAGTCTCGCATGGACCGCTTTACTGATCGCCATATTAACATTCCTCAATAACAATCTATATAATAAACTACAATATTTTTGAAGTTTTTAAGGCCCAAGATCGCACCAGGGGGTATCGCATCTTCAGGAATTACAGATAACAGGACACGCTTAATATATAAAAATAGTTTTATCAATATACAGATGGATTAAGAGACAGTAAAGAGTATAGCTGAAAGGCGACCTACCAAGGTAGGTTTTTTAAGCCAAGTATGAATGAGAGAAAACTAAGTACAAGATGATTCAATCACAATCTTTTAGTCTTGCTAATGACTATGGCTGACGTTGGAAGCAGTCACACGTTACAGTTTGTTACTAATTTCCTAAGTACTTGATCTCCTGTCAGAACATGTTGGCTAACTCTAAACCTAAGGCATGAATCAGGGAAAGATCTGACTTTTCGAATACTTCATCTTAATTGAAAACATGCTTCACTCCCCATCTTGATGGAAACACCTCTATACTTTAATGTTTACAATCCCCACTTAGATTGACTCAACTCTTTACCTTGATGGGCACAACTCCCCACCTTGATGGAAACACCTCTATACCTTGATGAGCACAACTCCCCATCTTGATGGAAACACCTCTATACCTTAACGAGCACAACTCCCCACCTTGATGGAAACCTTTATACCTTGATGAGTCCAACTCCCCACCTTGATGGAAACGCCTCTATACCTTAATGAGCACAACTCCCCACCTTGGTGGAAACACCTCTATACCCTAATGGGCACAACTCCCCACCTTGATGGAAACACCTCTATACCTTAATGGGCACAACTCCCCACCTTGATGGAAACACCTCTATACCTTGATGAGCACAACTCGCCACCCTGATGGAAACACCTCTATACCTTAATGGGCACAACTCCCCACCCTGATGGAAACACCTCCTATACCTTAATGGGCACAACTCCCCACCTTGGTGGAAACACCTCTATACTTTGATGAGCACAACTCCCATATTGATGGAAACCCCTCTATACCTTGATGGGCACAACTCCCCAACTTGGTGGAAACGCCTGTATTTTTCACCTATACCCTATATATTTATACCTATATATTTGTACCTTATTTTTCACAACTCTCCACCTCGATTGCCTCAACTCCTTACCTTGATGGGCACACCCTGGTGAGTGAGATGCTTCGGACACGTGTTGATCATCATGATCGCCATCCAAGAGGTCTGCAGCGCGTGCGTGTTGGAGACCTTGTGGAGACCGGCTGCCACGCAATACGCATCACCTATCGTCTCCACCTGGAACACGTTTGTTAATGGATATAAACATGTATATTTCTCAGATTCCAAGTAAGGTCTTTATGATGGTTATGCATTCAGTAATATTACAGATGGTAAATAAAGAAAGTGTGACGAGAGAAGCGGAGATGTAGTCAATACTCAGACAAAAAAATCAGATGAAGATTTATATATAAGGAATATAACAATTCACCTTTGTAATAACAGGAAACTATTTTTATACGGATATGTATTAGCTTTCAGAAAGAGGGGTATTGGCAATTGTTCAGACCAAAATTTGAAACGGTGAAGTAATGTGGTTATTAGGACAGCTTTTTATAGGAATTGAACACATTCCTATTTTTCTATTTAGACATATCTATGATCTAAACTGTTTCTCGGTAGGAAGTAAATACAATAATTTTAGCTGTCTAAACATTCCCTGCATCACCCCAACTACAAGTCTTATGTTATTTTTATATCCCACTTTGACGAAGTCTTTCTCTCTTGCTTTTTATATTCATCTGTTTGGTGATTTAAAAATCCTCAACACTCTTTGAAACGCCCCTTGCCCCGAGAATATGGTCATACTCCTGTGGCCATAATCACAAATGGTTTCCAACGATCGCTCTTACGAAGTGAATAAATAAAATATTTACCTCCAGATTACCTCCCATCTCGTCCGCTTCCCCCCTGTTTCCATTCCTCCTCGGCTTCACACAAACCCCGACCCACAGTCATTGTTATTTGTTTTGTTATTAATTTTAACTAAGCTAGTATAACCTAACCACTGGACTGTATACTATTCATCCTAATAAATTACATGAGTAGTCAATACAAAGGAACACAAGTTGAAAACTCCTAACATTCTTACTTGATACTTAAGTTGTTCATCTTTGAGAAACTCTTATTGGATAGATTACGTCACGTTTAACTAAATCTACAAAAATAGGTTTTTAGAACAATTTACATTTTACTAGGTGTACGTGGAAGGAATTGGATTAAGGAATTGCAACCTGAAATGCATTTAAAGGGGCATATCCTTCATACAGTGTCAGATCCTTTCTTTATAGGACTTAAGGTCTAGATCACGTAAATTCAAAGGAAATTGTAAAGCAAGAATGGTGTCCCAAGAGTGTGCAAGGCCTATTTTGCAAGCTCTGCGAATCCCATAGTAATGGTGAATTCTTCTTGTTATGAAGTTTGTTATTTCCAAGGGAACTAGGATGTAAAGAACATACTGCCTGTAGACTGAGTGGATTTCTCACATATATTCATATAAAATACTGAAGCAAGGTTCTTTCCTTTAAAAAGCTTGAAGAATTGAATTTACCACCTGATTAAATTACCTTATAGACATCCAGCTGGCCGCAAAAGAGGTCAAACTGGTTGTAGAGGTTCTCCAGCATGGAGATGACCATGAAGGGAGTCGCCGTGGAGCAGATGGAGGTAAAGCCGACGATATCGCTGAACAACATAGTGACGTTCTCGTGGTGCTTGGCCTCGATGGTCTCCCCTGTAACATCGTTCCAGAGTGATGATTCGTGTCATAGACGTAGGTTTTTAACAGGAAGAGAGTCACGCAATTATAAGAGAGTGAAAGTGAGTAAGCAATTCGCGTCATGGAAAAATTTGAACGGATGTGACGTCAATGGTTATAAGGTTACCTGTGCAGAAGAACTGAACATTACCTTTAGACAAATTCATAATTTAACCTACTTCCCAAAGGGAAGTTAAAACATTGTTAAGAATGAGGAGATACCAATAAGATTTCCTTACCTTACCTTCTTTTTTGAAATACCTACCCAGGTTTGTACTTATAGCCAAGTATGAATGAAAACTGAGTGTGAGGTGATTTTATTTTTTATTTTTATTTTTTTACTTGCTTTAATACAGTTTACTACTAATTACATTAAAGCAGTACAATATGAATTAACAGTCCATTTGAACGTATTGAGTATGTTTGAGGCGATGTTCACTTCACGACAATAATTTAGTTAAATAAAATATAAATTAGAAGTTAATTAATTCTGATATTTTTAACATCATCCAGGAGAAATAGTCTATGCCCAATAACAAATAATATAACAACAATAAATAACGCAATCATAAATAATTAAAGAACAAAAATCATCTATACATAATAAATAAATATCAAATAACAATAATAATAAATAACAAGGCTTAAACAACAAATATAAATAACAAGATGTAAATACTTAACATAATAAATAATTAAATTGCAGTTGCATCAATTATGGTGTAGAAAATGTTGACATTTTGACGTAACAATATAGAGTGTCGCCAAATATGTCTAAATCATAGCCCTTTTCAACAATAATATTATAATCCCTCATCACTAGGTAGAGGGGGGACGAGGCATGCGTATTAGTTTGGGATCGAGGAGGTGAAAAGAGAAGTCTGCTCCTACTATTGAACACGGAACGACAAGGCCGCCAGGCTAGCAGGGTCATCTGCAGCGCCATGCACCAGTTTATACAGGAACGCCAAACACAATAGAGTTCTCCTAGAAGCCAGACTCCGGAACTCAAACAGCTCGAGCAAAATGATTGCACGATCTTGTAGAGTTTTGTCAATGGAAAATGGTTAAAGACAGTTTGGTCGGTAGGAAAGTCCTACGACGGAGTGCAGCAGTTCCTCAAATCACCACGAGACCTCTTTGGTCCTCATTTTGGGTCTCCCTGGTGGACGTTTTCCAGCTGGTACAGCCGTGCAACTCTTCAGTCTTGTACATTCTTCGCAATACATGTCCAAGCCTTTTCGCTTTTATCACAACTTTATGTACTTTACATTCCTGGTATAAGGCTCGTTATGTTTTTTCCAATCCGACTTTATTTTAGGATAAAGTTAATCGCCATTCTTTTTTTCTGATAAAACCCACGTCATACTACCATATAACAACAGACTGAATAATGGTCTTATATATTCTTAATATTGTACAAGTTGATATGAGTCTTGATGAAAGGACCTAAACAGGATGTTTAGGAGCACAGGCACCTAAACATTTGTTGGCATTTGCTAACTTACTTAGTATTTCCGTATCTTTTACATTTAAACTGTTTACAGTTACACCTAAGTATTTCAAGCTTTCCAAACATTCAATTTATTAGTTAAACTACATTGAATTTCATACGTTTCTTCGTGTGCCGTCAAAAGTTAATTATATACCGCTACTTAACTGAAGTTAATTATATTTTTTTTATGTTGATTTACGTTTAATGAATATTTGTCGTGAAACCTCACTTGGAAATTACGACGTCCTATTGCTTCCAATGAAAAACTTTAATTTTATATAGTGTGCTCTCTTTAAAGTTTTAGTTTTGGAAACAGCATAAAGGTAACGTTTTACTAACTCTGGTGATCAAGACAGAGGATATTACGAGATAGATAAGTAAGGCTGTAACTCAACATATACCTCAGAAGCAATGAACAGCAGGGTTTATTAGCCATATAACCTGATCTCTTCGTTTTACTGCTGCCAACGAAATAGTGGTATGTCTTTAATCCCAAGACTTACAATAATCTTAGGTTATAAAATTCTAACATTAACCCAACCACAAGTATCTATATAAATGAAATTAGATTTTTTCTGTGCATTGATTGCGGTTATATACAGAACCCCTAATGTGGGTCTTATCTCATTTTCTGTTTTTCTTTCTGTAACACTGAACAAGTTCGTTTTGTAACAATCCCCACTATGGTGAAAATTGTGAAACTTATGTTCATTATTCCATATCTTTTGGAGAAGGGATTTCTTTACTTTAAACTGACCCGAGACAAAAAAAAATTATTAACTTTTACTTGACTTAATAGCATCCAAAATCTCTAAAATAAGACTAGTTTTAAAACAACTGTTTTTTATTACTAAAAGAACAAATAACTATACGTTTCTTTATAACTTCTATATCATTGACTTTTTTAATCTTATGAAATTAGATTAAAACATTCATTCAAACTTAGGTATTAAAATCTAAAACCCCGTCCTCAACTTTCATTTGACCTAACAATAACCAACATATTTCAGCACAAACGATCTCTCGACTCAATGACAAACCAATTTACGCTACCAATCGTGTTTGTCTTGATGTAGAGTAGTTGACCGTATTATTAGTTTTATAAGAATATATAGCTTAATTTAAACTAAC
This sequence comes from Nephotettix cincticeps, assembly GCA_023375725.1. NCBI lineage: Eukaryota > Metazoa > Arthropoda > Insecta > Hemiptera > Cicadellidae > Nephotettix > Nephotettix cincticeps. Next base: position 17,321,861 of record CM041789.1, on the reverse strand, counting down.
CGATTTTGCTGTCAAATAAATGATGACATTCTACTTACTTTTATATTTAAGTAATTGTGTCATTTTTACATTAAAGGTAACATAGTACCTTGAATTTATTGTTGTAGGTACATATAAGAAGTATTCTAGCAACCTGAACTATTTATATATTGCTCTACATACCATTTCTAACAATTAACTGAACTACTGCTGTTCTGATTTTATGTATTTAAAAAATATTTTGGAGTGTTTTTAATGAAAAAATTATATCTTGGGAAGTATCATTAATTTAGAAATGTAGATTCAGTCAATTATTTGTTATTATATAAAGATTATCTGTGAAAAATGTTATTAAAATTTGATATTAAATAAGCGTGAAAAGTGTACCGGAAGTGGAAAATACTATTTTTCGTAAATGGTTAATTAATTATGATAAAAAAAATTTTAACTGAATGTTTGGTATCTAGTTGTTTATTATAAGGTACGGAATAATAACATGCGATGAAAAATTATTTTTGTTAAAAAAGGTTTGCCGGTAACGTGTCACCTTAATCGATTTTTTACTAAATATCAACGTTTTCTTCGATATTTACACGTAAACATTTTTATATCGATGTTATTTGTTCGATATCTATACATTACTTCGTTACCAGCGATTTTATATCGATTTTTATTGGTTCTGTTATTGGATGTCTATAAATTACTTTGATACCAGCGAGTTTATATCGATGTTATCGGGTCGATGTCCAAACATTACCTCGATACCAGCGATCGGTACTCACGCGACGATCGCTGAAACATACATGAGCCCAGATGATTCGTCGGGATTGCCTCATGTTTTATTCACCCCTATATCTTTATACAATCGTCGTCGGTGTTTTCGCAGAGGTGAAGTGTAATTAGGTAACACGGCGGTTCCTCGACACAGAATAGACTGCTTTGTGTGTGGAGTAAATTGGAGCCAGACAAAGAGCTAGGCGCATTAGGTTAGCTACACTAACGTATAACGGTAGAGTTGCTAAACCTGTTGGACATTAAACTTTGTGACGTTAGCATATATTGGACTGATACAATACCCCCGTCGCAGCTGACCCGCGTACTCAGCGAATTCCCAAATCGAAAATATATGACAAGTTTTAACAATATATGTAGATAAACATGAGAGTTATTTGCCTATTCCTTTTCTGTTGTGAGAAACATTGAAAGTAGGCATTTCTAGCATTATTTTTTTACCATTTTACCGAGTTTTATAAACATCTGTCCATAAATACAGGAGTTTGCCTACTCTCTATATGATTAACATTGGAAAAGAGTATACAGGATAGCTGCCATGATAAACACATAAACTATGATTTTTTAAGCATAAATGGATAGATCTCAACCACATGGAGATAGAGAACAACTTTCAGGAACTAAATTGTGTAGTTATAACCTATTTCTTATGGTAAAAGATAAAATTTTTAAAAATGTGTGGATTGCATATGAAAACCCCAGCTTTTTAGTACAAGATCCCCCCGAACAATCCGTTCCGATCGACCGATATGTCTGGATTACGAACTCGTCCGAGTAAATGTGGAAATACACGTCTCTACCAAATTTGGTCTCGATCGGACTATTTTTACGAGAGTGTTCGTGTTCACAGACAAACATACACGCACACGCACACAAACAAATATATAAATTTTAACGACTATTGTTTATGGCCTCTGGGCACCTCAACACAAAGAAATTACATGGTTTTGGGCTTAAGTCTTGCCATGAGACCTACGGTAATAGTTTCTTCCCTATGGGAAATTCACTTGAATTAACATGTTGTCCCTGTTTAGGTGGTGTAGAAATAAAAGATGTGGACGTAAGCACTTACCTATCCAATAAAATTACGGGTTTGTTGGTAATATGGTGTAATAAACATAAGAAATTTGTAGTCAGTAGTACACTACACTGACAGTTCATGATATTAAACCGTGACGTTCCTTTTAATAGTGAAAGACACCTACAGAGACAGTTTACGTAATGAGATGGTGACATGCGCACTTTGTAACAACAAACAACAACTTAGAACGTTTATGTGGTGAGATTGTGATGTAAGCACTCTGTGATATTCGAAAGGCATCGTGACAGCTTGTGTAGTGAGATAGTGACGTAAGCACTTTATGAAATTCAACAGACAACTTTGGATGCAGTTTAACTGGTGATAGGTCATCAATTATAGTCAACAGATACCTTTACCTATGGAGACAGTTTATGTGGTAAGATATTGAAGAAACACTTGTGGTTGTTAATAGACACGGAGACAGTGGATGTGGTGAGGTATTGATATAAGTGGTGAGTATTGAAGGAGATAGTTTATGGTGAGATAGTGCTAAGCACTTTGTGGTATTCAACAGACAACTACGGAAACAATTTATGTGGTGGTAGAGTGACGCAACCAACCTACGGGTGACAGACAACTACGGAAACAATTTATGTGGTGGTAGAGTGACGCAACCACTTTGTGGGTGACAAAAACACATCGGAAGACAATTTATGTGGTGATAGTCACGTAAGAATTTTGTGGTATTCAAGGGACAACTACGGAAACAATGAGGAATTTTCAAGGGTATTTGTTTGTAAGTTTTATTGACTGCTTTAAACTTTTATGTTTTCAGCTTTATACCGGTTTGGTCCGGATTGTATGTTAATTAATTGTGCTATGTTTTAGATATTAGTTCACCTGAGGACGGGATCAGATTCCAGATCCCGAAACGTCGTGAAACTTTGTTTTACATAATATCGTGATGGAAAATGTCCGCAATAAAAATCAAAATAATATCAATCCACCATCACCAATAATGAATTTAAATCAACTTTGTGGTATTCAACAGACAACTACGGGAACAATTTATGTGGTGGTAGAGTGACGCAACTACTTTGCGGGTGACAACAACACATCGGAAGACAATTTATGTGGTGATAGTGACGTAAACACGTAATTTACAATAGACACCAACGGACACAGTTTATGAGGCGAGATAATTTCGTAAGAATAGTCAATACCCATCTACGGACACATATGTGGTGAGACAGTGAATCAAGCACTTTGTGGTAGTCAACAGAATCCTACGGAGGCAGTTTATGTGGTGGTATAAGTGACGTAAGCAGAGCGATATTGCGGTCCAGGTGTTATAACGGCCTCTATTAATTAGCACAGTGTCCATTAACCGCCGCTAAATTATTGACACAGAGTTCTCTCCCAGCTCTGATTGTTCTGGGGGCTATGGGACGTAATTGCAATTAGAACAACTATTAGTGTCCACTGATACATTTGTATACTTTTCATTGCGTACAGGTGTGTATAACTAATCGAACAAGATCAATTTTTATCGTATATTTTTAAGATATTGAATACTAATGCGAACTCGATAAAGAAAACAAATTCAAATTATAATATTAATGAAAAGGTAACCTAATAGGTATTTTAGGCGAAGCTAAAATGGGAAATAAGTGCAGATGATTAAAACGCGATCTTGTAGACATCTTACTGACTAAGACTGACATGTTCCTTAGAGACGACTGTTAATTAATAGCCCGCTACAGTTTAACGTGGGATTCGACTTTAACCTCTGAATTACGAACTGGTCTAATTATGAGGATGGTCTTTAAGGATGTAGTGGACGATAATCCACACCAGGTAGATGTGTCACATTTGCCGACCATCGCTCGTAGTTATCCAGAATTGGTGACCAGCTTTAATCATGTCTCAAACATTTTTTATTTTGTCACTCACCCAGCCACAGCCTTTTGGCAATGTCAGGAGGGAAGATGAGGTGTAGAAGGCTCACATTCTTCTCCCTCTCCTTGTCCACGGCCAGGCTAGCCTCCTCTATAGAGTTCTTCAGCTTGTCCATCCGTCGCTTCAGCCCGTCCTGACAACGAATAAAACAGTCAACGTTTATACAGATAAATGGTCCTTTGTTGGAAACTCTTATTGGTGTTGGTGGATTTATGTTGTTTAAATTTTTATTACACACATTTTCCATCACATGCACTGTAATATTTCATGTATATAAGGTAGAATTTGAATTTTTAAAATCTGTTAGACACTCTTCGCCTGGTTTTCAGTTTTATGCCGCGGTTATTTTTTGTCAGGTTCCGGGGAAATGTCCACCCCCACACCTATCCAGTTGTCTTTAAGCCTTCGTTCCGAGTGGACGTGTTTTGTTTCTAGTGTTCATTATTGTTAGTGAATGGTATTGTTTCTAGGTCATTTTACTGTTTTAAACATTTTTGTTTTTAGCTTTATACCAGATTATATACTAATTGTGTTTTTTAGGTACGAGCTCACCTAAGTACAGATTCTAGACCCAAAAACGTCGCGAAAGATTGTTTTACTTAAAAAAGTCATGGAAAATGCCCATAGTAAAAGTCTAAATAAAATAAATGGCATCAGTGAAACTAAACATACTTTCTCACTTTTGAGCCAAGTTGAAAACCTTTAGAAGGATGGCCAACTCAACCACACGTTCGAGTCAATAACACTATTTTTGTGGGTTTTATGTGATGATATTACCTTAAGCATAGTTTCATGAAAAACAGTTGAGAAATAAGGTATAAATTGAATTTTTAGTAAACTCTATAAGAATAACATTGGTCGTTCATACAACGTACTGTGCTTACTGATACTGGGATTAATTACAAAAGGTACTAATTTGTTTTGTTTTTATTTTATTTTAGTGGTGAGAATCAAATTATTTTATAAAAAATATTGACTTGTCAAAAAAAAATTTGAATTATTTTGAACTGCGTTGAACACGGATTGTACATTTAACTTTTCATTGGAACCATTATAAGAGACTAATGATAGAAAATCCTAACTTGTTTAGTTTTTAAAGCTGGTCTGAAGTGGGTAGTCCAATAATTTCATAAAATTATTCTTTTGCCAAAAAAGTTTAAAATTTAATTTATTTTGTATATAAAAGCTCATAGCTTCGAATCATTATTTTTACAGACATACTGGTTATGTCATATTATTTGGCGTATTAGTAACTCTAAGCTATGACATTTAAATAAACATCGTTAGTTCGAATTTTGAAAAATTTACATATTTAACATTTTTAGGAACTCTGAGAATAAAGCCAGATTGAAACCCGTATAGGTTACCCAATTTTATAGCATTTGGATAATTAGTCTGAAACCACTTTTGTTATTCAGGGAGCCAATCTCAACTGAAACTCAAACATTTTACTAACCCAAATTTTTTCCATATTCCACCTGTCTTGGCAGAAATTAAAAAATTAATTTACCCAACGCAAGCAGGAAATTATTAAATTTTAACAAATGTACGGATGTCTCATGAGAGTTTGCCAAATCATGAGAGATAAGTCCACCAAATCAGCAACTCCGTCGTGGTCAAACGTTTCTATGAGACATACCTGGGCACGAGCCTGCTCCCCAACCAGGACCACGTCCCTGGTGGCGTCATGCAGGGGGATGTCGGAGATGAAGAGCCCGCGGGCGTTTAGGCTGTCCAAGCCGTTGAGGGAAGGTGATCCGACGAACAGGATAGAGTCGGACTCCGGGCAGTAGACCATCTGACCCTTCAACTCAAGGCCCTGGGAACAGTAAAGAAACGTATGAGTAACGAGAGATAATTAGGCAAAGGATGCAATAAGACGTAAAGTATGTAATTTTGGTCATTTAAAACTAGAGAAAAATTATTTAATTTTCAGGGCATTATCCTCAGCAGACTAACGTACTAAATGTTTTCATACTTAATTCTCATTACCATACATATTCAATAAGGGAAGAAGTTAATTTCCGATGGCTAGCACAATAATAATAATCTTTATTGCTCTTGGACATAATTAACACTTGTCATATGAGCAAGCATAAAAACATTAAAATATCAAAATACGAAACAATAACAACCAGGGAGTAACATTAATTATGGCACGAGCCACGTGCTAGAACAGCTTTGATCTCTAGCCAATGTTACCCCCCGTGTGTGGTCCATGAACTCGTCCACCGAGTAGAACACGTTCGACGACAAAAAGTATCTAAATTTAGATTTGAATTTTGGTTTTGAATTTCCGGATCTTATGTTCTCCGGGATTCTATTCAAAATGGCAACACCCGCCAATGAGCAATGGCGTTCCATATCCGCCAATCTTTGCTGTGTCGTCCTGAATACATGGCTAGACCTTGTGTTATAATCATGTATATCTCGTCCCTGAGTGAGATTGGTTTTGAATTTTCAGAAACGAGCAAGCTCTAGCATATAACCCGGCTAGTGTTAGCAGCCCAAAATCCCGAAAGGCATTTCGACACGACTCTTTAAATTTGAGTTTTGCTATTATTCTGTTGCTTTTTCTGAAGAATGAGCTCACGGTTAAAATATCTTTGTGAGCAATGCCATAAGAGAGATGGCATTGAATTAACCCGTGGTAAGCCGTTAGCAATAACTCGATGGAACAATGTTGAGACAGCCTTCTAAGCAAACATATTGCAGAGGATAGTTTCCTGCAAACACTGTCCACACGATCGTACCAAGTCCGATTCCAATTCCGAGGAACTTAGTGACACCGACTTCTTCGATGACTGCATAATAAGCATCGGTTTAAATAGTCAGGGAATTTTCCTCGAAGTTGGGAAACGGTTTTAAAAAAATCCTCTCCAAACTGAAACCTTTGTAGAAGTGTGTTCTTAAACCACCACCTGCACGAAAAGCTTATTCATGTGACGCTGGTTAAGTTTTATGTGGATGTTTTAAGGTGAATATGATTGTATGGTGAATTTGATGATCCGTAGCTTGGTTACCTCAAAAGTCTAGCTGACCTATTTGATAGGATTATAGCTTCATAAAAAATACAACAAGATGCAGTATCTTATTACTATTAGTATTACCTTTCCGAAAGAACGACCTACCCCTGTAGGTATTTTAAGCCAAGTATGAATGAAACATGACTGTAAAATGAATTTGGTGCGATCTTGTTGTCTTGTTACCGACTAAAGCTGACATGTTCTTCTGACAGGACTGTAAATTAATATCCTAACAGCCTATGCTATCTAAGAGATCTACAATACGTGAGATCTGAACCATAATTTTGCTTCTGAATTACGAATTGGTCTAATTATTAGGACGATATTAGTGGATGAACGTAGTATTCCTTAGTGTGGGCGTTAATCTAAACCAGAGAATATTACATCCACCGACCACCAATCAAAGTAGCTGGATTACAAGACATTCCACCGTCTCGAAACATCAGAATTTAATCAAGATTTATGGATACTATTTTTACTTTATTTTAATTTTATACGTTTAGTTTAGAAGCCATTAAGGTTAGATCATTACGAATAGTTTCTACGTGAGAATATTGAGTAAGCAGAGCTGCGATACTTATTTTCTAGCTTTATCAGAGGTAAAGCCATGCGTTAGACGTTCCACGTAACATTTCAGTTATAAATGTCACATATTCAGTTCAGTATCCCTATGAAACACAATGAACATTTCCCCAAAGTCCAATACAAAGTTATAACTGTCCCCAGCACGGACAGTTGAATACTGAACACCGGCGTCTCAATACAGAGCTGCCAGGCTTGTCAAATGCACGACTTCTCTTCTTTGAGATCCGCTTTTTGCTGTCGCCGACCGGAAATGGAACGACCGCACCCCCCCCCGTTCACCCCTCTTATAAAACCTTCATAATGTGGCCCGACCGGAAACCGAAGATGGCGCGTTTCCGGACGTATATTGCTTTCCCTTCAAAGTCACAGGATAAAAAAACTTTAAATTTGAACAAGTCTCGTTTCGAGTGCTGAATGTCGTTTATAAATAAATTTTGTAAAATATTTAATTGTATTGTAAAAAATATAGGAAAACGTACTTAACTTTAAATGTTAATTAATTGATTTTAATAATTGTTGTTACGTTAATGTTAGTATTTAATTTTATGTTACAAATGTTTAATCGCGTTACAAAACTTTGCGGTTAAAATATATTCATGAGCTATAACAATTTTATTTATTAACAAAATTACGTGCGCGTTATTTTTTCCAACTTGTTCGGTTCTTTTTAATAACCTCATCAGTTTAGTCTACAAGATATGTACTGGTTCAAGCAAGCTTGACCTATTTCCTACTCGACCCTTTTCCATATAGGACTCACACTTCCCTTGACCTTGGGGACAATTAGGATCCAAGTAGATAAGAAAAGTAGTCTCAACAAAATAATAAGTCAAAACATGAGTAAAAAGCTTTGAAAAATCTGGTTAATTAATTGTTCATTGGGTTTTATATAATGATCCTGTCATAAAATCCATTACACTTATCTCACTCACGCTCACCTAAAAATATTCATAGGTGTGTGTCTGTGTTTTATATATTTTATTTATTGTTGCCATAAGTCCAAAGCTTAATTCATAAGCATAATTCGAAAGCTCGTTATTCCTAATTTGCTAATTGCCTCGTTAAATTTTTATCTGTTAACCATTCATCCCACTTAGGAGCTATTCCTTTGTTTGGAATTGTTTTAGTGGTGGTGGAAGTTTCAGGAAGTTTTGAAATCTGGAATCTAATCCGGTCTCAGGTGAGCTAGAACCTAAAAATTACAAAGGTTTAGTACATCATCTGGACTAAGTTGGTATAACGCTCTTAGTTTTATCAATTCTTTTCTCTGTACGGTGATAGTTCTACAAACTTTAAGTGATTTTGAAGCCACCGACATCACTTAACTGGGTATGAAACTACTGGAAGAAGAGTTAATTTCAACCTTGTATGAGTAAGTCTTTAAGTTTTGCAATTGGTGAGAAAGATTATGTACTGATCTTTTTAGATTCCAGCTCACCTGAGGATGTTATTGGATTACAGACTCCGAAAAGTCGTCGTTTGTTTTATTAATCGTTATGGAAAATGCCTTAACCCTCCAGGTGCTAACATCTCACTGTGAGATGTCAGCGAGTTGCAATTGTATAGCGCTATCGAAGTCAACAATTACCGTCACGGTGCTGCCATCTCCGATCTAATACACACGACTACTCGTGTAGTTCTCTATTCTGACGCTTGAGTTCGATATTTTACCACTAGAGTATGCTTTTATAGCCAAATAAGTGCTTTCTCAGATGGTGGTCCTTTGTAGTGTAGTGGTTAGACCATTGTGCTGACGAGTACAACAGTTGAAGCCATTCGGAGGGACGAGGGTTCGAATGCCGACCAAGAGTAATCTCAAGTTGGCTTGCAAATGTGTGGTAGAGTGGAGTGGAGGGCCCAGCTTAAATAAACGGTGACGGGCTTGGGTGGAAGTTGACGGCATTTGTAGGCTTAATTGGGATTGCAGTGGACACCTATTTTGCTTTTATGGTTAGTGGTTATAACGGATGCATGTTTTGTGTTTTTTGTGAATGCTTGGTATTTTATGAAGAGTTGCATAAAAATAACAAAATTAAAATAGTCATAGCACTTGGAGGGTTAAATAACAATTTCATGATGAGTTGTATTAATGATTACCCAAACGAAGCCTAGCACACTCTAAATTACCTGCGCCAGGGACGAGGACCGCGGATCTACCTTCTTGATCATGAGGAGGAAGGGGGAGTTGGCTCGCTGGAGGATTCCTCGGAACGACACCTCCACTCCCCACGGCCTCTTGAACTCGAAGTACGTCTCTACCGAAAGGCCTGCAACACGCAATCCTTCCATTATTTGATTTGTTCCTCCAGAATACTGGGTGGGTTGTCCTGTAATCCAGCTACTTGGAGGTCACGAACTGTGGATTGTTGTGAAACCCACTTTGTTGGAATCAGGGGACCCCAAAACTGATATATCCGTTCTTCAACTGAAATTCCAAAATTTTGACGATATAAAAGTACTGTAATACACAATATTAGTTTAAAATACCCCCTTAGCAGCAGACCTGGAAACCTGGATTAATTTCTATTTATTTTTTAATCAATTGTGATGATTCAACTTAAACTTCATCAAAGGTTAAATCAGGAAGTTATACCAGTTTATTTATTTCCATAATAATAACATAAACAATAGTAAATAGGTTTGCTGCCACGAGGAACAGAAGATTTATATTTTTCAACATTCGGTAGTAGACCTTGACGAGATGAATTATTAAGTAAGTTATATAAATTGTTTAAAATACTTTATAAGAATAAAATAAGGAATGAATAAGGTCGATGCTACGAGGTTATTGCACCTGGAATGTGTTTTTAACTAAATGTTAGTTTTAAAATGATATTTCAAATATCTTCCTTAAGAATAACATAATGGATGAGTAGAATTGTAATAGTAGACGATTTTTAATAACGATTTGATTTAATTTAATGATTTGATTTAATGACGATTTTGTAATAGTAGATTTTTAAGTTATTGCTGCCATGAGAAATAAAAAGGTTTAGATTTTTCTTTATTAATAACCATATGAAGCTGTAACTAGGAAATTCACAAATTTTTGGTACTAATTTATTTCACTAGAAAATATAAAGAAATATATAAATGAGATAAATATTTAACTGATTTTCCTTATTAAGGATGGAAGATTAAAAGGACACGTATACCTTGAGGCACTTGACTTTCATGGGTTGGATGATAATAGCAACATTTATCTTAGTTCGTGTTGACAGGTTTATATAACGCTCAACATTTATTTTCTTAGGTTAATATTACTCCGGAGTAGTTAAGGTCTATTGTACTCGTCTTTCCTCTTTTTTACTAAAACTATATGAATAAATTTTTCATCCTAAAAAAGGTGAAAATGACGACCTATATTGTTTTATGAATGAAAAACCAGAATTTGATTTGTAAAGATTCAACTACCAGAGAAAGCTATGTCTTAAGAATATCACATGCCTCTAACTTGTCTTCTAATTATTTTAAAGTTCAAAACCAAAATGTAGTAATTTGAATAATGTTAATTACGAACTGGTATAATTATGAGGATGGTATTTGCGGACATTTAATCCACACCAGAAAATATACCATCTACCGACAATCGTTCATAACTATCCACAATTCGTGACCTCCAAGTAGCTATATTACAGGTCACACCACCGTCCCAATCGAATTGCTTCATCAGTTGAGTTGAATGCTTTAATGTTGAAAGTAATAGTTTTGGTATATTCCAATATCTTCTCTAATCGTATGCTCATTTAGTTTATTGTGATAACATTTTTACCTTTTTGTTAGCTTGGATACGTGAGTGTGTTTAGTTTGGGATGATTAAAAAATAATAAAACATCCTCTTCTACTTAATTAGTTTATATTTTAGAGATCCGTCACTGTGTATTTCAAAATCCTTACCAACAACCTCGCGTGGTCAATTGAACATCCTCAGGTGGTAGCAGCATCTGATTTGGGCAACTGCTTTGTGTTTTATGATAAGACGACTGGAAAACTTTGTAGACAAAGATCTCCTCATAAAAGTTTACTTTGTATGCTTTCATAGCACCATAAAGTATGGAATAGTCTTTTGGGAAGCAGTCCTCTAGCTCAACGCATACTCCTTCTTCAGAGAATAATTAGATCAATATGTCATGTCCCGTATCTCGCACACTGCAAAGAACTATTTAATGAGACCAAAATTCTAACCTTGCCATTCTTCTCAACCATGTTGGTTAAGAGAAAGTCGGAAATTTTCCATATACAAAAATAAACGTGCATGAACATAACACTTTCCATAGGAACAATTTCGATGACTTGAGTATTTTAAAAACAAAACTAAAGTATTTCCTGATACATTGGCCATATTATTTTCTCGAAGAATTTTTCAATGAATATGACAACCCTCGTATGAGCTACTAGTGAAATACAATCAAGTATCGGTACTTTCGTATTACACCGGATATATTCGTACATTGCATTCAGCGCTGTAGGGAGTTATGATAGGTCGATTATTGATATTTTTAACCTATTAATATTATTTTACTGAAGAAAACTAACCTAACTTAATCCACAGAGTGCTGGATGTTGGATGTTCTGTACAATACATTATATGGTTGTGGTCTATATAGTACGAAAGTACCTAAGTTTCGAGTATCCAACAACTGCACCTCAGTCATCTTCACCTTCCTTGAACTATCACATCATCTTGACTAACCGTTTCACAGTAAACATTTTTATATTCTTCGATCAACAGACCTTTCTCGGACAGCAGCCGGCCGAACACCCGCATGAACCCCGAGCCCAGCTGCACGAACTGCAGCCGCCGGTCCGTGATGAAGTGCCAGGGGAACGCCTTGCAGAAGCTCGCAACACCGATCCTCAGGTCCGCTGCGTTGTCGCTCAGTGCAGCTTCTATCTTGGGCTGCGTCACCACGTCGCTGTCGTCGTCCTCCAGGTCGGCTACCGCGGTGATCTCGTACCTGCATCAACACGTTATCTAGCTTTTGGTAATCCAGCGACTTGCAGGTCAAGAATTTTAGATAGTGATGAACTAAGGCTGACATGTTCCTCAGACTGGACTGTTAATTAATAGCCCAATAGTCAATGACAGCTAAGAGACCTACAGTTTAACGTGGAATCCTAACCACCTTGGCCTTTGAGTTACGAACCGGTCTAATCATGGGGATGGTCTTTGCAGATGAGCTTAGTATTTAATAGTGCGGACGTTAATCCAAACTAGAGAATACTACTTCAAACGAAGACGAAGAGTTTGTGTTGCTAAACGTCTCAACCTAGCCACAGAGGATGCCACTTCACAGCAAACGTTTGGCAACACAAATTCCATGATGACGTGGTTGACACAAAAAAATCAACTTCCCATTAGAGGACACCACATCCATCAACCATCTTTCACACATATTACAATTCAAGTAGCTAAATTATCAATATCTTATTCATAATTAGACCAGATCGTAATTCAGTGGCAACATTTTGGTTAGGAACCCACGTTAAACTGTAGGTCCCTTAAATATAATTGGCTATTGGGATATTTTATAACAGTCCTGTCTAAGGAAAATGTCAGCCTTAGTCAGTATCATGAGTCTAAGATAGCGCCACAATTTTGTGGCTGTCATTAAATTCAAATTTTATTTCTTATATTTTTAACTAAATGTCCAATTTTAGGAATTAGATAAGATCATATAATTAGGTATTTTTAAAGCTGCCCATACAGGAATAATTATTCCGTTTGTATTATATTAAATATTTTTGTAGTGTTCGTGAATTGTTTCAAACGAACAAATTTGAATATCAACACGAATATATTAAGAGATTGGAGGAAGGTAGGTAAATCGACAGTAATTTAAGATTCGCAACAAATAATAAGTTGGATTGCTGTTGATCTATCAGACTGACCTGTAGACCTTGTGGTCGAGCATGTCAGGTATGAGAGAGACGAGGATCTGCGTGGAGTAGAGCTTGTCGGAGATGGCCCGTAGACACCCGACCATGAGGTGAGCGACGGGAGGTCTCTCCGTGGTGAGGACTAGGTCCAGCACTCCCGTCACGGAGCCTGGGGTACAGATGAACGAGGCCGCCTGCAAACATCATACGATGTGAAAAAGATAAATAAAAATATTCTTTTAACTTCCCTGTTTGAAATATGTTAGATCATGGTTATGTCTAGGGGGAATATTTTCAGTTAAATCAACAATACTTAAAACCAAACTATAGCTCACTAACTAAATGACGTCAATGTTTCAAATTTTGGTCACGCAAATTTCCAACATCCCTAGATCTAAGACATGTCCATGTAAATATATAAACTGTGTCAGTGGAATATCTCCTCCCTTAAGTAAATTAAAAACTAAACTATAATATTCCTTATTATTTATTTAAATGATTTAAAAATTTAGTGGTTCAAAATTAATCTTCAAAATTCTTAAACGACCAACAAGATGAAACAAGTAAATATGATTGTCAAAAATTTTGGGGGTATGACCCTTCTCCCAGGTTATACAAAATGTTTTTGATTGGGTTTAGTTGGGGGAAGTGACCCTAAACTATATATCAAGTTTCATGGGAAACGGTTGAGAAATGAGGAGGAAATTATTTTTTTAAGGTTCTCCTTCAGAAGAAAATTGGGCGCTATCAGATAATGAGTTATGTTAACCACGGGCAGTGAATTTAAATTTTCTCTGGAACCGTTTGTTGTAGACTAATGACCTGAACTACGATTTTGTTTCGTATTTTAAGCTGGTTTTACAATAGGAAACGTAAAGTCATATTATTTGGTACCTAAAAAACTATACACCAGGAAATCGTTATTCCAACTATAATAATAATCGTTAGAGCGGATATTGAGAAATTTGCATTTTTCAAATATTTTAAGACTTTTTATGGGTAAACCACCCTTATATGTAAAAATGTGATCTGAAGATATTTTTCACTTGGAACCTAAGTACACCCACAAAACCTAATTTCATAAAAATCGGACGGTCACATTGGTCTCGAGGTTTATAGACTGACAGACAGACCTACAGACAATCTGAAAACCCTCCTTTACGGATTTAGGGGACCACAAAAAGGATATATACACTCTCAACTTGAATTTAAAACCAATTACGAAACCAATGCTTTCCCCATGTACTATGTTTAAGGGGAGAAAGTAATAAAAAGTTAACGAGAAAATGCAGAGTCTTATTATAGAATTAAAACTTTCGCCGACCTGCTTATCCTCCGTCTGACCCTGGAGGACGTCAAGGACGCCGTCCAAGGTGGTGAGGAACTCCTGGAATGTGACGCCAAGGCTGCGGAAAGCCTTGTCCATCATTGGTCGATCCTCCGAGCTGAAGATGAGCTCCTCGCCGAGCAGAGAGAGAAACTCGTGGCAGTCATCTGTATCAGAGGTTAGCACTTTCAGACAACTAAGTAAACTCTCAATTATCCGTGTGACGGATAACCCGGGGAACGGATAATCAGCGGAACGGATAATCCGTGGGACGGACTATCCGCGCATGTCATGGCACATAGCTGGCTGCTGAGGTTAAGTACGGTACTGGTCAGGTGGGTTAGTGTTCTTACTGACCTCGGACATTTCAGAAAACATCTACACACTATGGCTGAGAATAATGCAAAAGCTCCTTGGATTACTGCCAAACACATCGTCATAGACTGTGACTGGGAGCAAGGAGATGTTCCTTTTAGGCCTTGAGCAGCCGGGTGAGGCATTCGATGCTAGTAAAGGGAAAAAGCTCTTGAGCCTTGTCAAAGGCATAGGAATCGGCTTACTCATCTAGCGCACAGGGGAAGTCACAAGGGGACATGTTAGGACCATGGATTCCTATCCCTCACAACCTATCAAGGAAACACGCTTATTATTTGTTATTAGTATGCACAATATACGAAATCTCATCATACGGAAGGTCTCTTATTGACAAATGTTCTAGTCATGGGTATGAAAGAGAGCTCACCCTGAGAGTATGACAGCGCGTCTGCAATGTCCTCCAGGTAGCGGTACTGCGAACATGTCACATCCTGTGGAAGGTGACTCCTGCAACATAATTTTAATATTATTTTAATTATTGTTATTATTAGCTTTCTGAAATGATGATCTACTCAGACAGTTATTATAAGACAAGTATGGGTGAGAAATTCTAATTTCTGAAAGTAAAGAAGAATTATTAAAGACGACTCAAATCCTAGTAAATGAGATACTATCAGTGGGACTACAAATAAATATTGAAAAAAAAACCAAATTAATACTTTTCAGCATAGGAGAAAACTAAATAGAAGTTTTTCAAGCTATGAATCACAACTTTGAACAAGTCAAAGAATTTAAATACCTTGGTATAGTGATAAACTCAAAGAATATCAAATACCTTGAAATTCAAAATAGAATCAATTTGGCAAGTGGGAGTATGTTTGCATAAAACAGACTGTTAATTTCATAATTGCTGTCACACAAAACAAAATTAAAATACATAAAACCATCATTCGACCTATCCTTCTGTATAGAACGGATACTTGGAATTCCGACAGAAAGACAGAGAGATATTAGTGACATTTGATAACAGAGTATTGAGAAAAATATATAGCCCTAGCAAGGATGGTGAAATATTGAGCATCAAACACAAACAATGAATTTCGAAAAAAATTAAATCTCTAGATTAAGTCACTGAAGCTAAGAGTAGAAGGTTAAGATTGGCCGGCCTTGTCAATAGAAGGGAAGAAGGGAAAATGTATAACAAGATATGGAAAGGAACCCCGTGGAAGACCCAAAAACCGGTCGAAGGATTAAATAGAAAAGGATCTAAGAAAAATAAGATAAAGAGAAGAAGAAATTGAAGATCGGTAAAGATGGAGGCAACTTGTTGGTGAGGCTAAGAACCACCTGGGAAGTAAGAGTAAGTATGAGTGAGAATTGAGTTTAAGATGATATTTTAGTCTTGTTACTAACTAGGGTTGACATGTTCCTTAGGACTTTTAATTAATATCCCAACAGCCTATGACATCTAAGGGACATATAGTTTAACGTGGTACCAAACCATTATGACTCTAAATTACGTACTGATCTAATTATGAGAGTCTTTGCGGATAGTATTCAATAGTGTACACTTTAATCCACACAAGAACATATCACATACACCGACAATCTCTCATAACTATCCATAATTGTATTACCGCTCAATGTTGAATATGTATGTATTTTGTCGAAGAATTTTCCATTTTAATCAATTAATATATGCATGATATATCATTATATAATGTATTGAGGGTTCGGTGAAAGTATACATTTAACGTTATACTATTTTAAAGTAGTAGAAACATATTACTTTGTGTTAAAAATACACAACATAGTAGAAATACATTTCCGCCTAAGAAGCGTCTGTTTTCACCATTGAGAGGTATTGAAAGCAGGGAAACAATGGAGGTTTTCAAATCGTTTCACTAAAAGATAAATCACTTGAAGGCGTTGTCACTGATATAATGAGTCTTACAGTAACTCCATCGTTAGTGAACAAAGCTTACCGCAACACAGGACGCTCGCTGAGCTGCTGTCGCAGATGATTTATACCCGAGTATATGAGCGTGTGTCCCATTATGGATAAGAGGCATCAAGGTTAACAAGAACTCGATGCTGAGATGCTGACACTAATAAACACACGAGGTGAGCGATGTGTCTATACTTTAAACTAAAATGGCAACCTATTCAGGTAGGTATTTTAAGCCAAGTATGAATGAGAAATGAGTGTAAGATGATTGTGACACGATCTTGTAGTCTTGTTACTGATAAAGGCTGACATGTTCCTTAGACAGGACTATTAATTAATAGTCCAAAAGTCGATGACATCTAAGGGACATACAGTTTAATGTGGAATCCAAGCCACGGCCTCTGAATTACGATCTGTTCCAATTTATTTATTTATTGATTAATTTATGATTGTATCCCGTTGAGGGTTGAGAGAAGGAAAAATAATATTTATCGTTACTATAATGGTTGAAGTTATTCTAGTTGGGGTAGAATGTAAAAACAATCACTATTTTAAGAAACTGTTTTTTTTTAACTGAATAAATTATGTTTTACGCCATAAGTGTAATTAAATTAATAAAATGTTTACGTTGAAACTTATGATTAACTCTTAAAATGTGTAAGAAATCTAACTCATTTTATTACTAGCATTTTGAATTGTCCTGATTAAATTATATTGAAAAGGTAACCCTACCACAAGGTAGGTATTATAAGCCAAGTATGAATGAGGATTGAGTGTAAAATGATTGTGGCTTCTTGTAGTCTTGTTACCGACTAAGGCTGACATGTTTCTTAGACATGATTGGTAATTAATATCCCAACAGCTGATGGCAACTAAGGGACCTACAATTTAACGTAGAATCCGAACCACGGCCTCTGAATTAAGGATTGGTCTAATTATGAGGATGGTCTTTGCGGATTAACAGGATTCAATAGTGCAGACGTGAATCCACAGATGAGATCACTAAATCCACCAACCATCGCTCTCAACTATCCAAAATTCGTGGACTATATGTATTTTCTCATGCAAAATATTTTTAAATTATTCGTCTACATATTACGAACAGAGAAGAAATTAAGTTCTTGATTCATTGTTGGTCTCAATTAGCTACAAAGATTCAAATAATTAAAGTTTTTCTAAATTTTATTTAAATTATCATATTGAAATCTATTGTAAAAGAAGTTTAGTACTACGAAGATCTACGACTGTCACCGACAGAGTTGAGAGGTTCGACTGCTAAGTAAAAAGGTTTAGAGCGTTCCAATCGCGTGACATTTAGCTTCTCAGTAAACGATTCCTCCACAAATCTTGCTCTCTATCGTTCCTAGTCTGGAACGGAAACACAGTTGTACTTCCCGCCTTGGCTCCTAAAGCAGAACGGAAGGTAGAATCTGTCTTCTCTTTAACAAATGGGCTAGGTAGTATGTTTTGTTCACGGTAGTCGCCAAGTGGCAATGTAGGACGAATGTTGTAACATATGAATATTATTTTATAATATTTTAACAGAAAATGTTTTTAAATATAGTTTAATTGTGACCCATGGCCTTTGTGTCAACTTCGCAAAAAACAGCAAAATTTGGAAAATGGTAATAAAATAAAATAGAAAAATGTAAAATTGTATTGCCAGGAAGTAGCCTGAAACCCATTGTATATATATCATTGTACATATATCATTTGTTTTACAGTAAAGAAAATAAAAAAAATATTCTATTCGCACGTCGTTATGTATTTTCTGATACTTGTGTTAAGTTGGGTTCTTCATGTAATCATAAAAGACACCATAAACCATTTCGGAAAGACGACAAACCTCTAATGTTTTTGGATACTAGATTATCTAAGAAATATTAACGTCCTAAAATTAGGAGAAAATAAAATTTAGTTACAGTAATTAATTGTAAAAATTATTAAAATGAAAAGAAATCCTTACAAAAACTCTTGAAATACTCAAAGAAACGTTCATAAACAATAGCTGCTCGTGGAGAAACATTTTACCGGTTTGGTGAACAGCTGTTTTGATGAACAGATGTTTTAGCGGACAGCTGTTGTGTTTTGACAGATACCTCGCGGTTACAAAGGCGGGAATGTTTCGCGTAAAGTGGCTCCGTCGTATCACTGACGCTTTACTCTCTCTCGTCGGAGTGCTCCTGTCATCCCGAGCTCTCTCCGATTGTGGCAAGGCTTTACTGCGTTTCTTCAACGAGAAAAATCCTATTTTATATTTTTTAAGAACTTTGAGAATATAGTGTATTTTGTAAAATTATTTATTTTATAAATTTAAAGTATGAGCTGCATAAATATCTAAAAATAATTTTCCGAATAAATAAAAAATATTAATTACAGAATGGACCGATTAAAAGGTTTTGTAATGTAGGCATCAAATTGATCAATAAAGTACTGTTTAAAACCTAGCCCCTGCAAGGGCCTGATGCAAGATATACACTGTATCCATTTTGCCTACCTTCCCTCCTGCAGGCGATAGCTTTAAAACCATCGAAAATATTTTGTTTTTGTATGCTTTAACTCTTTTGTTTTCTGAACGTTTAACGTGACTTTATGAAGAAAAGTGTGACTCTTAAAATATGCTATACACATTCTAATATCTTGGTTATTAGTTTAATTATATACTTAAAGAAGAAGATTTAAAACCTACAAGAATAAATAAACCGCACACAACTGCGTTTTAAGATATTTTAGAATTTCTCTTTGTATACTTCGATGATAATAGGGCTTATTTATATTTTTTTTTACTTTCAACGGTCCATCCCCTGCCTATCGGGTGGGTTAAGGGGACAAGGACGTAAAAAATTATTTTTCATGGAATATTTTTTATTCACTAATATGTTCTCTGTTTAGTCATGATTATGTTGATACCATACACTTATTGGTTATGTGCTCTTGCAAATAAGTAGGTTAGATTATGTATATGTCGAAAAAAATGTTTTCAATTATTATAAACAGCTGTTAATCGTATATATTAAAAAATTCAATACAATAGCTCTGGTAGTTTACATGAGAACATATTTTAATTTTTCATCTTAAAAATTGTCAACACCCCCCCAAGATCTAAGACATATCCATGCCAAACAAATTTATTATTATAATGAAAGTCTGCACTTTTGTTTTGTAAGGATTTTTTCAGTATATCTTGGGTTCCTGAAAAGTTTTTATTTTACCACTTAGGTACACTTTACTCAGCCAATTGTTCTGTACTCACATGGATTGTTCTGAAATCTTTACAGGCCGTTCATGACACCTACTGTAACAAATTTATGAACCAGAAATCTCTTATCCGTCGTGGTTATTATTTCATAATAAAAAATAAAATGGAAATACAACAAAATATAGTTAAACTTTTTTTATGGTTAGAGACTTTAAATTTAAATTTTCGTACATAGTTATTTTAGAAGTACGATTAAGTGTGTATGGTTTTTTCTTAAATTGTACCTAAAATATGGTAATTTAACATGGGGATAATAGGGACGTGTTCCCTTAAAGACAGCGAGGTACCATAGCAACGTGAGTTTGACAGATAATTAGCAATCACGTCTATCTAGCCTGGTAAAGGTGGTTGCTCATTATCTGACAGTAGTCGTCCATTGTTAGTTTCAGGAAAGAAACATCGGTTTAGTTCATAAACCTCAACATACTGTATAGTGTTATTGATTAGATTTCAAATTAGATATGAGTCTAAATTCAACAATAACAGCATGTGTGAGATTAAAATAAAAAAAAATTATCAAAGAAATTCTGTAGCAAAATACACTGTATTCTTATCCATGCAGTCGACGTTGAGAAGGGTTTGCGCTCCAGTAGTCACAATTTACCCGTCCTCAACGAGGGATCAACTCACCTCAGATACCGGCTGAAGTTAGAGATAGTGTGGTTTTGTGATTTGTAAAATTAAATTTTACCTGATACGCGACTGGGTGAAACGATTCAAAATAATTATAAAATAAGTCAGTCATACTTCAGTACAGAGAATAAAATTACTAGCGATAATATATTACTAAAATACTGTATTTATTAAATGAGTTTTTTTTTTACATATATTTAATTTCAATTCTAAATTGAGAAGAGTTTAATATATTTTGGAAACAACATTAATGGTGTAAAGATTTCAACCGCTCATTAAATTATTTGTAGTTAATAATATTTTTGTTATATTTAATTATGTCTACCATTGTTCAAACAAATAAGACTAGTGCAAAGAAATAGGTTTGAAATAAATTGTTAATTTTCAATGCGAGAAAGTTATTCGACGTTGAAAGAACATTCAATTTGGAGCATATTGGAAAAATCATTTTTCAATAGATGAATAGAGCAGATTGGCTACTTGATTACGTATATAAATAGATAAATCATTCAGACCAACCAATAAATTACGTATTAGATGTTACATTATAGTTGATAGGTGAATCAAGATATGCATTGAAAAAAACTGTTAAAAGTTTGTAAAATTAGGAAAAAATAAACTTTGTAATTTGATTTTTAAAATAGGTTATAATTTATAGGTTTAAAATTTATTCTTAACGCTGAAGGATGTGTTGAGCCTTCAAAAGGTTTAGACTCATTATTAAAACAGACTTTATTTTAAAAAATCGTTATTTTATACTAAGGAAGTTATACGTATCCAGAGTAATCCACAAAATATTACTACTAGAAATGACTAACTGGCAAGTAAAATATTAGTCTTCGGTCCCTTCTCGAGCTAAAGTTAAGATTTGAAATGAAATTTACCTAGGACGAAACGTATACTTGGAAACTTTTTATAAAATGTGCTGTTCTTTAATACGGATTTTTTTGTTTTTCTAAATAAATATGAAACTAGAGAAGCATTTGACTGGGATGGTGGCGTCATCCTGTAAACCAGCTACTTGGAGGTCACGAATTGTGGATTGTTGTGAGCGATGGCGGTGGATGTAGTGTTCTCTTGTGTGGATTAACGTCCGCACTATTGAAAGCTACGTTAATCCGCAAAGACCATCCTCATAATAATTAGACCAATTCGTAATTCAGAGGTCGTGGTTCGGATTCCACGTTAAACTGTAGGTCCCTTAGTTACCATCGGCTGTTGAGCTATTAATTAACAGTCCTGTCTAAGGAACATGTAACCTTAGTCAGTAACAAGACTACAAGATCGTGCCACAATCATCTTACAATCAACTCTCATTCATACTTGGCTTAAAATACCTACCTTGTGGCATGTTCGCCATTTCAATAATCTAATCTAATCATGTATAATGTAATCAAGAAATTATTGAACAAGTAAAATTAGTTTCAGTTTTTTATTCTGATTTCAGTGAAGATCCAAACCCCGGTCTTGTTACTACCTAACTTCAAACTGTTGTTAGGAAGCATCATTAATTAATAGCCCATTGGCAACTGTATCCAAATTTGACCCTTGCGGTATCCGGACCGGCGACCTTCAGTTTTGAAGGCGGGGGTGCAACCAGTCGGCCAGTAATAGGTTATAGGTATAATTCCTTATGGCATTTAATTAACCTCGTTATATTGAAAAATAGAAAAACAAAAGATTAAAATCCACAATCATTTAGAACCTTAATTGATCAAATATAACACTAATATAATACAATTTCAACCAAAAAATCGGTTACATTTCGTAAAAATTTCCCTTTTCCAGAAATTATATTTAGATTTGACACACCCTGTATAACAATACATAACGAGGTTACAAAAGCATTGGATAATGCGATCACGGATGACGTTAATTGATGTGTTATTCCTGGCAGAGAGACGGACAACCAGGATAAACGATCAATATATAACACCGTATGGCCTTTAACGTTTTACTTCAAATACCTCCTCTATTGGTTAGTTACTGACATGGAAACCTGTCCAGGACCAGGCATTTTAAGCCAAGTAGGAATCAGAGATGAATTTAGGAATGAATGATTTTGTGTGAGAAATAAATTATATCAAGCTAATTGTTTAAAATAGTTTGTTGAAACTTTTTTACAACTTCATCTAGTGAATGTCTATTACTGTGTGCTGTCAAAATCTTGGTGTGCAATTCCAATTAATGATGGTCTTATCCTGTGTGTTGTCAAAAGCTTGGTGTACAGCTTTACTTTAGTGATGATCTTATCCTGTGTGCTGTTTAAAACTTTATGTACAACTTCATTTAGTGACGGTCTTATCCTGTGTGCTATCAAAAACATGGTGTAAAACTTCATTTAGAGATGGTCTTATTCTGTGTGCTGTCAACAACTTGGTGTACAACTTCATTTAGTTAAAGTCTATTACTTTATGTTTTCAAATCTTAATTATTTTTTCCCACTGGCAACAAACTTACTTACTTTTTTCCCACATTATTTTTATAAATAGTAAATTGACGTTACTCCCTTATGCGAATCAATCCATGATTAAGAGTAGCTTGTTTTGTGAGGAAAACATTTAAAAATCATTGTGAATTCGCTTGTTATCGAAGTTTGCTACCGTACTACTATATTTTTTTCACTGCGACATCCCAAAACCATAATCCCAGGTACCCCAGCAGTGACAGTCACACAGGCTAGCCATAGTTGACCTCTCATAATCCGACAGGAACCGTCCGCCAATGTTTTCAATCAAAGCACGTTTGCCCTACTTGTACATCGTATTTCACAGTATTTTGATATTACCATGCATTACTCTATTTTAGGTTTTGCACTATTTTTAACTCTTTCTGTTTTCTATTCCTCGTTTACTTAATTGATTTGTCTTTGTCAAATTTAACTAAGAATTTTCCACGTATTCTTTTCCTGTCTTTAATTTTATCCTATACCATTGGTTCATAGCCCATCATAATGGATAGATGAGCTGTATAATTTTAGCAAGTTAACCTTGTTAGAAGGCAGCTGTTTTCATAAACGACATGGGGGCTATGATAATTTTTGGTTTTGAGGTCCATTGAGATGAAACAATTGTAGAAAGGAAACAATAGTGGTATGGGAAATTTGCTTAGTAATTAGGTCTGCTGCTGTAGGGTATTAAAACATATTTTCTTTCCAAAATTAACATACAAATTGAGAGACATAATCAGCATTAAAATTCTTGTCTCAACAATATCAAAAGATTATATAATTTCAAATTCATCATTATTTAGAAAATTTAAATATACAATTTTGTTTAAAAACCGAAACAATAATTTCTGTTTCAAAGGAAATACGAATCGAATAAATCTTAGAATAATAATAATAACTCGACAGAAAGCTAAAACAAATTTCCATTCGTTAGTTATTGTTAAGTTTACAGAAACCTATCAGCATTTCGAAGCAGCGCTGTCTGTCGTGAAAGTTAAAATTAAACGGCGTGTTTCAGGCTGGAAACCCATTATGGGAGGAGAAATTGAAGCGATGTTGTAGTTTACAGGATAATGGTTTATTGAACGCCGCATTGTTTTGGTTAAACGGTCGTTAAGCGAAAGTCGACTATCGAGAATGCGATCATGCGATATATCGATATTATATCGGTTGATTAAAGTTATTGTAAAATACGCAATCTAAATTAGTATGAAGAAGAGGTGGTTTTGTGCTTGTTTGTTGTGGTAAGTAAACGCGAAAATACTGAACCAACCGGTTTGAAATTTTACATAGAGGTATGGTTTACCTAATTATGTATAAAGGTAAACTAATTTCCTTAAAACCCCATCGGGCTACGCTCGTGTACCTAATAGGTTTAAATGTTTACATTTTCAAAGGATATGAACATAAAATTACTTGAATATATTCAGCTGTGTACATTAAAATTTGACAGTTCGGGAAGCAGAAGACACAGTTGCTGTGAATGTACTAGGTTTCAATGTTTACAGTTTATAATGTCAACATTTGTTTACACTATAATTTGAAAGTTAGGGAAGAATAGGTGGGAAGGTTCATTTTTACAAACTGTCGGATCGAAATTAGTATTTCCAAAAATGATAGATTTTTAAGTTTTTTCTCAATTTCTGTCTCAATTGCGTTACTCCTTATCCTCTCCCAAAATTACTTAACAGGTTTTACTTAGTCATTTTGTATACAATAAACAACTTTTTACTTTCTCCCCTAATACATAGTATATGGAGAAAGTATTGTTTTCGTTAAAATTTTCGAATTTGAGTTGAGGGTGGATATATCCGTTTTGGGGCCCCCTGAATCCAAAAAAGTGGGTTTTGACGTGATGTCTGTCCGTCCGTGTGTGTGTGTGTGTGTGTGTGTGTGTGTCTGGATGTGTACAGTGCCACAGCCTACCCCGTTGGTCCGATTTAGATGAAATTTGGCAAGTATATATATAGTCACCGTATCTCCAGGCGTTTTTTTTCATTTTTTTGAATTTTTGATTTTTAAGGGTAGTTCACCCCTAAAAACCCTTAAGAAACGTGAAAAATCCAAATTTCTCAAAAACGGCTCTAACGATTTTGATTAAAATTCGATAGTTTAATCAAAAGATCGATTAGTTAGTTAGTCTGTAGTAGTGCACAGAGTACTAAATAATTTGACACCACCCGCATGTCTGTAAAAATGACGGTTCAAAAGTTATGGGCTTTTAAATGTCAAAAAAATCAAATTTTTAAATTTTCAGCGAATACAATAAAAGTAAAGTATAACTTGACTGATACCATTGAAACCAGCTTAAAAAACTAAACAAATTAGTATTTTGAATTATTTGTCTACGACTAACAGTTCCAGAGAAAATTTAAATTTACTTTCCACGATAAACGCAGTACGTTGACTGAAAGCGTCCAATGTTATTCTTATGGAGAATATAAAAAAATCAATTTCTTCCTTACTTTCCAACTGTTTTCCATGAAACTTGGTATGAAGTGTAAGGTCAAATCACCGAACAAAACCAGCTCAAAAAAGCTTGGTATTACCGGGGGGGGGGGGTTCCCCCATACAATTTGAACAATTAATTATTAAATGATATTTAATAATTAACTAAATATATAATAATTACAATAATTACACTATTGTGTTCTACAAAGTTATTCAACTTTGTAGAACACAATAGTTTTATTACAGATTGTCTTTTTTAAATTTACTTAAGGAAATTTACTTTTGAATTTACTGCGTGTCAGTCCACTGGTACCGTTTATTTACACGTTCGATGGACGTTTCATCAGCTAGTTACTACTAAAATCAAGTTCATTGTTGAATATCGATATAACGATATATTTATATTCTATCGATGACAATGTCAGATGCTAGCATCGTGTCGATAGTAATGGCAGGTAATACCTGTCGTTACTCAGCACTACATTTTTTAATACACCACAATCGATACGATAATTCCTCATAAATACTTAGTTTAAAATACTTATCATGATCGCAAATTCAGTTAAAAGTATTAAAATTACTGTATTCTATAAAACAAATTATACCGTATTATTAAGCTTATCACATTATCGTTACTTCTAAACGATTGATGCTAAAATTACGACTATTTTAGCCTGAAAAATATGTGTTTATGTGAAGTATTCGGTTGTCTTATTAGTTAACTTACTAAGAAAAAATCTATCGATTTCAATATTGCAATGTTTTGTTGAGCGACGTTGAAGTAAAGAAAATTTAAACCCTTAGCAATATTAGATTAGATTATTGAAATGGTGACCACACTACAAGATAGGTATTTGAAGCCAAGTATGAAGTTAGAGTGTAAGATGATTGTGGCGCGATCTTGTAGTCTTGTTACTGACTAAGACTGACATGTTCCTTAGACAGGACTGTTAATTAATAGCCCAACAGCCGATGGGACTAAGGGAGCTACAGTTTAACGTGTAATCCGAACTACAGCCTCTGAATTACGAATTGGTCTAATTATGTGGATGGTCTTTTTGTGGATTAACGCAATATTCAATAGTGCGGACGTTAATCCACACAAGAGACTAATGTGTTACAAGCATGTTAAAAGTTTTTGTTTACTTTTTTATACATACAGTCACGATTTTTGTTTTGTTCCAATAAAACACTTTTTAATTTCATCCATTCATTTCATAATTATTGAACCAGTTTAAAAGTTTCAAAGTGAAATTGACTTTCTGATAATCACAGTTAGTGTTAAAACAGCAGTTCAATACTTAATCGACGTCAGCTTTTAATAAAACTTTGTCCGTGTTTCCCTCCCGCGGGCCCCTATTGTGACGATGTCGTTGTTCTTGAAGCTAATTATAGATGATCGTTCGTCGAACCGCCGCATTGTTTCGCTTAAAAGCTCGTTAAGATCCACGGTGTTGTGATGAGGCTTGGCGAAAATTAGCATACTCTAGGGACCACTGGCGTCGTTTGGTGGTAAATACCGCCTCCGCTCCTCGCTAAATATCTGGGAAGTATTTTCATGAATGTAGACCAAAGGGAAAATATGAGATAAGGATTGAAAATGGGGACAATCATCAGCATAAAACAATTCCGAAACTGCAGACAATTTTTTTTCAAATTCCACCACTTTCTTATTAATTATATTAGACTATTGAAATGGCGACTATACCACAAGGTAGGTATTTTAAGCCAAGTATGAATAAGTATTGCGTGTAAGATGATTGTGGCACAATCTTGTAGTCTTGTTACTGACTAAGTCTGACATGTTCCTTAGACAGATCTGATAATTAATAGCCCAACAGCTGATATCAACTAACGGAGCTACAGTTTAACGTGGAATCCGAACCACTGCTTTTAAATTACGAATTGGTCTAATGATGACGATGGTCTTTGCAATATCACATCGGTATTGCTATTACCATTTAAAATGGTAAACTGTTCAAGTAGATATTTTAAGCTAACTATTAGTGTAATATTGTAGAGCAATCTTGTAGTCTTGCTACTGACATATTCCTTAGACATAGACAGTACTGTTAATAAATAGCCTAAAAGCAAAACAGCTAAAAATAAAAGCAACAACAGCCGATGACATCTACAGTGTAACGTGGGATCCGAACCACTTTTGCCTCTGAATTACGAGGATGATCTATGTCAATGAACGGAATAACGTGTTAAAAAATCTTAATTATTTTGATCCTTGTAGCAGCAAACCTACATACTCTTTCCCATGTTATTACTATGAATAAGTAAATTTTTTTAAATGGATGGAAATTCGCTTAAAATGGTTGACGTTTGTATTATTGGTATTGAATCTTTTTATTTAATACTACTGTGAAAGTAAAACCAAATATATTTTAATAAAGTGTATTTTAACATTTTAAACATAAGTTAACGTTTACCTTATCCGTTTAACTATTAATCGCTGGTAAAGAGGGTGAACTCCAGCTTAACTCAATTTTCCCCAATCACATTTATTCATTAACCAGCACATTTGCATTTATTCCAATCAAATCAGCTGTTCGACAGATTTTAATCGAATAACCGATGTTTAATGACGAAGCAAGTTTAATTGCCTGATTATTCAGTTGTAGATCAAGCAAATGTAGCGCTTCAATGGGGGTTAAATTGCGCGTCGTGTGAAACTAACGAAGGGAGTTCAAAAGAGACTCATTATCGCCACTTTCATTTTGCGAAATAAAAATGAACTATTCATTGATTTTAACGTTAACTTCTAAAAACCGTAGATTTATTTTTAACAAAGTGGTATCTATATGGTATTTTATGTATTGATGATGAGATTTCTCCTTTTCTCAGTTGTTTTTTCATTAAAAAATACAATGTTATCAAATCTATTCCAATAGTCACAATATCATTTCAATTATACTAACTTTCCAAATGAATTACGGCATATTGTTCTAATGTGAACAAAAAGGAACAATTGAAAATTCTAGTAGAATTTCTCTATTAGGTCAGTAAATCAGAATCATTTTATCCCAAAAGACTTAATGAAATCGGTGTGGAGTCTTTTAGGATACACTCACCTAATTTAACTGGTTGGAGTAGGCTGGCTTCGTAAAAAAATAATACAAACACATAATACGCAAATTTACCAGTTCTCCCACATTTTTTCGTACTAAAGCCACGTTTAAACGGAGTTTCAAACAAAACTTGAAAAATATTTCTCTAAAAATGCGCATTTGTAGACAAAAAATTCGCTGTAGCTAACGGGCTTTCAGTGTGTGGAATATAGAGTAGATTAGATTATATTATTAAAATGACAATGATCGTTAAAGTACAACAAGGAAGGTATTATAAGCCAAGTATGAATGAGGGTAAGACTGTAAGATGATTGTGGTACGATCTTGGGAAAGTCTTGAAGAAATGTAATATTTCTAAATAAGAGTTAATCGTAAACTTAAATACTATTTTTAGTGGATACTTACAGATATCGAGAAAAATGTTTGTGTTGCGGTTTCGAAAGTAGAGATTGAACAGCTCGCTGCAGGACTGTGTTCTGAAAATAAAACACTTAATGAAATGCCAGTAATTTAATGTTTTAAAAGAATGAATCAGTCTTTTTTAAAGTGTAGGTTTCTAATGGTGTGGTTATCCCAAAAATACGTTGTCATTGTAGCTACTAAAACTAAAATACATTAAAGTATGTAGTCACAATCCGATGGTTAGATAAAAATTCTGTTCAAAGATAACACACTTTGTTCCTGCCAGTGGAGTTATATTATTGCGAAAATTTCTCATTACAATCTTAATATATAAAACAAAATGGTGTTAGCTACACGCATTATAACTCGAGAACGGCTGGTCCAAATATATAAAACAAAGTCGTGTTAGTTACACGCATTATAACTCGAGAACGGCTGGACCGATTTTAATGATCTTTGATTTTTTGGATTCGTCTCTGCTGCGGTCATGCTTTAGGCATATTCAGTTTCCATAAATTCAATTAGTTTCCATTTTATACCGTTTTAAATTTCTAATGTTAACCTTATGGGGAATAAGTTTGTTTGAAAATTTTCTAAAATCAAAAACTCTGATTTCATAAAACAGCTGTTGGTTTCTCTCCGTTAGCAATATGCTTTACTATCCAATGCCATATGAATCATTCATTAATGTAAATCTAAGAAGTAAATATGTGCTGTACAAAATGAACAGCATTATTCGCCACGTTAATAGTTTACGGTGTATGTACTGTATTTATATATTTTTTATTTTCCGTACGATTAAAAGTAACGTGTTTATATGTTTGCCAAATAAAATAATCACAATGTTTATACATATTAGGTTTATTATAATAATCAGCTGTTGAATATTTAAAGCTTTCACAACGAAGCCGCAATGCTATTTTACTTCACAAAATGGCCAATCTTAAAGTTAACATGTATTTACTGTTAGGCGTTACGAAGTTCGCCGGGTCAGCTAGTTAATCATAAAACAAAGTTTCCTGATCTGGAATCTGTTCCGTCCGCAGAAGATGCATTGTACCTCTTCATTCCTTGTAACGTGTGCTTATCGTAGCTCTATAATAATCGGCTATAACTCAATACTGTATTTATAGAAGATAAGGCCCCTTTTCCTGTGGCCCATCATATAATCGCCTCACTGTCAACACACTTCTCAAGTACTTTTAACCGTACGGCGACCAATCAAGGTAGTTGTTTTAAGATAAGAGATTAGATTTTTTCAAGAGTATAAGATGATTGTGTGCGAGCTTGTAGTCTTGATACTGACTAGGGGATAATGTTCTTAGACAGAACTGTCAATTAATAGTCCAACTGATATTGCAAGTTAAGGGACCTACAACATGGGATTCAAACCACAATTTTGCCTCTGAATAACGAATTTGTCTCGCTATGTGAATGGTATGTGCGGATGAATGTAGTATTCAATAGTGCGGACGTTGATACACAACAGAGATTATCGTAACATCGACCATCGCTTATAACTATCCACAATTTATGTTCTCCAAAAATGTATATAAAAGGTGAACTAAAACATAGACAAATAATTGAAAAAATACTAATTTGTAATCGAATGAAGAACTTCATCAAACAGTGAATAAATATTAAAACGTTATTGCTTGAACTCAATGAATAGCAATGAATCAAATGTTTCTCAACGGTAGTTTCAGAATCTTAAATCCTCTAAGAATCAAAATATTATATTCTCGTCACGGTTTTCCCAGAGGCAATTCCTTTAAAAACCCATAATTCACTCGGCCTATTATCTGCTGTAACTGTTTTCATATTATCTGCTGTTTAATCTCATTCATACATTTGAGTGTTATTATTTAAAAACATATTTGTAGTTAATAAATTTGGTATAGATGTTTTACTCGTTCATTATTTGTCCTTAATTATTATATATTACCATTATTATATTATTATATATTAGCCATCCATTAGAGTCAGTAACATTTATAAAAAGAATTGGAATATTTTCTCTAGTTTTTTTACATTCAAATGGTATAAAACTTGACACTGCTCCCTTTTATACCCTCTGGGGCGGAGCCCTTTGGACGGATTTGCACTGATTGCGAATCTAAACCATTCTCAAATCCCTTTAAGTACACAAAAAATGTCATCAGAATCAATCCAGCCATTTAGAAGGAGTTCCCCTCCAAACACACATACAGAAGATTTTATTATATATTAAATTAAGATTAACCTTTATAATCATCCGCCCTGCAAACTTAAAGGAGTAAAAGATGTAAGCAGATTTAAATGTAATGTGAAAAAATTCTTGTTAGAGAGTATTTTTATACTATTAAGATTTCTTCTTAAATGTCAAGTTTACTTAATCATATGTTTGTAACTACATGAAGATCTACATTGTGACGCCTGCTTAAGCACTTTTTTGTTTGGTGGCAGAATACATTGATTGGTTTTCTAATTGTCTTATTGCATTTCAGAGGCCATAATTGGGTATAACATAGTAAGATGTCACGATATTGGGAAGTATTTTGGCTATTCAAAGTGAGCATGCAAACTTAGAAATAAAATACCTAAAATGAATCCCAGGATTTGATGTTTCACTCTGTCATTGATTGGTGTCTGCTTCGTGCTTTTTAGTTACATGACACTCTGTCATAACAGGTTTGAAATCTAACTAATCAATAATTATCCTATAAAAGACACATTTTTCTAAATACCAGATTCATCTTTAATGTTTAAAAATGATTGTATTTACTTGCCCATGGGAAATAATGGGGATCGTGAATGTTTTTAGTTGCTCTAAACAGCTGTCGTCATAGCCACGTCACTATTTAAAATTTCGGTCTCGCAAATTGCAAATACCGCGCCCAGAGCTAAGGTATATATGTAAAGTTCGAAACCAGGAGCCGGCGACTCAGATCATAAGCGGTTTCCTCTGGCTAGCACATGCTACCAACATTAAATTCATTGCACATAGTGGTTGGAAAATGATGCAGTTGGTAAAAATAAAACACAAACACTATGTAAGCCAAAGAACCGGAAGTGTTGCACTTATTTGCCTGTTGGATTGTACAAACAGCTGATGTACTGGTCTATCTATGCAGTACTGCAGGCTTCCCCCCACCACAATGCTGGTCTGATTCTGTAAGCCTCTGTGTCTGTATAAGGCTTCGCCAACTGCTGATCCGGGTATATTGTCTAACTTTTCCAATCAAAAATATCGATTGATAAATAGGATTTTTTATTGTCAGTAGGTCAGTTTGAAAGTTAACAAAAACCTTCAACTAAATTTTTAGAACAATTAATATGTTTCATTACTGTGGGGGCTTTCTTTTTCTTAGAAACATGTAACAAAAATACCTTGTTAAACGTTGTAGAAAGACAGAAAAATCAGATAAGACTCGTTTCTGGAGCAATGAATAAACAAAATTCTAATTTTATTTGTGTAGATACATATTACTCAATATGTTTTGTGACTTCTGAATTATCTACAGTTTGTTTTTTTTTAATCTTGTTTGCCATTTGGCAGGCTCAGCTTTTCGCTAGGTAGTCTCGCAGTTCACTGTCTATTTTTTCTCATCTAAATTGTTCAAATTACCTTTTATTCATTAAAGAATTTCCTGAGCTATTCACACGACCCGCATGTTGAAAGGTAAACCTGGGATATGTAACCCGAAAAAGTTTTTTAATTTATTTATGTATAGTTAAAAAAGTCTAATTTTCCTTACCGTTGGATTCAGCTAAAAAACAATTTATTACTTTGAATTATAGCTTTCAGTCAATTGGTTACTAAGATATTTAAAATGTTTAACACATTACGTTGTCTACAGTAGTGTCTTATCAATAAAATCAATAAATCATTTATTTAGACTTTTAATTCACTTATATTCTTCCAAATTTTGGTATGCAAGTTCATCTAATTAAGTTTTATCAATACGTCCATAAAATCCAAAATTTTATGTTTCTTAAGACAGCAAACCTACGTATTCATTGTAATTCTTAGAATAGATGAATTGGTATGACTCCATTGACTGTGGGGCTATTAATTAACAGTTCTGTCTAAGAAACATGTTAGCCTTAGTCAGTAACAAGACTAGAAGATCGCGCCACATTCATCTTACACTCATTTCTCATTCATACTTGGCTTAAAATACCTACCTTGTGGTAGGGTTTCATTTAAATAACCTAGATTAGATTAGATTAGATTACGATTTGAAATGAAATCTAAAGTAATCTTTCCAATTATACGAACAAATTATTGGGGTATTGGGTTTCGCGTATTTTTAAATTAGATAAAATTTAGACTCTCTGTAATTGAGTATTGATGAGTCCATCTGCACCGACATTAAATGCAATCGCGGTTCAGTTTAATTAATTTGGAACCGATAACGTAATCAGTAACACCACTTTGGCGTCGTGTGTATGTCGTTGTGTGAGTGTGAGACTCAATATTGTTCTACTAATGCATTATACAGGGTGTTCATTAAAGTCGGGGACAAACTTCGAGGGGTGATAGTACTCATCAAAATAAACCAAAAATTTATAATAAACATATGTCGAAAAATCCTTCGTTTAGCCGCTAGCCGCCATTTTGTATTTTATACAAAAAACGTCATATATAAATAACTATTTAAGATACAGAAACCAAGCTTTGCACACATATTTATTGGCAAAATAGAAAAATATTCTCAAAGTATCATTAAGTTTACTTTTATATTTTCAAAATGGCGGCGGTTCTTAAAGTTAATGGTTTTTTGTTATTTAAATTAAAATATTTTTAACCGCCGCCATTTTGAAAATATAAAAGTAAACTTAATGATCCTTTGAGAATATTTTTCTCTTTGGTCAATAAATATGTGTACAAAGTTTGGTTTCTGTATCTTAAATAGTTCTTTATATATAACGTTTTTTGTATAAAATACAAAATGGCGGCTAGCGGCTAAACGAAGGATTTTTCGACATATGTTTATAGGAAATTTTTTGTTTATTTTGATGAGTACTATCACCCCGCGAAGTTTGTCCCCGACTTTAATGAACACCCTGTATACAAAAATGATATGGTCATCTAACATAAAACAGTCTTATAATACTTTATACCATATCACATACTGCTTAATCACTTGAGCCTCGTACTGTGAGGTTTGTAACTCTAAAATTATACTCTCCACACAGTAACTGGATGAATAAAAAACTAAGAGATCCTGGCGGAAATTTATCAGTAAAACTAAATAAATTAAAGTTTCTTAAACTAATAGATTCTCTTTACATATCTCATCAAAGTACAAATACAGTATAACCAACATTAGCTGTATACCTCCATCGCAAATCTATTTGTTTTTTAGGAAATATATTTACTTAACTAATTATATAAAATCGTTTTAGTGTAGTTTATAAGTTTTTCATTTTCAGAATTGATATTTTTGTTTAATTCATGTGATTATGATTTATAATTTTCAAAAGTGTATATGTTTACATCGAGCGTAACTGCGCAAAAAGAGCCCGAGTGACCTTTTAAAAGGTTAACTCCAGAGACTACGTCATCACGCCATTACGTCATCAGAAGATTCTTTTAGAAATGTAAGGAATCATATATTTATGATGTTTTTTGCTGCTTAAAGCGAAAAATGTATTATATTAGCGTCATGTATGTATAACACTATACATTTAAAGAACACAGAGTAGTAGGAGAACAGTGTTTTTGAAATATAAATTGCGTACGTATTATCTGGAGGAATTAATGAAAAGTTTTCCTCAAAGACCATTAATACAGACCTTTTTGGGGTTCTTCGGAGGGTCTGCAAAACTAAGGTTAAAAGCATCAACTAACTTGTGATAAGTAGAAGGAATCCACGAAAAATGCTTAAATTAAAGGGGTACCGAGCTCTCAAAGGGGTCACAAAACTTGCGTTGGCAACCCTGGAGCAATATTGTCAAATTTCAGTCAAGGTCATTCCGATACTTTTTTCAGGATTATTCATAGAGTTGAAAAAATTACGGTTGGCAATACCAATATAGAGGGTTAGGTAAAAAATGAATCAGAAGAAACGAAATTGGGTATAGTATAGGACTCTTAGAGAATTGATAAATTGGTATCTGGTTTTATAAAATTGAATTAAAATGGTTTTTGGCAATGATTAAATCGGTGAGGACAGTAAAAATGGTTTGGCAACACTGGAGGAATGTATTGTATACCAAAGACTTTAGTTATTACTCTACAGTAATAACTTACTCGTGGGTTTGTCAGCATGGCGATCGCCTCACTGAGATGTTTCAGCTTAAGAGTTGAAGTGTCTTCATCCTCTGACATCTGGAAGGAGTTCTGCCTGGGAGGCTGGGCGGGGTTGCCGTTGTCCCCGGGGGGCGCCTTGGTGGCGCCAGGGGGCACCTTCTTGCGAGCGGCCAGGGCCGCCATCGGACACCCCGACATGTCTGGGGCGCTCACTGCCACTGGTCCATCGGCAACTGTGGACAAAACGAGTGATAAAATTTGAGCTCTCCGTGTCGTGTTATTTTTTATACTACAGTAGGTACTGACTAGAACTGAATACTGACATGTTCCTTAGACAGGACTGTTAATTAACATTCCAACAACCGATTGCAACTAAGCGACCTACAATTTGACGTGGAATCCGAACCACGGCCTCTGAATTACGAATTACGTCTAATTATGAGAATGGTCTTTGCGGATTAACGTAGGATTCAATAGTGCGTACGTTAATTCACACAAGACTTAAAAATGGTTAATCCTTTTTAGGTATTACATAGTTTTACAAGTTTCAAAGCCATTTTCTTATTTGGACTACTTACATCGATTGAGCCTAAAATTGGACATATTCCTCTACTTCTAATGCGTTCGCCAGAAATAGTTTGAGCCGATTAAGGAAATGTTTTCTAAAATATGTCCCTTCTTTAACTTAATGCCTCGCAGTTTATGATTTTGGAATGTATGCCTTTTTCAACTCGCCCATTCGTGGGTAATAATGAACGATGGTCGGTGCATGTGTGCTCTGGTATGGATTATCGTACGATTCATAATAATAATACTATAACAAAATATTACTATATACTACTATAATACTACATTGACCATCTTCATGATTAGATCAATTCGTGGTTCAGAAGCAAAACTGTGGTTCGGATCTCACGTTAAACTGCAGGTCAATCAGATGTAATTGACCGTTATGTTGATTTAATGTTAGCGCAATTTATTAAAAGTCCTGTGTAAGGAACACTTTAGCCTACATTTTAGAAAATGCGCCTGAATTATTTAGTATAACATCCTTGCTCTTTCAAAAACATTCGTAAATAATAAATTATTTCCATGACTGAACTTATTTTGATCTTCAAAAGTTGGCAGTGCTCACTCTAATTGTTAAGGAAGTAAGACTATGATAATAATTTGACGCTTAAGTATTTTATAACTACTAAGTGGTTTTAAAACTTTCCTTACTAATAGATCGGTATCCCTGTGTCCTTCGTTAAAACACTAACTATAGATGCTTTATCCCGAAAGATTTTGTTCAAATTATATGATTCAACCAAGTAGTTTTTTTCACTATACTAACCCAGATTGGGGTTTGAAACTATAATGAAGGAACCGTCTAAATTTTACGAAACTAAATCAAAAATATTTATTTCGCGTTTTTTATTTAGTAAATTATGGTTTTTAAACACATCAAGGTGAACACATGACACCTTTTTACTATTTTCTATATTCAATTTTTAATAAGTTTTTTTACTAAAAATTAATAAGAAAGGGGATGTTTCCAGTTAGGTATCATATTGTTTCCTTATTGTAATTCCAAACAACAGCCAATAGCTGTATAACATAAGACACAAACTTGTTAGAGTAAATACGACGGGTTGAGGATTTCCAAGGAAGATTAATTGTAGTCTTGTTCTCTCAAAATCAAACTCAATCCAATTGTGAGGATTATTCTCGGAACTAAACATAAGATTGTTAATGTTAAATGAAGTGAGGACATCTTTGTATCGGGTTGGTTGTTTTGTGTGGTGTCAAACTTATAGAATTCGTCGGTGATTGTATGTTTGTGTGTGTGAAAAAATTATAGATAAATTCAGCTAGTATGAGTTCGAAATTCAGGCAAAACGGTGAAGCCGAAAAGTGGGTGTCTTTGTCATGGATAAGTGTAAGCTCTGAGAAGGAGTTAGCAGAGTTGTGGAACGCAAAAAGCGCAGCGGAAGTAGTGTTGCTTAGCAACGACTTATATCGTTTCAGTTAATTTTCAATATGGATATGTCTAAGCTCTAGGGGGGGGTGTTAGCAGGTTTTTATAAAGCAAAAAGTGCAGCGGAATTGTTTGGATACTGTTTCCAAAGAAACTACTACAGCTATTGTATTGCATTTTTAATATACAGGGTGTCTCACCTAAAGTGAACCAATAGCTAACTTTTATACCATGCATATGGCAGCTAACTTCTTATGGGGGACACCACTTTATTTTCTTAGAGGATTTTAAAATTAATTTCTAATCCGAAAAATATGGCCGCCATTTTCCAATATGGCCGACAACTTGATAATTTCTTATGGAACACACCCTATATGTTATGGTAGTTTTGGATAGAAAAGTAATTTAAAGACTTTTTTACTCTTAATAATTTTGGCGTAAATGTAACCGTTTACGATTTATGGCTGAAAACATTTTCCGTTTCAAACCACAATCACTTAAAGTGAACCAATAGCTAACTTTTATACCATGCATATGACAGCAAACTTCTTATGGGAGACTCTCCTTTATTTTGTTGGAGGATTTAAAAATTAATTTCAAATCCGAAAAATATGGCCGCCATTTTCCAATATGGCCGACAACTTGATAATTTCTTAT
This sequence comes from Nephotettix cincticeps, assembly GCA_023375725.1. Lineage (NCBI taxonomy): Eukaryota > Metazoa > Arthropoda > Insecta > Hemiptera > Cicadellidae > Nephotettix > Nephotettix cincticeps. Next base: position 17,283,903 of record CM041789.1, on the reverse strand, counting down.
GGAACACCCTATATTTTATGGCGTTTCTGGATAGAAAAAGTAATTTAAAGACCTTTTTCCTCTTAATAATTTTGGCGTAAATGTAGCCGTTAGTGAGCTACTGCTAATATCCTCCATGAAAACTACTGATCGTCAGATTTGCATGCAATAAACACTTAGTGAAAAAACAGCTGATCAACAATGCAACATATTTTTATAATCTTTAGCAATAACCCTTCTTCTCATCTAAATGTGTCATTGCGTGAAGTACATATTTGTTGTTTAATCGTATTCACTACTATTTTACTTGTTTTGCTATTTTACTTTTAAAATACTTTACTATTTTCATAGTGTTTACTATTTTTGCATTATACGTTTATTATTATTATTATTATCATTATTATTATATTTTTTTATTTTGTCGCATCATGGATTTCAATGAAAAAGTAGACATGTTATTAATACTTGGTGAGTGTCACAAAAACAAAAGACAGGCTTCTGAACTGTACGGTGCTCGATTTCCTGACAGAAGACAACCATCCAGCAGTGCTTTCTACCGGCTTGAACGAAGAGCTCGTACAACAGGTATGTTAACTGACCGGAAACGGAGGAAAATACATCCTGCCACTAACCCTGACGTTGAAGCTGATGTTTTGGCATTAATTCAAGTTGAACCCCATATCAGTATCCGGGAAATTGAAAGAAACTTTCAAATTAGCCGAGCTTCAGTCTCCAGAATATTACAAAAGCACAAGTTCCACCCTTACCATGTAAAACTGAACCAAGAAGTTCTTGGAACTGATTACCCTATAAGATTAGGCTTTTGCAGATGGATGATGGAACAAATTAATTTAAATCCTTCCTTCTTGTCAAATGTATTATTCTCTGACGAGGCAACTTTTCTCAGCACGGGACACCTCAATAGGCATAACATGCACTATTGGGCTCCAGTAAACCCTCACTGGATGCAAGCGATTGATCAACAGAGAAGATGGTCATTGAACGTATGGTGTGGCATTTTTGAAGGAAGAATTGTTGGACCTCACTTTTTTAATGGAACTCTTGACAGATTCCAATATGCCGACTTCATTGAAAACCATCTTTCAGTGCTGTTGGAAGATTTTGCTTTAGAGGCCAGGCAAGACATGTGGTTCCAACAAGATGGCGCACCACCTCACTACGGAAACATAGCTCGAGATGCAGTAAACAGAGCTTTTCCTGAGAGATGGATCGGGCGACAGGGACCAGTCGCATGGCCTCCGAGGTCTCCCGATCTTACACCTCTTGATTTTTTCCTTTGGGGAACAATTAAGGATCAAGTATACAAAACCCGACCAACAACTCCTGAGGAGATGAAGTTGAGAATACAAGCTGCATGCAACGCTATTAGTGAAGAAACGCTAACACTTGTATATAGAGCACAAAAAAACGTCTAGAAATATGCATTGAACAAGACGGAAATCTGTTTGAGCATTTATTGTAAAGTACTTGTTATAGTTGCTTGGAGCGCGAGTTTTCACATTTAAAAAAATATTTGTTATAAAACTAATGTTTATTTTTTGTTTTAAACACTTAGTACATTTTCTCAAAATGCTGCACCACTGAAGTGAGCATAAAACATAACTGTCATGTGTCTAGATAAAAAGTTAGCTATTGGTTCACTTTAAGTGATAATGGTTTGAAACGGAAAATGTTTTTGAGCCATAGATCGCAAACGGTTACATTTACGCCAAAATTATTAAGATTAAAAAGGTCTTTAAATTACTTTTTCTATCCAGAAACGCCATAAAATATAGGGTGTTTCGTAAGAAATTATCAAGTTATCGGCCATACTGGAAAATGGCGGCCATATTTTTCGGATTTGAAATTAATTTTTAAATCCTCCAACAAAATAAAGGAGAGTCTCCCATAAGAAGTTTGTTGTCATATGCATGGTATAAAAGTTAGCTATTGGTTCACTTTAGGTGAGACACCCTGTACAATAAAAATAATAGTTGTTTAGATGAACTGTATACATTTACTTTAGACACATCCTTGATCTAACCTATTTCTCACAGGGAAGTAAATACAATAATTATGTTAAGTTTTCCCAGCACTATTAATTATACTATTGGAATCACTTCATGAACAATAATTGTTATGTGGAATATTAGTTCTTGATAAATCGTTTACTGAAGCATATAAACTGGTTAACATAGCAAGTCTTTTTTAAACCATGTAATGAAGAAATTGTAAAAATTTATACCTCGTTTATTATTTTAAATATTGCAATAAAATTGGTATGCTGTTCCAGTAGAACTTAATTATAGTTTTAATAATGGTGTAAATTCTAGAGCTATTATCGATTATTTTTTGTTTGTTTTATTCATACAGTCTATAAAGAAGAGAGTCTAAATAACAAAGAGACTGACGAAGCCTTTAAATGTGACTTTTACGTGTGATTTTAACCGTATAAAACCCCCATTTTCTAGATTTGAGTCAGCTTTGAATCGCGAGACATAGATGTTGTCGTCATTCCGCAATATGATGACGTCATTGTCGTCGTCTCCAATCTGCGTGTCAACTGAGAGTTGGGCCATTTTTATTAAAGAGTCTTGTTTGTCAGACGAGCGAAACTCGAGGACGTTTCCATTTTTGTATTTCCCTTTCATTTCGAACGATTTATCGAACACCATATCGTGAATTTATGGAATAATGTATCGTGTATTTATCGTACACTGTAACGTGTGTAATCAAACATCGTATCGTTTTTTATCGTTTGTATACTGTATCGTTCCTTTGAACGACGCGGTATTTTGAACGATTTATAATAACATGCATACACAGGTTTTATAAAATATTATGGATTTAAGATTCGAATCATTATAATTCATTTCCTATGTTGTTTTATAGGATCTAATATTTACGTAAAGTATGTGTCATATTATTAAATCAAACCGATTATATACGATGTTAAAAGGTCAATTTTTCTCCTCAAATTACTAAAATATAGTCAGTTATATCATCTTAATTATTTCAAGTTCAACATAGATATTTTAGAACTGCCAGTGTCAGTCTTGACCTAATCTATGGGTTACCAATTAACTATTTCCCCTGACTGTTTTTTTATTTATTTTTTTTATTGGAAGGGCGGATTATTCCCAAGGCATTTCAGCCGTAGCCGCTTTTTGCGTACCCCTGTGTGGGTTGCGGCATTATCAAGGCCCCTGACTGTTTCATGATTCACTTTTAATGTATTTTTTATTATTTAATACTTTAGTGCCCCTTTTTCTAAACTTTTCAGACATAAAAATTGTAAAATATTCTTCATCCTTCATTTCCCCAATACTGTATAAAATATATATTGATTTATGTATAGCTCATGTAGCTGCAATTTTCTTTGTCATCTCTCACGAGTATATATGACTTAAAATAAATAAATAACATCTTTATGAAAAATTAAAAAGACATAAGTAATAGGTAGTCATAGTATTGTAATAAGTAATTTAAACCTTTCTTAAAACACAATTTAATCCACGATATTTAAAGGGAATATAAAATATAAAACAAAAAGATTTAACTTAATGATTTTTTCTTTAACTAAATACGTTGATAATTTAAAGACCAATAAAACTTTTTATCGGGAGCTAATTAGCTTGTTGTTTCAACTCTAACTTTTCTACTTTGTTTTTATTGTTGCTTTGCTACTTAATTTTACTTTACAACTAGAACATAAACTAGTTTGATAATTAGAATACTTGTTACATTTTACACTACTATTTAATCAATTTAATTCCAGAAGCTATTTTAAAAGATAAGGAATATTGTGGAATTACATGAGATAAAGTAATAAAACTAGAAAATCTACGAGAATTCCGATCAAAGAAAATCTTTACATTTTATGTGTAAAGATACCGATTTATGGTTCCAATATTTTTAATTTTAGGAGTTTATTTTGTGTTTTCTGTTGTTTTAAGGTCATGGCTACAAACAGTTTTAGCATGAGGTTAATAAATATATACTTATGGTTTAAATTTTATTTATACTTATTGAAGAAAACATATTCTGTCTTTCGTTTCCTTTAAAAAAATTCTAGTTACACTCAACCGAAGTCAATATTTTCCTTTCTTTATCTTTACCTTTTGAAAGAATTTTTATTCATGCTTAATTCAAACAATATTTAAAAAGATATTTGTAAATATCACAACTATACATATACCGGTATATGTAACTTTATGGTGATTCTTTGTTAAAGAGACAGACTCGTTTTTGTTACAAAAAAGAGTATACTTTTTAAATAATATTGAAATTTACTTTTTATAAAACCTTATATTTTCGTTATCCATCTGAGTTAACTAGGCTATACTATACAATTCACAAATTTCACAATTATTTAGATACTCTTAACTTGTTATATCCCATATCTATCTCTATTAAAACATTGATGAAACAATTTATATGTTGATTTGAGTAAATTATCGATTAATAAACTACACAACAATAGATTACAATCGACTGTAGTCAATGACTATCATTCTCTATACCATACTATTGACTTGTACACGCGTATAGTTTACTAGCTGATCCGGCGAACTTCGTAACGCCTAACAGAAAATACATGTTAACTTTAAGATCGGCCATGTTCTGAAGTCAAATAGCATTGCGGCTTCGTTGATAAAGCTTTATATATTCAACAGCTGATTATTATAATAAACATAATATGTATAAACACTGTAATTATTTTATTTGGCAAACATATAAACACGTGACTTTTACATACAAAAAATAATAAAAATATAAATACAGTACATAATTCCCAAAAACCGTAACCTATTAACGTGGCGAATAAAGCTGTTCATTTTGTACAGCACATATTTACTTCATAGTTTTACATTAATGAACGATTCATATGGCATTGGATAGTAAAGCATATTGCTAACGGAGAGTAAACCAACAGCTGTTTTAAGAAATCAAATGTTTTGATTTTAGAAAATTTATAAACAAACTTATTCCCCATAAGGTTAACATTAGAAATTTAAAACGGTATAAAATGGAAACTAATTGAATTTATGGAAACTGAATATGTTTAAAGCATGACCGGAGCCGAGACGAATCCGAAAAATCAAAGATCATTAAATTCGGTCCAGCCGTTCTCGAGTTATAATGCGTGTAACTAACACGACTTTGTTTTATATATTTAGATTTTTAAAATACCAGATGACCTGGACATAAGCTTATTCTTTTTCTCCCTGTTGCTACAGCTGTTTTTAAACAATGTGCTGAAATTAAATTTGAATCTAATATCGTAGCAGTTGACCTCTAACCTCTCAAATACAGAGTATCACTTAAACACGTTCTGTTTTATGCCCCCAGACTCGAAGCACCTACCTCCCCCCACCCCCTTACGGCCAGAACTCCCCCCTCTAGTCAGTCGATAATGTTTATTTCCTTCTCGCGTGTAACCATTGACCTATTTAAGCTTAGAATGTTTTTATTTTCACCACCTGCCACCAAAAAGCGTGAAACGTGTTTCGTCTCTACGTGAATATTTATAATATCCTAATTAATTTTACAATCAAATATGGCAAAAATTTGTTATAAAATACTGAGACAAAATATAATTTATAAATTGACATGTTCTGGAACATCCAGACCAAAAAGGTGTGTAGGTTGAAAATTTTTAAGGGATTAAAACACTCACTGCCTGCAGCTGCAAGGCTGGGTATCGTACAATCGATTAATTATTTTCTTTATTATATGTTATACCATGCCTGTTTTTTATGTTTTTGTATTAAATGTAGAAAGTTATATGGAAATAATGAACACACTCTGGGGTTTGCTTGAACAATCTTTTGGATAAATCGATAGTTTTACGTAAGAGTGACAAGAAAAAAATGTCAGACCAGAAATTAATACAAAACAAAATTGAGATGATGACTACCGAAAATTCAATCACGCGATCTGTTAATCATTTAACTTCAAGGTTAAGTAATTAACCTGCCCTTTCCCAAAAACCCTGTGCTTAGTAACCCATATAATTGGGCAAGTCAATGGTGCTAGAGACTTCCATATAATATAATGGCTACCGTATGCTTGTTTTATTAAATTTATTTTTTAGGCTTCAAGCCGCTTCGTGAGGTGTGAGTTATTAAAATTGGTTTGTAATTTAGGTATGACTCGCGTAAAAAGTGTTTTGGGTAAAGCAATGGGGTGAATACTGGGCGTAATTGATAGCATTCAAAGCGTGGAGCTTGCATACTCAATGACGGGTTAGAGCATTCTCGCTTTGACTAATCCATTATAACACAATCTAACCTGTGTTTGGCAATTATCTGTTTTAAACTAAATTTACCGTGTTATTTAAACTGTTTTGTGGACATATAACATCATGATTAGGGAACAAAATTTCACGACGTTTTGCGAACTGGAAACTTATCTGACTTCAGGTGGAATCTAGAACGTGATAAGATTAATGCAAATAGAACCAATGAACCATAAAACTAGAGCAGAAAAACAAAGTACATCCACACATCAAAATTTATCATGAAGCACTAAACAATAAACATAGAGAGCTGTGTATCCAGGTTCCAGAACACCTGACGACGATCACGTCAGGTTCCTGATATCAAAACGTCTTGAATCTTTGATTTTCTAAACGCGATGGAAAATTTCCGCAATCATCAACAACAATACATTTTCATCAAAGAATACAGCCTGTGTTAACAATAGTCTTTTTTGAAACTTAAATTACCACGTTGAACTTATTTTTATCAACAATAAAGCTTTTATTTTTATTCCCTTAAAATATGGAAATACAGTAATTATCTTTATCGTTATAGGTAACATGCATTTTTAACACTACTTTAAGAGTTTTAAAAGAACATCCCTCTGGATATGATATAAAACTATTTACGAGGAGTATATTTAGCATGCACAGTTAACCCTAGAACGGACGGGCTGGGTTTTTGAGTCCCAGGCGTGTTTGTTATTGTTCTAATCCAAGGTCATTGGTCTAGAAAACCGCCGAGGTTCTGTGTAGCTTCCTAAAATACTCCAGAGAAAGCAATAGTGTAGTGGGTTTTACCACTGCAACCCTCAGTTTGCAGTTATCAACTGGTTTTGGTGGAGGTGGGTCTGTCAGACCCAGCCCGTCCGTTTAACTTTATTCGACCGAAACAAGTTTATGTTTTTCGAATATTTTTAATTCATATCTTAAATAATTTTACTATTTTTAACAGTTTTATGCACCTACATAGAATAGTGATTTTTAAACAAATATGGATAGTCGAAAACGGCCAAGTAACAATGAAATCGACCGAATTGTGTTCGAGGTTTTATTGGAAAGTGAATTTGGTGATTTCGACAACGATCCTGACTTTCTTTTGGAATGTGATAATAATATGGTTAGCAAGATTGAAGAAGAGATCAACGATGAACTTGAAAATGATTTTGGCACACATGCTTTGAGTGAACAAAGTGTAAAATGTGATTACGAGATGTTGTGTAACGACCGTTGTAACGAATAACTTTTTATGGAAATTCAAGCCCTTCAAAAACGTATTATTTTAATTGATAACCACTTAAAGGGTTTTTACACAAACGGTATTTCATTTTGCACAATATTCTTGTATTTAACATCTAAATTATAGAATTTTTATATTTTTACTAATTAGTTTCAGGAAAACATTGTATTTTTTTATATTTAATCAACACTGTATTTTTTGAATGTATTATATATGAAGCTTTGATTTAAAAAACATTGGTTGTTTAAATCAATTTAATTAGTATTTTTTTATATTTTTTAGTTTTGGGTCCGTCAGACCCAGCCCGTCCAACTACGTAACTTTTTTCACCCGTCCACTCTAAGGTTAAAACAATTTAAGCCACGGACAAGGAGAAATGCCTTGGTGTGGTAGGATACCAAATTGAACTAAAAGTGAAAAATGTATAAAAGCTATTTCAGTAAATTCGTATCCTATAACATTATATACATTTCATCTATTTCGTAATGCTTAGTTATCAAATCTTCTGGAATCTGGTACCGTCCTCTGGTGAGCCACCAGATATCAGGTAGTCTAGAATCAACTCACCTGATGACGGAAAGAGAATCCTGATCCCAAAACGTCGTTATACGTCCCCCATTACAAACGACGAGTTTCATGAAAAAAGATTAAGTTCACTTTATACAATCCTTTTTACTTTACTCTCCGTTGCTTTAAATTCGTGCTACAACAAATTATAAATATATTTTATTATACCTAATCACAAAGCAAATTAAAAGGTGTAGTAATTTCGATTTCACCTTTTAACGTGGAAAAAATTAATAGAATATGTCTTTAAATGTTAAGTTTAAACGAGATCATGGCTTGAACAGTTTCTTAAACAAATTATAATGTTAATGTTATGAAAATATATCTTTCAACTGAATTGACTAAATAGTATATTTCATAACAAGAGTGGAAAGGAGGTTATTGAATATTCAAGACCATATGTTTGAAGTGCGAGATTTATAGAGCATTAAACGTGGTCGAGAATATGCGAACTACTTTTCACTCGTGTTTTGGACAATACTTTTCGCTACACTACAAAGAATAACTACTTTTTTAATAAAAAGAAAAATTGTAATATTTTTTAACAAATTAAAAAAACAAACGAAACAATTCTAAACTCCTATCATTAATAGATTGAATCTGCTATATTTGCAGTTGAAATTTACATTGATCGTGCATTTCTGATTATTAGAAAATGAAACTCTTTTGTTTGGAAATTTGCTAAAAATACTGTTATTGATTTCTTGCACACGAAGATCGTGTCACTTTCATCATCACTCTCCTCAAAAATCTCATTTACATAAAAAAGTCAATGGGTTTTTGTTTAGTAGTTATAGAGTCAAGTATTGCCGTATAGGAAGAGGCAGTTACTGGGGTGAACAGTGTTTTGGATACCTCTATTTTCCTTGCAATAGAGCCCTCATACATACCCTTCAGCGACAGTAGAGGATTTCCAACCTCCATTTCTTTTTAGGCTGAGTTCTTTATAATGCTCCGGATTTTCAAGGCGAAAACTTTGAAACATCACACGGCTGCAATTGAATTAGAATCAACGTTCTGAAATACACATAACCCACGCCTGTAACCAACAAAACCCTGTCTTTTTCATGGATGATGGAAGCAAGGCTGAATGGTAAAGATTTTGTTTACAGACGTTTTCCACCTTTAAAGCAAACTTTAAAGTATTTCCAGTTGTCTTTTACTTCATTAAATTTCAAGTTCAGCAAGTCATCTTTTCGGTAGGCTCCGAATATTCCAAATGTAAGAATCGCTTTAGCAAGCAGCCACTCCACATCTGGAGCATCATTCATGAACTTGGACACTTGATCGGAGGTAAAAACCTTGGCTTTTGTTGGTTAGTATCCATTAGATTTTCGTGTCAAAAAAACAATGGGCTTTGAAAACGAAGAAAAGTCTGCATTTTATAGAATCTTAAAACAGCTTTTTATCATGGAATACTTGCTCCAATGCCTATGTTTTTATAGTTTTTGACAGCTATGCTAAATATACTAGCAATATGTCGCCACTTCCATCGTATGTTCCACATTTTCCTTTTTAAGCCAATCACAAAACTTATTATACTCATCATTGTATTTACTCTTATATTTTTCTAAAATAACTTCACTTTTTTTCTATTTTTTATGAAATTGAACGTGTTATGTCCATTTTAGCTCTTGACACGATAACAAATGTTAGTTTGTTTACGTCTGCAACATTTTCTCCAGACAGTAAAGTGCAGAAAGAGCTGTAATCCTAATAAAGCTTTACGAATACAATTTCCAACTGACAGTAAAATATTCAAATTAAAGTTATGGTATTTATTTTTTTTACTGTAAGTGTTGTGCAATTAAAAAGTTATTTGTATCGTATGTCAACTGCTTATGCAACATGTATACCTTATTCGCCGTCATTTACCTTTAAAAAATAAGGTTCATTATCACGTTGAGATAATTACATGATAAAGTAAAAACATTTTAGAAGAAATTTTAATTAAACACAGCTTTTCCGGAGGCTTTATTTTTAATTGAAGGAGAAACACCCTTAAGCAGCGAATCAGCAAATTACTGGGAGATAATTTTACTTCACCGTTTACCTTCATTAAACTTCACATCGTGTTATTCTGATATTCGAACATCTGTAACTAATAACCAACATCATAGTACTATATTCAAGAATATTGAAATTATTGATAATTAAATTGAATTGAACATTGGTTCAATTTTAGAAGGATTAATAAAATATTGGGTATGTATTATGTCTTTGTTATATCTAAGTTTAACTTTAAATTGTTTATTGTAAAATTTAACGAGTGATCCCCACACACGGATGCGTAGTCTTTGTGGGGATATTTCCTGAATTTTTTAAAGTGCTCACTTTATTATTGTATGTTATAGAATTGTGATGGTAATAAATAAAATACACACATGCAAACTCCGTGTGACATCCCATTTACAAAGTTGATGCTGATTCCATTGAAACACTACGACATAAATTCTTCAAACTGTATTAAATGGTTTCAAGTTTCGTACAATGATTTATTGTTATTATTCGATCAATTGCCAGCTCCAGCCAAATTGGTGGACCAACCCCGGAACAACAACAGAGTCTACTAAGACAGTTCGTATTCATCTATATGTAACTCGTATATACGAACTAAAAATAATAAGGTAGCGTGTCCTGTAATACAACTACTTGGAGGTCACAAATTGTGGATAGTTATGAGCGATTTTCAACGGATGGGATATTCTCTGGTGTGGATTAACGTCCGCATCGTTAAATACTACTTGAATTTAGTCCATCCGCAAATGCTATCCTCATATTAAAACCAATTCGTAATTCAGAGACAGTGTTTCCAACTCCACGTCAAACTTTAGGTCCCTTAGAGATGCCATTGACTTTTGGGCTATTAATTAACACCTCTGTCTAAGGAAGACTACATGATCGCGCCACAATCATCTTACACTCATTTCTCATTCATACTTGGCTTAAAATACCTTGACAGGTTGTCATTTCAGTAACCACCTGTATTTATTTTTATTTCTATATGCATATGCAAAGGAAAAGCGAAATTAATAAATAATTTCAAATCTTATACATGAGTATGGATTTTCCGAAAATAATGACTATAGAAAACAGAACACCGAAATGAATAGTTGAAACATTGCGAACGTTTCATCCATGACACAAACAAGACGTGGGAGTTACAGATCTGTCACAGCGTTACTTGTATCGGGCTACGTTTTAAGATTCATCCGAGAACATAAAATTCACTCTTTTAGGCTGTAAGATATCGTAAGATATATTTTACTATTTTTTTGTTACCTTTCCATTTTCACATTTTGGGAAAATCAAGATTTAATTAAAAAAAAAATATTATTTTATTAAAACGCCATTGTATCATCTATAGGGAGCTTTAACTGTGCTATTATTGGGAACTTGATAACTAAACATCCGACAGTGAACTTTAAATGGGAAAATGTCATTGTTTATCAAGAGATTTTAAAAACAGAATCATTTTTTTGAATGGCTTTCAAAATAGATTTAATGAATCAAGGATAATTACATCCAAGCAAGAAAAAATTTCAAAACACAAATATCGTTAAAACAAAGAACAAATTAATTTTGATAATGTTTTAGAAAACTTTTAACAATTTAAATAATACACAGTTTAATATAATAATAAAAAAATTTTTAAAATTACGTAAAAATATTTTTAACAATAATATGAATAGAAACAAACAAATATTTAAAATATTTACCCATTGATACTAGGTAAAACAAAAATTAATGTAAATGTTTTAGAAATGTTTTAATGAAATTTAAAGACACTTTTTATATTTGACAATGTCTTAAATATACATTAAATTTTGTAAAACTTATGATTGAATATTTGTAATATATTTTTATTAGAATCTATTAAAACAAATTAGTAAATTTTTATGAAACATTTATAATTTGTTGAACAAAAAAGAGATGCTACACTGTATTAATATTGTATACTTATATTAGAAGAACTATTCTATTAGAATTTTTTAATTAAGTACTGATGTATAATTATATTGTTTAAGTTTAATAATTAATTCAAATTCAATTCAGAGAACATATATTTTGTAAATACACAAAAGAGTGTGACTTTTGTATTACTTATTTAGTAAAAACTCTTTTTAGCTAATTTTCCATGCGACACGATCTATTACCCTGGGATGGTTGGACATAAGTCGGACCGGTTATAATTTTTTGTTCTGAGGTCCCCAGAGACGAAAAGCAAATTTAATTAAAATTTCAATTAATTAACAGACATCCAAAGGAACTAGAGCTCTCAAAAGAAGTTAATATATTTATCATTTTGATATATATTAGCCCTAGGGGGCATTGGCAAACTGACAGAGCATAATTTGAAACGGAAGTGACGTCTTATGGTTGTAAGGACAGCTACTTTAAGGAAGTGAAAACATTCCGATTAGTTAATTAAAACAGCCATGATCCAAGCTATATCTCAAAGGGAAGTAAATACATTTTTCTTCTAAAAATGACCAACAACTTGGGGTACTCACTTCTTTTTTTCTTCCAACTTTAACTTCCCAGGAGATTCTAGTAGGAATAAACAGATAAATGTTATGAAAACAAACATAATAATGAAAGATGTAAGGTTTTGGTATACTTATTGTTTCTGGAAACCTATGTACTAGATGTATATGTACTAATCTATAAAACTTGTAGTTGTTTTTAAATTCTGACTAGAACTACATTATTTGTGTCAAAATTATTACTACACTGACATAGTCTAATCTCGGACACCATTTTATAGGTATAGGGCCGTAGTTAATTTGTAGGTTAATATACGCAAATAAAAATATTACGATTAAATTGATCGTGTTGTCATTGTACTGTATTCCTGTGTTGTTACGTCATTTCATTTGTCATATTTAAAAAAAAATAGAATAAAGTGTCCGGTTTTACCCAGTAAAACGTTGTAATTCCGGTCACCAAGTTAAATAACAATATTTATCACTAACCAACCTTTACTGTCCAACTCCGGACACAAATAATGCATCATCTGTTTGTTACTCCACTACCTATAATTTGCCAAGGTCATTTTCATCTGCTGGGATAGGTAGGGTGGGGAGGGGAGGGGAACAAAGAGTAATAAGGACTCAATGAACAGAGAAAGAATAGACTATGCTTAATATCAAAATCTTTGGATTGTAACGATAATTAGGAATTAGGAACTCAATGACTCATATTAGGCGCTTAACGGTATCAACCTACGGGATAAAATTTTCCGCTCTCAGTGTCCGGAATTGAACTGGTTTAACTTTATAGCAAATATTTTTTTTCAGATTGCTTAATACCTACGAAGCAGTCATATTCTTGATCGTGATGAAAATCTTTTTTGTATGGTATGACTTATAATATATTGGTGTTCATATTTTAAATGTCTTTGAGCTTAGTCGGACAAAGATTTATTTTTCGCTGTAAGTGAGCGGTTGGTAAACTTGTAACTAATGACTAAACAAATGCAAGAATCATTTCAATTCCCACACATCTGTTTACGTCATGCTTTGGTGATTCTATTTATGCAATTATCAGGTATTTATCTTATCAGGCGAGTTTTCAGGATCTAATTTAATAAAAGTATGCACGGGTGTCCGAGATTAGACCGATTTGGTACTTCAGTCCTGTGTCCACACTTTTAGAGCTGTAACGACGGTTTCGTGTTTGCACAAAATTTAGCCTTAATGTGATAAAGAAGGTCATTTGAAGGGTCCGGTCCGAGTCAGTGACTTAGGTTGAGCTTGAATATGTGAAATATTCTAAGCTCAGTTACAACTCATCGAAGGATAAGTGAAAGAGATTTTACAGAAAAATATTTTAAATTTTTTTAGAAATCGAAGTAATACTTTCGTCTCCTAACAGAAATATCAGAACATTTCACTGAGAGAGCCTTAGCAATAAGCAGATGAGATTCTGGAGTGCTCTTGATGATCAGATGGCACATCCTCTTTGATCAGGGTAATGAACGGTGTACAAAGATAAACAAAATTTCTCAAAAACCATTACCCATTATTTCAGAATATGTTTTAGCGAATTTCCTATCGAAATGTGAGCTATTCACAGGCCCCGCATGGTTACAGTTAAGTCTGGTACCATGATAGAAGTTCAAACTTAACCCCCTGACGTTTTTGGGGGTCATTCAAAATTATATATTTGCTTATACATATGTGTCGACACGATAACGGACGAAACTATAGTGTAATTACTATAAAATTCGGTGTATTTTCTCCTTTCTGTAATATCTTTAACAAGTTGAAGCTACGAAATCGGACTACGTTAACTACACTTTGGGGGGGAGTTGTACACAAACGCAATTCAGTATTTTAAATCATTACTCTAGGTCAATTGGTTACTGAGATATTTAAAATAGTAATCACATTATATTATGCAATGTTATTCTTATCGAGAATAACTAAAATCACTAGGTACTCAAGTCCATCTAGTTAGGTTTTATCAATAAATCCGTAAAAACCCAAAATTTAATGTTTCTTATGACAGCAAACCTACGTATTTATTATAATTCAGATTTATTTATTGTAATTCAAGTTATTGACATAATTTGATAAAATATTATATGTGTTTTTACTTAACACATCCTTAATATAAGGACATTACCTTGTGAAACGGCCATGCATACCCAGTACCATTTGATTATTATGATAGGAATAATATAAGTTCTGTGAAATTCGCTCTACTCACGTTTAACAGTTAAATCACGTTTTACAGTTCACACTAATGTTCAATACTATCAACAAACATGTAACTATAAGCTGGATAACTCATGGGGATTTTTAAGTGTTTTAAACCACTATGAATACACTATAATGAATACTATATTCAAATATCTGTTACAATAATGAAGCAAGGTTTATTGTCGAAGTTAGTATTGTTCTTATCTAAATAACGTTTATAATCAAAATAGTTTGAAAGGTGTAAATTTAGCACTATCACTATTTAGTACAATGTTAACAAAATTTACATTAAAGAGTACTTAAGTAAACTTTTAAAAGTGAGCTCTGATCTATTCAGTTAGTGATCTTTTCTATCTTTCGCATTCTGGACTGTGTTAGGCTATTGAATGTGAATGTCTTATTAGCTAATTCATTATAGTTTTTAGCGTTTTGACGTTTAAATCAAATGTTTTTCACTCCACTAAGCCTTTTTAACATTTTCATTTCTCAACAATATTACCTGAAATTACATTTTAATTTTTGCTAAATTTGTTAATTTTTCATTTCAACGTAAACAAAAAGCTATGTAAATTTTATTTTTCGTTTGAGTTATCAAATATAGGCATATAATAAAAATCGATAAAATTGAATTTTTAACTCTTTGCAAAATTTTCCCTCTCCGGCCGGGAATCGAACCCGGGTCTCCCGCGTGACAGGCGGGGATACTGACCACTATACTACCGAAGACTTAAAAAAGGTGCTATAAATATCGAAATTTGACTATTTCAAATTTATTTTCAATATAATATAGAAAACAGCTGTTTTAGATACATATGTTAAAGAGCCAAAAACGTTTTTTTTCTTCCTACGACTAAACCTTTTATTATGATAATTTTTTAGTTCTAGGCCGCAATAGATCATTGTTGATGATTCGAGGCATTCGATTGTAAATCATCGATAAAGTAACTACAAGAATCACCATCGAATCGTTATGTATATCGGGCGTTTTGTTTATCGATTGTGAAACTGTTAATCGACCATTAAATCGAATTATCGATAGTATAAACGGGCATGATCTAAACAACCAATCAGGAATCAAGAAATGACTACTAAAACGTAATTAACATAACAGCTGAGTAGTCTAAAGCGAAAAAAATGGTCGACAACTATTGATACTCTGAATCAGGCAATAGTTCATGCTTGACGAGTTGTTTAATTTTATTTGGAGTATGACGAAAATTATATTTTTCACACGGCCCAAAATTGGCTTTTTGATATATATATACTCGTAGATTTAACAGCCTGGACTGTTAGAAACCAGTTTTCGATCCAATTCATTTGAAAATAATTTACATTTACATTATTAACCAAAAATAGAAAAAAGGCTTCGGAATAAAAAATATTTCTGTATGGGCCGATATCGGTCTGTGCCTGGGAACGCGTTTTTTAACACAAAAAATTTTACTAAACAGTAAAATAAAAAAACAAAAACTTTTCGTGAAATACAAACAAACATAAAAAGTGAGGGATACAGTTTTAGTATTGAACTAACAAAAACTGTCAAAATAAAAAAGGTAAAAAATGATTGTACGTGAGCCAGAATGTTCGGCAAAACGGCGTATGTTGTTGAGACGGTACACCATATGGCCTCGAAATGCAAAGCGTCAAGCAATTTATAACTGTGCTATTAATTAATTACCTCGCTATTAATTGATATCTCACGGTATCAATTAACTAAGGCATTCTTTCAATTCAACATTTTTAAGTAAATTGAATTAAATAAATTATATCTTGGAGTCAATACAGTAAAAACAAACCTTTTGAGCCAGCTTCATTGAGGGGACATAGAACTAAATTTTTACAAAAACCCGTGGAGAAACAATGAAGAAATAGATCTCCATAAGAATAACATTGGGTGCTCTGAGACAACGTACTGTGTTTACCGTGGACAGTAAATTGCGCCCTTACACAATTACATTTAAATGAGAACATCATATGGTCTCGGGGTCTGTACACTGATAGAAAGGTATCCGTCAGGAACCACCTTCTGGGACTCAGGGATTCTCAAAACGGATATTTCCTTAAATCAAGTTATAAAACTGTGCCAAAAAGGATGCATATTGTATCTGTTGTAAAATATTTGGTTTTTATAGTCAAATAGTGTTATTTATTAGTACATTTCAAGTCTTCGGTAGTATAGTGGTCAGTATCCCCGCCTGTCACGCGGGAGACCCGGGTTCGATTCCCGGCCGGAGAGGAGAATTTTAGATCAATTTTAAATCTATTGACTTTCACCCTAATCATCCATTGGACGTCTCAAACTAGAAGCAAAGTTTATAAAACTTTGCTTTTGCGTGAAATGAAAGATAAATGGTTTATCAAATAATAAAATATATAGATTGCAGGAGATATAGGGTAACAAAATTCTAAAAAGCTTAAAAACTTAAATAATTAATTTTATTGTCAAAATTATGGAGTTTCAATGAAAATCAAGCATAAAACATCAATTTTTAATTTCTCCCCTTATACATGTATGTAGAGAAAGTGATGTTTTCGGCAAAATGTTCAAATTTAAGTTGAGAGTGGATATATCCGTTAATTCCGTCCCTACCCCGTTAGTCCGATTTAGATAGAATATGGCATGTATATATTTATATATATGTATATATTCACCCTATCTCCTAGCTTTTTTTTTATTTTTTCGTTATTTTTATTTTTAACGGTAGTTCACGCCTAAAGACCCTAAAAACGTGTAAAATCCGAATATCTCAAAAATGACAATTTTAAATAAAATTTTATCATTTATTGTGCTTAGAGTACTAAATAATATGGCCTCACCCGCATGTCTGTAAAAACTACGGTTTAAAAGTTACGGACTTTTAAAGGTCAAAAATCAATTAAAAATTTAATCTAAGTTTATCGGGAAAACTATAAACGTAAAGTGTAATTTTACTACCACCATTGAAACCAGCTTAAAAAAACTAAAAAATTAGTATTTTGAATTATTTGTCTACGACTAACGGTTCCAGAGAAAAGTTGAATTTACGACCCCTGGTAAACGCAGTACATTGTTTGAAAGCGCCCAATGTTATTCTTATCGAGAATATAAAAAATATATTTCTTCATTATTTTCCAACCTTTTTCCATGAAACTTGGTATGGAGCTTAAGGTCAAACCACCTAACAAACCAACTCAAAAAAGTTTGGTATTACCAGGGTGGGAGTGGGTTCCCCCCATACAATTCGAACAATTAATTTAACTTTGTCTCTCTTGTTTTTATTTTCAGAAATAGGATGATTATATTTGAAACAGTAAATTATTAAATGATATTTAGATAAACTTTAAAGAATATGATAATTTTTTATAGATTGCCATTTTTAAATTTACTTAAGGGAGAAAGTATGTGAAAGTCCACTGATACTGCTTGTTTTTTTTATCTATACTGCAAATCCTGTTACATTTTGTAACATTTTAATCGTAAAATAATTCCTATTTCGACTTTTATATTGGCAATGCATAGTTTACTCCTTCTAAACAATTTGAAATACCAACTTTAATTATTTGTAAATTGGTATTTGCTGTTTATAGAGATAAGCACAATAAACCTTGCCTCATAATACGAGTATCAACAATTGAATACAAAACAAGTTTCCAGTTAACTATGCATTCATGGCATTGAAACGCTTAGCCATTTGCATATGGATGATATCCAGTGTTCCTAAATTGACACGGGTCCTTGAATAAACCGCACAATTCTCACAAATAGGATGTCCTCAATGCGACAAAAGTAAATGAACGTATTTTTGAGCCTCTTAACCCTTGTTTTATACCTGCTTTACGCTATGCTACGCTTTTAAAAAGTAACGTTAAGTCAAATGGAACCGTTTATGTAAGCGAAACCTTGGATGTTGCCTATAAAAAAATTAGGGTTTAAATCAAACACAATAGAGGAAGGAATGTGAAATATTTAATGAAGATTTTAAAGATTCAACTAGCTCTAACGTGAAAATCAATTTTCGTCACGTACTGTGAAAACGATCGTTTTCAATATATTCTGTAGGGGTTGAAAGTAATCACTCCACCTAGGGAGGAAAAGTCAGCTGATTTCATAATCATCAGTTTTGTAATACTATGATTGTTGCGCACATATTGCAGAGTTTTTAACATCATATTTCATAGTACAATACAAACATATTCCTTTTTTCTACTATGTAAAGCCGAACTGGCATATATTACTAAAATAATACATTTAGTCCCAAGGGAGAATTTTTTTAAATAAAACCTTTTAAAAAAATTGTATATGCAATTGTTCAAAAGATGAACTATTTGTACTTAATCTGTATATAAATAATATTGATACTCGATACTATTTAAAAGTGGCTGTTAAAAGCCTTGAAAAGTAACAAACCAAGTCCAAAACCACTTTCCCGCCATTGGCAATTTACATTCCTTCGGTTTAATTAAGTCTGCTCAATCGAACCTAATTAAATATCTGGGAAAAGTTCATTTGATGTTTCATTTTACCATTCGATTCCAGTGATGGTGGTTAAAAGTAATTTAATTTTATTAACTGTTTGCATGTTGATTAAGCGATTCCAACATTTCATAATAATAATCTGAATGATTGAAATCGCTTTACTCATTTACATAGGTGCAGACGCAATTTAATTCTCTATGTCTATGTTTAATGTATGTATCTACGAGTGAGGAATTTTCCATTAGAAAATGTTTGACTTTAAACAGCATTATAAATTATTATGTAAAAAAGTTTGTATTTACTTCCCTGTGGAAAATAGGTTAGATCATGGATGTGTCTAAAGGTAATGTTTCCACTTCATATTAACAACTGTTATTATTTTATATAAAAATTCAATACGATAACTCTGGTGGTATCTATGGAAACCTGTTACATATTTTCCATCTTAAAAATCGCCAACACCCCACCAGAGCTAAGACATATGTGTCAAAAATCACTTTACATGTTTTGTTTAATGTCCATGAATAATAAGTAAATTTATTTTATATGTTACATCAACAACACTTATTTATGAAGATAACAAAACTAAAAGTAAACATTTTCATCTGTAAATAATAAAAGCATGACAACTGATGAATATCTTGCATACAGGCATATCTTTTGGCCAAAGGAATAACACGTGCCACTGAAAGGAAATTATTGTAAATAACTCTGCCAACTTAGCTTACTTATAAATAAATTTCATTAATTTGTGACCCTGACAAATTATTATCACTAGATAACATTGTTTACGAAATATATGCAGAAGTTAAGACTTTAAATAGCCACTAGGTTCGTAGTCTTCGTTGATAGTTAATTTATAATCCCACTACCTACCACCTATTTTTAATTTTTGATGAGACAGCAATGTGTTAAGTGTTTAAATTTAAAGACGTTTCTAACGAAGACCAACTGATTTTACTGATTTTTTATTTTTTTTAACTAATTTCCCAATACACAAAGACAGCTGAGTCATCAGAATATTGTGCTACAATATTACTCATTCTTGTTATGAAATTCATTTTTGGTAATAATGAGTTTCAATTATTCAGATTTTTATTGCAGACGTTGAATTGTTACTAGGAAGACAGTAGTTCCTGAGCCTTTGTGTTGTAGCTCGATACTCATTGTAAGTTTTTTGGCTGATTTATACATTTTATTTCCAGCTTTACTTCGGCTTAGTCTGTATTAAGTGATGTATATATCATGTGGGTTCCAAGTTCGAGCTCACGTGGAAATGGGATCAGATATTCCAGATCCCGAAACGTTGGAAATTTGTGTTAGTAATCTTGGTGAAAAATGATCGAACTAAAACATTTTCTCATGATTGAACCGTATTTCGTTAAACAAACTACCAACGTCAAACTAACGACTGGCCGTTGGGTAATCAAATATCTTCAATGGATATTAAAGATAATTTATAATATAATTATTGTTTCACACAATACTATCTAAAATATGTAAATAAAACGCAAATAAAATATGATCAAACCAATAATTTTTTTCTTTAACAAGTTTCCTATGGAAAATAAAGCTATTCACATGACCCTCATGGTCACAATTAAACCCAGGACCATGATATAAGTTCATAACTCAACCCCCTGAACACGACACAATGACCGCAATTATTGTCTGATTATCAAAAAAATTGGCGGAGTTGTCATTTTCTATGTATTATCTGGACAAGTTCGGTTTGTAAACAAATTGTAATACATTGCCTACCCTTATATTGTGTTGTGTTGTGTAGGTAAGGTTAGGTAGAGTTCATTTGTTGTTAAAAAATATATCGTTTGATTTCTCCTAATTTCATTTTGTATTTCCCTATTATTTTTTTCTGGTAATCCTCAAATAATTTATACTGTTTATTATTAATTCTTCTTTAAGTATAAATAGTATTGGTGGTGAATAAATGTAATCCTAAGGTAAAAAGATGGTGGCGAATTTTTGGAAAAGATCAATATGGATTCTATGAAATGCTACCTACGAAATTCTACTTATGAAATTGTATTTACGGCAGCTTGCTGCGTGGGATCTCGTTATATTTAAAAACCAAACACGCTTAAGGCCGTCGTTTGATTTAATATAAGGAAGGGTATGTATAACGGACTGCATGTTTCATGTCTTGTTTTGAAGACATGCATGCATATTGCATTAACAATATGCATTATTCATTTCGCTTTCTTGTATATTGCTTCAACAACTAGCAAGAGAATGGAAACAGCCACTAGTATTTTTACCTTCTTTGTCATCTCTTCATACGTCCGAACTAAATAGTCTTATTTGCATTAAAATAATAGTTCATAAAATTGCGATATGTAATTATTAGTTAAATAGACTTATCATAACACACAAATTCCGCATTTTTATCTGATAGTTCGCTATTGTTCCAATTTTGTTATTGGAAATTAATAAAATACTTCAGAATATAACTGACCTGAAAGATTACGAGTTTATGATATCACATTATATTATGTTAAACATAAGAGAGGATTATGATGTTTATAATACATGTTCATAATATCAGAGGGCTGCTAAAGTTGAAATTTTTTTCAATATTTAATTTCAGAGTACCTGCTTGTTTCCAAAATAATCAACAAGTCTTTACTCATAATAATGCGTCATATAATCCTGTAACAGCTTAAAAACCGTATCAGTTGCGTCAGTATCTCAGATAAAAATAATGAATGCCTGTTACATTTTTATGATAACGTCTATAACGTGGTAACGTGTCTATATGATAACGTTACGTTTATTTTTCGTTATGTTTCGTCTATGTCTGAGTCTCAAGATTCTCCTAAAAATAAAACATTCAGTTGTAATGACAGCTGTTCAAACAACCTGCCGTAATGATGCAACTCTGTAAACGAACTGTCGTTTAATGATGCAAGTCTGGTGAGCTGACATTTCCTTGTTTCCAACTATCGTAGTTGGACAGACAGTTGGAAACTATTAAAATTCAATATCGTTTAAAATTCATATTTAAAAAAAGAAAAAAATATTAACAAATCTAAACATAGTACGTTGTATTTTGGTGCTCCAATGTTAACTCTTGGAGGATAGGGAAAAAATATTTCGCTACTTAACTTATATTCTTGGATGAAACTTGGTTATTAGCTTTATGTGGTTGAAATCTTCCATTCGTGCTTTCTCTTTCTGCTAAAAATCATAGTTTATGTGTTTATCATGGCAGCTAACCTGCATACTCTTCCCCATGTTAATCTTAAGGAGAATATGCAAAAAACTCTCTTATCTATCAACAGATATTGATAAAACTTGTCATACATTATTAGTGATTTGGAAATTTGCTGAGAACGCAGGTCTGCTTCTGTTTTTTTTATGTAGACACATATGACAAACTGGACCACGCGTTATCTCCGAGTTATTATCTATTTCATCATCATTACAAAATATAAATATAACCATTGCAATGCTAATGAAAATTTTGTATTTGACGGAGCCATTTCAGAGCTTCGGAGAACCCTATTTTATAAAGTAGTGTTCTACGTATTAATAATAATAATAATAGTAACAACTATAAATAAAAATCTTAATATTTGCCACAATTTAGCGAGGAAAGGTCTACATACGCAGATGCCTGTGCGTAGACCGCAGTTGTTATTAATTTATAATGGTGAATTCAGGTAAAAAAGAAAACTTAAACAATTAACTAAGGTAATAATTTGAATAATTTGACTTTGGGCTTGATTTAAGTTGTAAGAATGATGTGAACTACGTTTTTTGTTTTAATGGATTAAACAAACTATTTATAGTGTATTTATTTACTATTTTATTACATTATTTTTATGTGTATCTTTATTCAACAGGGTCTTTATTGTATGCAATCTTTATTATTATTCGTAAATTATTTTAAAATTTTCGTAACAAATCAAGTAATCTGGAACGAATATATATCAATTGTGTTTGTATTTACTTCCCTGTGGGAAATAGGTTGGATCATGGATATGCCTAAAGGGAATGTTTTCAGTTCATTTAAACAGCTGTTCTTATAACCAAACTATGACGTCACTGTTTCAAAATTTGGTCTGAAAAATCGCTATCACCCTCCCCCGAACAGACATATCCATGTCAAAAAACCAACTGTGTGTCTATCTTTCGTCGTGTTTTGTGAATCAGTGTCAGATTGGAAAACACATTCTTTTATTATGAATTTAGGGTCAAATCAAAAATAAATAACGAGTTTATTATTTTTTGTAGTAATAAAAATGTATTAAAAAACAGCGTGAACAAAAAGCACCAATTACAGCGGTTCAATTATATCCCTTAATCTTTGTCCGAGAAATCGGTAATGCGGGTTAACTGACAAAATTAAATGTGCTGATTCGAATTTTTTAAACAGCTATTTAGAAAGATTTCCTGAATGTGTTTAATACTGCTGCAAAGTTAGCTTTTATTAATTAAATCTGGACACAATATAGACGCGAACTGATGGATTATTGACGACTGATTGGAGATTTAAACAGAATACGTTCTGGGATTGATAAATTCTGAATCCGGGTCTGAACAATTAACTGTGCGTTAATTAATTTTAGAATTAATCACCCGGGAATTCCACGCTGTTCGTAATTATTCGATAATATGAAAGCGATGTAATCATTTATTAAAAACAATATTGCAGTATATTGGAGTCTGTTTATTATTCATAAACGTACAAAACACGTGGCGTAAATGTTTAGTTTTTCCAAATAAATTCCGAAAAGTTTTGGACTTTAAACTTTCATAAATTCTTCTTTCTTGTACGTATTTAAAAAAATAATTTAATGAGGTCAAGTAATATACAAATGTATAGAAATAAAACTTGCACTTCTTCTGTAAATTGCTTGAAACTATGATATTTTTTGTTATTTTGACTTTTTATACTCCAGAAAAAAACTGAACTCACTTGTTTTAATTTCTAATGGAACTTATTGTTACTATCCTATCCTAAACCCTTTATTGATGGTTTTTTATTTAGTTGTTTAGTTTTATAGACCCACACACTATAAAATCAACGTTTTGATTAATATTTGACACATGTTTTAACGTTTTAAAGAAAAAATGAGAAGTACAAAAGCGATTAAATAGAAGGAAATAACCTTCAGCCGTCAATTAAATTTAATGTTAGTTTGTTTATCTTAAATTTTGAATTCAAACATATTTAAAAATTAAATTATATCCCAATATTGTCTTACAATTAAACGTATTTATAAGGGGAAGGAATTGTGTAACTTAACTAATTGTATTTTAATGCCAAAAAATTGAGCTGAGAATTTATATTTTATCAAGTTTGTATTTTTTTCATTATAATGAGTATTTTTCTTCTGAACACTGCATCTAATAACCCTTACAAATGACGCGCTTACTGCTAGTTAATGTCAAAAATAATAAAAAATAATTTTTTTTCAGTATGGAATAATTGAAAGAAAGATGTGTAAGCCAGTAATAATGGCTTACACTGACTGGGACGGTGGCGTGTTTTGTAATCCAGCTACTTGGAGGTCACGAATTGTGGATAGTTTTGAGCGATGTTCAGTGGATGTAGTGTTCTCTTGTGTGGATTAACGTCTACATTATTGAATACTACGTTAAGGCTAGTTCATAATTCAAAGGTAGTGGTTCGGACTCCACGTTAAACCTTAGGTTTCTTAAGCCATTGAAGTATTTAGCTATTAAATAACAGTTCTGTGTGAGGGACGTGTCTTCGTTAGTAATAAGACTCCAAGATCGCGCCACAATCATCCTAATCATTTCTCGTTCACACTTGGTTTAAAAATATTTAATTATATTTTAATAAGTTTTATTACTATTACCATAATTGTATACTGAGTGACGGTGGGCATAGTAAAAAAATTAACGAAGGCATTACATAAATCGTAACTCATTTAAGGTTCGTCAAATTTTGAGTATAATTTCCATAAAACTGCTTTTAGGAAATAACTTCAAAATTGCTCAATCCAAAATGAAATATAATTTTTACTATGAATATTCGTATTTACATAGCGAACTCAAACAATATAAAATGTTTGTACTCGCAACACACTTCCTGGAAATCCTTCTTCAACTGGACAATAAAAATTCATCCAGTTTCTCCCGCTGGGAATTCAGCGCCAAGGTATTTCTCACGATTAATTTTGTTGGTATTTTCCCCTGGCTTTCTCAACCTTATAATATTTTAGTGAATTTCCTACTGAAAAGTGAGCTATTCACATGAAACGCATGGTGACCGGTCCCAGGCTTAATCTTCGACCATGATTGAAGTTCGTAGCTCAAACCCCTGAACACATTTTGGGGGGGTCATTAAAAATCTTTCAAATATGAATGTGTCTCGACATGATAACAGTAGCAAATATTGTTTGATTATTATAAAATTCGGTTGAGTTGATCCTTTCTGTAGTATCTAGGACGAGTTCATTTGTCAACTCAATAACTACAATAGCTATGCTTTTGTGGGGTTTTGTACCCCAAAAATTTGTTGTTCAATTTGTTTGTGTATAATTATTTAAAAAATCTAATTTTACTTTTCACCAATGGATTCAGCTAAAAACCACACAATTTAATATTTTGAATCGTGACTCTATGTCAATTCGTTACTGAGATATTTAAAATCGCAAACACAGTACATTGTGTAAATTTTGTGGAGAATAGCTAAAAACCAATAACTCACTTATTTACTTGAATATTCTTTCAAAGTATCTCTTGGTATGCAAGTCCATGTAGTTACTCGCTTAACTATTGACATAATTTGATAATATAAGCACATTACCATGTAAAACAACCCTTATTACAGAAAACCTGAATACTCAGTACTATACAAATAGTGTGGTGGGAATAACATAAGTTCTGTGAAATTCGCTCTACTCACGCCAGCGATCTTGTTATTTTACAACATTGAATTGAGATTGAATTGTGTTTACATATTCCTTACGAATATTATAAATTCTGTATTACAAAATGACGAGGGAAAAAGTATCTTTTACTAAATTCAATATCAAGTAGTAAAAACATGAATTATGGAACAAGCTATTTCCAATTTTTACGAATGATCTTTAAAATTTATTAAAAATACAGTTTTAATATCAAAAATATATCTATTCATCACAAAAATAAATCAACTGCTAAATCTTTTGAAAAATATTTTTACTCCCAATTCAAATTCAATTCAAGTAATTATAAAACATATGATACATGAGCATACAATTTAATGAGCTAATATGCATAAGAGTTTCTTGAATTTATTTGCCAAATTTATGATTTAAATATACCAGATCTAGGTAAGTCTACTATGGTGCTTCATAGTTTTTTGACCTTATAGCCAAAATACTTACCTACAGGGTCCATTTATAAAAAAAAATAAACAATGTTTAATCCAAAAACATTTTTTTTGTGTTTTATAAATATAGATACTAATAATTCAATCGGTCAGCCCATAAGCGTGATGTTTAATCTCTGATGGCTGTATTAGTTCCCAATTCTCTGCGGTATGTACAACTTGAGGATATGGGCAAATGGGTAGGAAATTTTAAATTTGTTTAGCTATGTTAGAAAAAGAAAAGTTTAAGTAGCTTGTTGCCATGAACTTGGTAAACATTTACAGCATAAATAGCGTTAAACTTTGCGTTTACTTTTAAATGTATGAGATATCATAGAAAAACAGTCCAAAAGATTTTTTTACAGATTGTCACCCAATCCGAAAAGTATTGTAAATATCTATGAAATAAAAGTTATTTTATTACAATTAAAAGGAATCTGCCAAAAATGTTAATTTTTTAAGCTTAAGGTAGGTATTTTTAGCAAGGTATAAATGAGAAATGAGTGTAAGACTGGCGCGATCTTGAAGTCGTATTACTGACTAAGGCTGACATCTTCCTTGAACAGAATTGTTAATTAATATCCCAACAGTCAATGGCAAATCAAACCTACTGTTAACCGTGGAGTCCGAACTACTGGCTCTGAATTTCGAATTGATTGAATTATGAGGATAGTCTTTGCGGATTAACGTAGTATTCAATAGTGCGGACGTTAATCCACACAAGAGAACACTACACCCACCGACCATCGCTTACACCTATACACAATTTGTGACCTCCAAGTAGCTGGATATCAACGCTGTAAGATACATAAACATACATTAAAAAAATAAATACTTTTATTGAACGGTTTTTATTTTTTTAATTAGTATATTATTTACAGTATATTTTCAAACATGTCTGTAAAATAATAATTTTTTATAAGGAAAATTCTAAAAAATGTTTTTTTTCAGAACTTAGTTTAGATTCCAGGTCAGGGTGTGAATCTTTACTTTTCAGCCAATAAAAAATTGTGAATGTATCTTTTGTAGTTTTTAAGTAAAAAATACCTAGGGTACCCAAATTTGAAAATCGGTTTAACCAGTTGCTGTGACTAAATATCACAGTACACAGGAAAACGAGTTAGTGTCAAACGATTTTTATGAAATTTGCTATTAATTAGAGAAGAATTTAATGCAAAAAAATTTAATAATGGGTCATATAACTCTCCTTAACGCACTATCAATCATAGAATGCTGACCCTCTAAGTACCTGAGAGGTGATGTATACAGAGGACCACGGGTTATCGGAGGTACGCGACCAGGCCGGCACGGTGGAAGCGGTACGGTCAAGGGGCGACGCGCGACTGACGAACCACCCCCCGGCTTGCGTAACCACCCCCACCCCCACCCCCAACCACCGTCAATACATCGTCAACCCCTTCCATTCATCACAGTGACTCGGCTCAACTAACTTTATGAAAATCCTATCAAGGCTTATTCGATTTCCTCCACCTAGTCCTTGCTCTACTCGGGATGGATTTGGTTTCCGAATGACTGATCGAATTTCTTTCTGAAAAATTGAGAGGAATAATGGGTTGATATTTTACGTATTTGACAAATAATAATTGAATAAATGGATAATTTTAAGAACGATGGAAGTTTGATAGCAGAGGATGAAGAAGGGCCCTAATCAATTGATTTTCAAAAGTTTATTTGTAAATTTAAAGAAATCATATAACTAAAAAAGTCAACGGAACAAAGAATTAAGTTTCAAAAGTTAAAATCAATATGGAATGTAAATAGGTGCTATAAGTAATACAAAAACATTGTCTATAGGAACAAAATAACAAATCATAAAACAATCCTTTCCAATAATTTTACTGTATAATAGTTCTGTTCAGAAACATGGAAAATAACGAAAAACATATAGAAACGACTAATAACCATTGAAAAAATTCTAAGAACAACGTAAAGGGACAATAAATGAAAAGGAACCGTGGAGAATGTATTATGGAATGTATTGTGTTATAAATAAAATAAGGGTTGTAAAGTGAAGAGGGCTGAGAGGGACAAGACATGCAAATTGAGGGAGACTCACTGATATAAGTGGTATAGAAGGAAGAGCAGCTAAGAGAAGACCATTGGGTCCTCTACGTATAACATGAGGAAGCCAGAATTGATGGACAGGAGAAAATGGACGGAAATTTTTCTTGGGGTCAAAAACTTTTTGCAGGTTAAGAGAGTAGCCATCGAAGTAAGTAAGTATAATATAGCATTATATCAATGTAGAAGTATGACCAATTGCAAGTTGTGATGTATATATATTAATTTTTTATATTACGATTTCACGGAATATTAAAAAATGAAAATAATTATTAACACACAAACATTTATTCTATCAATAGAACACATTTAAAATCTTTAAGTTAATTAAATACAACAATTAGGGGGATGGTATGTGAAAACATAAATACATTTAGTATAATAATTTCAGCATATACATAGAAATGATTAAATTCAACCATTACTACTTATTCTTAGATTCGACCATCTTACGTGATTGTTAACATACATAAAATATTTTTTCTACCTAACCTCCATATAAATGTATAAATTTATTAGGTATTACAGAGCTATTTACAATATAATATATTTTAAGAAATCTTTAGCAACAATAAAAAAACATTACTCTTAAATTAATTGAAAGATATGTGTCTTGTTTCTATGGGAAGCCTATTAAAATGTTTTAAAGCTAGATAATCAATATTAGTAAATTAATCGTATGTGTTAGAATAGTTTAGTAATTTATAACAAATATAGCATGTTATGTTAATGTAGTGTAATGTAATGTTAGTAATGCATCTGTTATGTTCTGTCAATAGTAATATAGTCCTTAGTGATGTGGGATAAACATTGGAAATTGAATACGCAACCAATTATCTCTGGAGTGTACCTACCTACCCATTATACAGTTCTAATCTCAGTAAATTATAAACAAGCTACAATTATTTCACAATATATTTTCACATATTAACGTTTAATGTTATGCAAGTTAGTGGTGTTAAAAAGCATTTCATGTGAAATTTCAAAGAACTAGTTTTTCGTACACTACGTCTAAATAAAAAAAAACTATCAAATTACTATTAATACTGGTTTTCTCATTTTAATCGATCATACAGACATTTACTACATTTGTATTAAATACTAAACTAAACCATAAGTAGTTTTAAAATTTGTAGAGTTGTAAGCTGCAAGGTGGATAGATGCTTGACTGGTTATAGCAAAAGTTTAGAATCTGGATTGAATAATTTTGAACATAGACTAAAATTCGTAATGATAAAAATAGTTTGTATCGACAAACAGATCTATTTATAAATACATGTGTTGAAGAGCAAAAGTTTTTATTTTTCTTCCTAGGACTAAACCTATTATTATGATGATTTCTTTTAGTCCTAGGACGCAAAAGATCATTTGAGATCAGCATTCGATTATAAATAATCGATAAAGTAACTGCAACAATCACTGGTAACGGTAAGGGAAACTGGTAAATGACTATTAAATCAAACTATCGAATGGTTGAGATCAAACTATCGATAAGGGAAATGACCTTAACAACCAACAGTAATCAAGAAAGAACTACTAAGTTGCAACGTAAGTAACATAA
The DNA here is from genome assembly GCA_023375725.1 of Nephotettix cincticeps. Classification (NCBI taxonomy): domain Eukaryota; kingdom Metazoa; phylum Arthropoda; class Insecta; order Hemiptera; family Cicadellidae; genus Nephotettix; species Nephotettix cincticeps. The sequence continues at coordinate 17,253,704 of CM041789.1, read as the reverse complement.
GCTAAAGCAACAAAAATGGTCGACGACTATTGATACTGAATTAGGTAATCATTTTTGTTTTACGAGTTTGTTTTATTTTATTTGCAGTATGAAGAAAAAGATAGTTCATCACACGCCCCAAAATTGGCTTTTTGATATATACTCGCACATTTATCGGCCTCGGCTGTTAAACTTGTGCTCGTATTAAAAACTATTTTCCAGTGTGTCCGGTGAACAGCATCCTCCTTAAATTTCTCATGTCTCTTTGTAGCATGTCCCATCATCTTGTTTTGGGCCTTCCAGCTGGTCATCTACCAATAATAACAATAATTTAATTCTAATACGTTGCTAAAAATCGAGTTATTTATAAAACATTAGTTATAATATTATAAATAGAATAATTATAATAAGTATAATCAAATTTTTATTCTATCAGAAAAACATTAAGGTTGTACTGTTAAAAACGAGTCCCTCAAACGGCACCTCAAAGGTAACACACGTTCAATAAGTCAAATGTGTATCGTTGAAAGCCGGCGGAGGACAACTCTTGTCAGATCATTTGAAAGACTAATCATTCACGCAATCTAAAAGCTTTGATCAATGGCATTTGATGAATTTCCTTATATACAAAATCTATTTTGACACACTCGCTCCCACTGTGAGTGTGCAACTGACAATTGATAAACTGACCAAGGTTTTTTTATATAATACTATGTAAAACATTTATAGCACATTCCCTTGTCAAAGATAATTGATGGAAGTATTACTTAGATTCAACAAGGATAATTTAATTATTCTATAAAACTAAAAGTCCAGCTATTTTGTTAGGTCCCTTCCTTCATTACCATTACCATTTGGAATGGCGACCTACCCAGGTAGGTATTTTAAGCCAAGTATGAATGAGAAATGATTGTGGATGATTATGGCACGATCTTGTAGTCTTGTTACTGACTAAGGCTGAAATGTTCCTTAGACAGGACTGTTAATTAATAGCCCAACAGCTGATGGCAACTAAGGGACCTACAGTTTACTTTATACTTTAACTGAAAGTATAAAGTAAACTGTAGGTCCCTTAGTTGCCATCGGCTGTTGGGCTATTAACGTGGAATCCGAACCACTTCTATGAATTACAGTATCAGCCAAAATCATTACTTCTTTCTTATTTGAGGTTAGTTTTTGTTAATATGGTGTTAACAACTGTAGAAAAAAACTTTTATCGTAAAGCATTATTTTCGTTCATACGGAAATGGACGTGCGGGTGGTCCAAGCTTGTCACACACTGCTTTACGTTTTCAGGAACATTTCCACAAATACCTGCCTAGTAATGCTGTGATTCTTAGTGTTGTTGAAAATTTTCGAAGAACATGTAGTGTTTTGACACAGCGAAATGGCTTTTCTTGTCGCCCAACTACTGTCTGTACAAATGAAAACCACGCAAGAGTGTTTCAGAAAGTGTTACAGTCACCGAAAATAAGCCTAATTCGAGCTTCTCAAACTGAATATTAGCAATACGTAAATGAGAAGAATGTTCAAAAATATTGGTGGTTTTCCCTACAGGATACAAACTGGACAACCATTGAACTGTATAAACGAACTAGCCAGAGTTCAGTACTGTGCTTCAATGTTAGCAATATGCTATGAAGAACCTGATTTTCTGAGTGATGTATGGTTTACAGATGAATGTCATGTGCACCTAAATGGTTACATAAACAAGCAGACAACACGTTTCCTTGGATTTGAACGTCCTGACATAGGACCTCCAAGAAGCTGGATTACAGGACGTCGCCACCGTCTCAGTCTCATATCCTTTTTTTGAAGATTAACATTTTTCCGATTAAAAGTTTTACAAAATATATCAAATTAAACATTCTAGAAATTTAGAGTGATTCTAAAATAGTGTAAAAATTGAAGGAAATCCTAAAGTGTATTTAAGGAGTTTTAAAAGTGTATAATGAAACGTGCTACATATATCAATCCCTCATTTTAGGACAAATAGCAATAACATAGAATTAATATATCCTAGGCATAAATAAAATTATGACTAGAGATTTTAAAAGTACATACTCATTAAAAAAACACCAATTCAAATTTTAACTGCGATAAAATGTCCGTTGAAGGGAATATTTCTAAATAACTACACGTTATATATTTAAAACAAAAATAAAATGATGTTTTCGAATTGATTGTTAAAAAAATAAACATTAAAACGTAAAGGTAAAACTTGACATTAGAACCGAGAGAAATGTAGGAATCGATAACGTAGGCAAGACTGGTCGCCCTACATTTCAATGTTGTGGCCAAACTGACGTTTAACTAACGTTAGCTTCTTATCGAATTCCTGAAGAAACTTCTCCATGTAACATGTTAAAACCTGTTAACTATTAGATGCATCTACAAAACTGATGTTGCATGCTTAACAACGACGGTAAAATTTTATTTCTACTCTCATTTATACAATAGAATGAAAAGCGTTATTTTCATCAAAATTGTCGAATTTAATGTTAAACATTTAATGGCTATTTGTGTAACAATAGCTCAAAGGATGTCATATCGCACGAGAGGTTCATTCGAAGGAACTTCCAGGGTGGCCATGACAGTTTGCACTCGTATTACACACAAGATTTTTCCCACAGTAATAGACATTAAGGTTATGTTTGATTTTCCCGCTGGAATAAATGTACACAACACAACATTTAAGGTTCCGGTATCCTCAGTTTCAATGCGTAAAACCAGAAGGTAGTGTTTTATGAACGGAGACCATCTATCAGCTGACTTAGAGCTTACGGCATGCTATTGGTGAGTTACATATAAATTTGGAGCGTCCCAAAACGTATGAAACGGTCTCGAATTTGATTTTGAATTTTAAATAAACAAACTGTATGGATATTCCTTTTGATCCATACAAACAGGTTTTTTCAGTATAAAATATTACTCTATCTAGCCTAAACTTCTATGAGAATGTAATTTAACATTATTAAATCATATCCAAATATATTATAGCAAATTGATTTGTGTTTCGATTGAAACGTTCTGGTTTTTTTGGATGCGAAGACCCTAATATTTAAAAACATTGATTTTTTCTCGATTACATTATAATAAAAGTGGTAAAATTGTTTAATTTAAGGGCTCGATATTTTACGGTGTTTTAAGAGCTGAAAATAAAATTCAGGAGCGCGGTTCTACGTGAAACAAACCGTCGTAAACCTGAGTTTTAGTTTCGGTATAGTCGTAAACTTGAAACATAAACGCTACTGTTTAAAATATTTATTTTCTTCTATTATTTGGAGCAATAACTCTGATCCATCTACACTTCACAGGTCCGTATGAGAAGATTCAATAAATTTTAAAAATTCCAAGATCCGAAGAGTATTTAAAAAATTATGTGGTCTTAATTTTTAATTTGGTAGTGGGAATAAAATATTTTTCCGCTTTAAGTTTAATAGTTTATACACAAAGGGTCGTTTATTTTTTTGCGTTCACAAGCTCAATTCTCATTTATAGTTTTATAAAGTAATTTTTTATATTTTAAAGTTACTTTAAACGTATTTACAACAAATTATCTGCAATTATATTTTTGTTTCATATTCTACGAGAACTTGAGGGGGTTTTGTACACAATTTCAGTTAGCTTTTTACACCTCTACAGTTAATATGTTCAGTAATCCCCTTAAAATACTCAACATTTTTTTCTATCAAAAATTTTCTTCTTTTACAATTACAGCCAAGCGTTTCCCACAAATTATTCTCTAGTAAGCGAATTCCCTGGCTGACATCTTAACCATCTTAAACACGTAGCGGGAGCATATTTTCCCGGAGATATTTCAAACTAAACGGAGCTGAAATTTGCGAGCTCTACGTGGCGCATTATTTCGCTAAGTATTCTGCTATATATTTCCTCAGCGCCGAGAGACTTCATTTCTGCTATTTGCTCCAGTCTCTACTGCTTCCCAGACAACTCTCGTCTCATAAGGCTAATTTATTAAACGTATAAGATTCAGTTGTAATTAAACTCAGAATGTTCTGTCATGTTTTCGGAATTCTTTTAAAGTTTTCAAGTCATTTCACAGGGTTCTTAACGTTCATTTGGGTCGTCTCCTTCGTTTACCTTCAGGTATTTTCATTTTACTTTTAGACGGTATTGAACACTTTCCATTATTAGTTGAGGTCTAATGTCATTTACTTTGACATTTACATTACCGTATTTAGACCGTTAGTTATTTGAAGTATATATAGAACACTAGATGACCCGGCGAACTTCGTAACGCTTAACAGTAAATGCATGTTAACTTTAAGATTGGCCATGTCCTGAAGTCAATTAGCATTGCGGCTTCATTATGAAAGCTTTAAATATACAACAGCTGATTATTATAATAAACTCAATATTCATAAACATTGTAATTATTTTTATTTGGCAAACATATAAAAACGTGACTTTTAATCATACAGAAAATAAAGAAATATAAATACAGTACATAATTCCAAAAACCGTAAACTATTAACGTGGCGAATAATGCTGTTCATTTTGTACCGCAGATATTTACTTCATAGTTTTCCATTAGTGAATGATTCAGATGGCATTGGATAGTAAAGCATATTGCTAACGGAGAGTAAACAAACAGCTGGTTTAAGAAATCAAATGTTTTTATTGTAGAACATTTGTAAACAAACTTAGTCCCCATAAGGTTAACATTAGAAATTTAAAACACTATAAAATGGAAACTAACTGAATTTATGGAAACTGAATATCCCTAAAGCATGACCGGAGCAGAGACGAACCAAAAAAATTCAAAGATCATTAAAATCGATCCAGCCGTTCTCGAGTTATAATGCGTGTAACTAACACGACTTTGTTTTATATATTTAGATTTCACACAAATTTAAAAAATCTCAAATATTTTTATTGATGTCCTATACATAGAAGACGAACTAAATGAAGGCGACGAAGACGTCTTAAAAGTAGGGGAAGAAGACTGTTTAAAGTCTTCGAATTATCTTTAATATTTCACTGTGCAATGATCGATACTTTAACGCTATGCATTCCCCTGATAGCGTACACTAAGTACATTTTAATTCAGACAAAACAATTTAAGTTTCAATTATATTTCTGACCCATTACAGGTAATCCAAACTGTAATGAGTGTTGAAGTTTTTTTTACTAAATCCCATCAGCAGTTATCTGCAAAGGACATTATGCAAACGCTGCGAATGGTCATTAGAGTATTTGCAGATGCGAACGCTCTCTCGTGTCAATTATGTGAACTTGATGGCGAGACTAACTTACGCCAACTCATCAATATTTTGCTTTGATTCCCATCCATTCGACAAGTAGATTATACTCAGCCACATTTCACCCTTTAAACCGATTAAGGCATCGTAAAGCGATGGGTTCTTTGATTTCTCTTTAATCAATTTAAAAACAAAACAATTTAGCAACGTAATGCAGGAATATATCGTTGAAATTTAATGTTAAAAACATATGATTACTCTTCCGAAATGGTCATCTACACAGGCATGTATTTTAATCTAAGTATGAATAAAAATTGAGTGTAAAATGATGATCTCGTATTCTTTTTACTGACTGATGCTCCTTCCTTATACGTGACTGTTAATTATTTCCGAAACATACAATAGCATCTAAGAAACCTCCAGTTTAGCATAGGATCCGAACCACTTTTGCCTCTGAATTACGTATAAACTGGTTTAATTATGACGATGGTCTTTGCGATGATCAAACTTGTACTGAGGTCTGCTGTGACGGAGGTATTTATTATTTTATCTGACATTACAGTGTTGCCAGACAGTCAAAATTATTTTATAAATTTACCTAACATCATAGGAAAAATATTAGCTCCTTACATCCTCTATACATAGGGTGAAAAGTAACTAAAAATAACATGGAAGGGATAATTTTAAACATTTGTAATGAAAATCTAACGTATAAAATTGTATGTTTGATTTGTAATTAAAAGTGAAATGTGTAACTTTTGAGCATTTTAAGTAGACATACTTTTAGTGCAGTAAAAGACTTCGAAAGTACTTTCATAATTTAAAAATTATTTTCAACCTTGATGTTTCCACGAGATCCCACTGATAAAAGCAATTTTTTACCGAGAAAGATATTCAATTGAAACATTTCAGAGACAAGTTCAAAGGGATTGTAACGACTATCCAATTTCTTTAAATGATGAACAGTAAAGTCTTTACACTTTATTCATCTTTATTTTACGTCTCATAAAGTGATTTATTATGATTGTGAATTTGAAGTTATAAAAGGAGCGAGTTTTTCGATACAATGAAGTTCAATAATTTCGACCTTTATGTCATGCAAAATATATCGTAAGCCTCTCAGTATCGTAAATGACGTTAGCCTGTATGTTTCAGTCAGCTGTGTGTATGCGAAACAACGTGAGTCTGCCTCGTAAATAACAACGTTTCTCGTAAAGCCTCGTAAAGATAGTGCCAGCCTGTATGTCTCATTAACTAGTATTAGCCCGACTTTCTATTCGACAATAACCTCATCAGGTCTATCACGAAACCAACAGGATAAAGGATAGTAGAATCTTCAAACATTTTCATGAGCCCATTAGGATACATTTCACTGATTTGATTTGAAAATTATTTCCGACCGAACCATTTCATAATAAAACGACATGTATTATACATGTTATACAGAAGTTCTCATTAAAAAAAGAGTCTAAATTTAAATAGGCCTATTTATGTAAAATCCCACTGATCATTGAAGATAGGGTAAAAGACAAACCTTCATTGCACGAATTTGACTCTAAACCTGGAAAATATTAGTTTTAGAATTTAAGGTATGATATAAACACTATCCAAAGCTAAACGTTTACCTAAATGTTTACTAATCAGCTAATTTTAGTCTGAGAAACCGTTTCCAATGTAGTTTAAATGTGGAATGCTGTTGATGGAGGTAAACGGAAAAGTGTGTTTGTGTATCTGGCTTGCTGGAATAAAACACTTTTGTGGTATTACATATAGTTATGTTACAGTAAAAATAAAAAATAATTAAACAGAAACAAAACTGAACCGTATTAATAGAAAAAATGTCAGAATCAAAAACTCACCCGTAACTGTAAATCTATTTTGTTTTCAAACAATACAATTTTACTCTTCAAGTTTTCCGCTTACTTAAATCCCCTCCCGTCCTATATTTTTCATTTCTCCCATTTGTTAAAATATATTGACTTCTGCTGATCATAAATATCTATTCTGCAGTTATTTCAAAATAGTCCAAACAGAGATCCACTGAATAAACGGTATGTTTATTTAACGAGTGGTAAATTTTATATACGAACGTGTCTTGCCATATAACATGACAGCATACATTTTCAATTCATTAATTTATGAAAAAACGATAGTGGTGGTGTCCCTGTCAACAATTTACTGAACTTGTTAGTCGACGTCGTCTTCGCTCTTGCTGCCATCTATGAGATGATACTGGAACTATATGATGTAGTTCGCTGTTTTGCCGCTAGAGAAGCTTCCAACAGTAAAACCTTTGACTATACATTATTAATAGACGTGTCATTCTTATGCGCAAGCTGTAGTGGCTTGAGTGGTTCCCGAATCGGCTTGGGGAGTTAGTGCGTGGTTCCCCGTACAGGAGCGTTGTCGTCTGCTACCCCCATTCCCCCCTTCGGCCAACCCCCAACCATTCATAAGGGCGAGAGAGGGATGTGCGTAGTGCGCGTCGCCACGTCAACTCATTCATCCCCAAAGTTACTACGAGTGCGCGCGCACTCCTGAGGGCGGGGCCAAGTGAGCTTACAGCCTTCGCCACTAGGAAGCGGCACTACACTGTCGGACCGTCCGAAATTTTGTTGGCGACAACTTTTAACCATGAATGACACGTCTATTAATAATGTATAGTCAAAGGTAAAACGCTTACAATGTCGGTTTACTTTTGGTCGGGTGGTAAAAGCGTTCGTTGACAAGTCAGTTTGAAGTATTTATTGAGCCAAAAAAACCTAATTTGGCTTGTAAATGTGTGTTATAGTGGTTGGACGGTCAACCTAAATAAATGATGTCGGCTAGGGTGAAAATTTAAGGTATTTTTGGGTTTAATTGGCGATGTAGTGGATACCGCTATGCGATTACAATGGTTTAGTACTTTATATATAACAGGTAGATATTTTAAGCCAAGTAAGAATGAGATAAGAGTGTAAGATGATTGTGGCGGGATCTTGTAGCCCAACAGTCAATGACATATGTAAGGGACCTACGATTTAATGTTGAGTCCAAACCACTCTCTGAATTACGAAAGGGTCTAATTATGAGGATGGTATTTGCGGATTGACGTTGTATTCAATAGTGATGATGTTAATCCACATAAGAGCCACCTCACCTCCACGGTCCCTGTCTTGGTAATAGTTTAGTTTAAAAATCAAAAATTTGTTAGAAATTTCCATCATTAATATTAATACAGACAACATTCGCATAATCGGTTTCCGATGGTCTACGATCCTTCTGGGTTATTCAGTAATGTTGCCTGTGTACACGTCATCGAATGTATGACGTCATCAATGTCGCTGCGGTCAACAGTGAGTAATGTCAGAGTCAACACCAGCGACATGTTTGGTCACCGACGTCATCACATGAGATCCACTGCAATGTTTATGGGTCAACGAGCTTTTATGGCTCTACCTCCACTGATCTCGAAGAATTGTTTAGTAAATGTAAAGTTTTGCTTCCCTCAATCTATATGTGTACGGAGACAATATTATTTTTGTTTGAAAGCTGTTTAATCTGATAAAAATCCACCATATTGTATTTTTAGCCTCTCTACCAACACGATATATACAGTTGAGACACATCGGATTAATGAAAAAAATCATAATGATATTTTGGAACTTTTTAATTTTATGTTTTGTACAATATTTTTATTTTATATAAGAAATTAGGCTATTATCGATACATTCCCGCACGGGTGTGTGTGTCCAGACACGAAAATTCTCATAAAATTGTCCGATCCTTATCAAATTTCCTATAGCAATTTTACATTTGTTTAGGAATTAACTGTGGTGATTGAAACTAAGCTCATGTTGTTTACAAAAGTTATATAAATCATTTATTCTGGACGATAGTAACATAGGAAAAGAGTAAATACATATTGCGCAACCAAGAAGAAAAAATATTAAGGCTTTTCAACATACTGTATTGGACCCTAATTGTATGAAGTTTTAGATAAAGTTTGATAATAATGTTTCAATTAATAAGTTATACATCAATTTCCTGCTAAGAATAATGTATGGAAATGAGTAAGTAGGTTTGCTGCCATGAGGAGCAATAAAGTTTTTCAATTTCAATGAACAGTTGAAGAACCTTGACTGGTTGAAGCTGTATAACATTTTCGATCACGATAATCCATATAAGGGTACACAACTTTAACTATAGAAGTTAAGAGATTGGAAAGTACAGTACACTTTGGACAACTTCACTAATGGTAAAAATAAAATACCCCCGTCGCAGCAAACCTGCGTACTTAGCGAATTTCTAAATTAATAATATAATAGTAACAATATATGACAAGTATCATTATCTGTCGATAAATATGAGAGTTGTTTGCCTATTCTCCAAGGGATTAACAAGGGAAAGAGTATGTAGGTTTGCTGCTGTGAGGAACACTGAAAGTAGGTGTATCTAGCGTAATTAATTTTATTTTGGCAATTTATGAACATCTGTACATAAATAAAGGATTTTGCCAATTCTCCATATGATTAACATGGAAAAGAGTATGCGGGATAGCTACAATGATATAAATATAAACTATGATTTTAAAGCATAATTGTATGGATCCCAACCACATGAAGCTAAATATCAAGTTTCATCCAAAAATATAGATTGATAAGTAAAATATTAATTTTTCTTTATCCTCCATTAGATTAATATTTTAGCTTCAAAATACAACGTACAGTACTGTGTTTAGATTTTTTTACATCTCGGTAACCGTTGGAGGTAAAGAAAATTTTAAGGAACTAAATTGTGCAGATTTTTAAGCTGATTCTAATGGTGGAAGATAAAATTTAAAAAAATTTAAATTACATATGGAAAAAACAATTTTTTGGTACAAACCCCCCACCCAAACTAACCGTTCCGATTGACCGATATGTCTGGTTTACGAACTCGTCCGAGCAAATGTAGGAATACACGGCTTTCCCGAATTTGGTCTCAATCGGACCATTTTTACGAGAGTTAACAGACACACATATAAATACAATTTTTAACGAATATTGTTTTTGGACTCTGGGCACCTAAATACGAAAAAATAACATGGTCCCGGGCTTAAGACATGCCATGACCTACGGTAATAGCTTCTTCCCTATGGGAAATTCGCTAAAAGGGTCCTCAAAAGTATTTATTACAAAACGCATGACGCAATATACTGAGGAAAATCGACTAAGAAATTCGTAATGGCCTCTTGAGAGAAGAGATGACCTTTATTCTTATTTTGGAAAGAAATTAAATGGGAAAAAGGAAATGGGGAGTCTTTATCTTACCAAGATATCGAGTTTGATGGTTATAGCTTTGTAACTTTTGTGTAGTAGTTCTTCGGAAGAAATGGGAAATCTTTTGGCATAAGGACTGTTTGGTCTTTTATCTATCCTGAAATGGAGATGAAGTGGATAGCTATTTTGATTCGTCTTTTTAAAGAGTTTTAAAATGGAAATTTCTTATTATTTCACGTAAACTATTTAAATTGTAGGTTCAATTACTGTAAAATGAATTAAAGTGCATAATATATTTTATCCATTTAGCAACAACACAAATTTAGAAATTATATCCAATAAATCCAGTACCCAGTACAGCTATTAAATGCACAAGACCTAGAACAATGTAGTCTCTTGATCTTTCCTCAAAGCCTAAAAGTAAATAATATACAGATTTTTTAATATTTTTTAATATAGAAGACCGTTAGAGCACATTTTGAGTTTGATTGTCCCCATGTTTGAAGGTTCATAGGGTTAAACTAACCTTATAAATGAAAAATACCAAAAAATGATCTAGAGATATAGCTACAGATCACTTGTATGCCAAATTCCATACAAAGCTAAAGATCAGAGCGATCTTGGGGATTGGACACAGTTAGACATTAGTCTGAAAACTACTTTTTTGGATTTGGGAAGCCTTAAAACAGGCTCCACTCTAATATAATCCACTCTAAACTCAAATTCGAAAATTTTGAAAAAATACAATACTTTCCGTATATTATCTACATCAGTGGAGAAACTAAAAATAGTTCTATTTCCAATACAGACAATTCTGTATTTTTTAAGAGTTTTATTACAGATTGTCTTTTTTTAATTTACTTAAGGGAGAAAGTATGTGTCAGTTCACTGGTACCGTTTATTTAAGATAAATAATTTAAAAACGAATTAATTTCGTTATCGAGGTCGTAATCAGTAATCGATGTTTTTCATTTATTTCCGGTACCGGTTCGATCAGCTGATGGAGTGTGATTGTTCACCGCAACTGTACCAGCTGATTGCCTGGCGGGTAATCCATCTCAATCGCAACAGACCGCCAACACAATGACAGCCCATGTGTGGTCCCATACTGATTTGGTATTCTGTGGAATTCATCAGTTAACGATACTATGGAATAACTGGATTTGTAGTTCAGTGGTCAAATTACCTGCGTATATTCTGTACGATAGTTTGAACCTGTAACAAATCGTAATACTATTTTTTTTATAACTCGAGACTGGCCTTTTGATCTGTAAGTTATTAATTGACCCTGGAAAATAAATCAGGTCTCTGCCAGTTACAAAAATACTACTTATAAAATATATTATACCAACACACCTCATATTATCCGGATTTTCTTTTTACTTTTTTCTACACCAGGGGCAATTTTTAATGGGAAAGTTAAATTAGATTAGATTAGGTATTTTAAGCCAAGTATGTATGAGGATTGAGTGTAAGATGATTGTGGCGCAATCTTGTAGTCTTGTTACTAAGGCTGACATGTTCCTTAGACAGGACTGTTAATTAATAGCCCAACAGCTGATGGTAATTATTGGACCTACAGTTTAACGTGGAATCCAAACCACGACCTCTGTTCACAAATTCAAATTATAGCACATACAGTTTTCTTTACCGAATTTCATGAAAATCGTACGATTAGTGTTGTCTTGGGGGTTATACGCAGACAGACAGACATAAGTCCAAAAACCACATTTTTTGCAACGAGGGAGCTTCAAAATGGATGTATCCACTCTCAAATCAAATTCGAAAATATTGACGAAACAATACGTTCTCCATATACTGTAAGGGGAGAGAGTAAAAACGGTAATAGGTAAAGGTATGTCATGAATACTAACATTTGGGTATATATTTAAATAACAATATATTCATAAAAAGTATATCTTTCCATCAATATTCCAAACGCAGGTTATTCATTGACAACGCAGAATATTGTGTGGAACGTTTTTAGATCCGCAACGCTATCATTTCCGCTACCGCTATATTGCACCGTGTTACAATAAATATTCCATCCCAGAAGACCATTTATCTCACAACCCTGTGACAATGTTCGGCTCGGTGGGTGCGCAGAGCAGGTGCGAGGGATTTGCACATGTTGAACCGGACGTCGCGTTGAAAACGTTAAACTGCTCAGAGCTTATCTTGGTATTTTTTAACAAAATCGTTTTGCCCGTGCATTATCGAAGGAACGGAGTAATCCAGCTACTTGGTGGTCACGAATTGTAGATAGTTGTGAGCGATGGTCGGTGAATGTAGTGTTCTCTAGTGTGGATTAACGTCCGCACTATTGAATACTACGTTAATCCACAAACACCATCCTTATAATTAGCCATAATGAATTATTAGACCAGTTCGTAATTTAGAGGCAGGTGCACTGTTGGACTATTTATTAATATTTCTGTCTAAGGTACATGTCAGCCTTAGTCAGTAACAAGATCGCGCCACAATCATCTTACACTCATTTTAGCGAATTTCCCATAGGGAAGAAGCTATTACCGTAGGTCTCATGGTAAGACTTAAGCCCCGGGACCATGTTTTATTTTTTCTTCTTTAGGTGCCCAGAGACCAAAAACAATAGTCGTTAAAATTTATATATATATATATATGTGTGTGTGTGTGTGTGTGTGTGTGTGTGTGTGTGTGTGTGTGTGTGTGAACATGATAACTCTCGTAAAAATGGTCCGATCGAGACCAAATTTGGTAGAGACGTGTATTCCTACAAATGCTCGGACGAGTTCGTAAACCAGACATATCGGTCAATGGGATCGGGTAGTTTGGGGGGATTTTGTACCCCAAAATGGGGTTTTGGCGTTTTCACATGTAATTTTTAAAAATTTCTAATTTTATATTCCACCATTGGTATCAGCTTAAAAAACTGCACAATTAAGTTCCTTAGAGTTTTTCTCTATCTCAAACGGTTACCGTGATATAAAAAATCTAAACACAGTACGTTGTATTTTGAGGCTCCAATGTTAATCTTATGGAGGATTAGGAAAAATTAATTTTTCACTTATTATCTAATATTTTTGGATGAAACTTGATATTTAGCTTCATGTGGTTGAGATCCATACATTTGTGCTAAAAAATCATTGTTTATGTGTTTATCATGGCAGAAAACCTGCATACTCTTTTCCCATGTTAATCATATGGAGATTAGGCAAACTCCTTTATTTATGGACATATATTGATAAAAGTTGGTATAAATGTTAAAAATAAAATTTTTGATGGTAATAAATGGCTACTTTCAGTGTTCCTCACAGCAGCAAACCTACTCACTCTTTCCCATCTTACAATATTACGACTGTTAGATAATAGTAATCAGTCACTGTATTCCAGTTAATCAGAAATAAAGTATGTAATATTTTTGTTTGATATAAATACAATACTAAAAGTTTTGATTTTTAAACAAACAAAGACTGTCATCTTTTACAAAACAACTCTTTGAATAAATTATATTTTAAATCGAAGATCGTTTGATTTAATGGTACTCTATTAGTAAAATTACTATAATATGGAATGCTTAAGATATTTGAAAGTATAAATACATATTTTAAAGTACATTTAAATTAATTCTAAGATAAAAATAACTAATTAAAATAAAAATAAAATATATTCCTTCAATTTTAAATTTCAAATAAATATACAATTGCGTCACAGAAATCAACTATGATTCCTATCCAACATACTTACATACAACATATGTACTAACGAAAATTGAAAACGTGAATGTATCATTACACTAATGATCGGGCAAAGGCAAGAACATAGCAATTATACGAACATGTAAAAGCCAATTTATTTCATCTCTCCTTTCACCCCCTGACGCAGGGGTAACATTGGACAACCCTTGTATTGGAAAAGTGCCCTTTGCGTTTAACTGGCAATTAAAATGTCCACGTCAAAAAAGCCTGGTTTTAGATCAACCCGTTAACTTTATACGATGGAATATAATCTACTTTAATTTACACATTTTGTTTACACCTAAGCAAAATCGAATTAAGGTGAAAACTTCTTCTATGTTTTGTAGTACTCAAAAAACGTCCCGCTTGGAGGAACTTATTTTTAGGTTTTTAAGATAAACCTTTTCCTTTTCTACATGGGGACATTCCATCACTAGAGAACGTAACGGCCACTATGAATTAGATTATTAGATTATTGAAATGACGATCATAACAAACGTACTAGTTAGAAATATGAAAATATGTTAAATATATTGTAATGATTTGATTTTAACATAGTTTGATACACTAATCATGAAAAAATTTATTTTAAATCCCTTTAATGATATTACTATAAATGTTTTGAAATAATACTAATGATAAAAATTATAGAAATAACATGTAAATGCCATTGTCTAACATTGAAAACCACTTCTATGAAATACAATTATGTACATGTACTTTATTGATGCATTAATGTATACACAAATAAACGTTTTAATGTGAAAATTTTTTCAACCTTAACTATATGTTAAAAAGCTGTTTATTCAAATTATTTAAACATTTTTTTTATATAAACTTTTTTCTTTTCTTGTTTTTAAAAAAACGTCCTAGTTGAGGACTTTTATTTTTATTAAGATCCTTTTTTTCTACATGGGACATTCCATCACTAAGAACGAACCCACAATGATTATTAATGTATTATTGAAATATACCACATGATGAGATGCCATAGTCTTGTTACTGACTAAGGCTGACATTTTCCTTAGACAGGACTGTTAATTAATAGCCCAACAGCCGATGATAACTAAGGGACCTACAGTTTAACGAGGAATCTGAACCACGGCCTTTGAATTACGAATTGGTCTAATTATGAGGACGGTCTTTCATGAGGATGGAAAGCTCCCAAGTAGTTGGTATACAGGACGACGTCACCGTTCTAAACACGGAAACCTCCAATCGGAAGTTAGACACCATCAACATGGATGTTCACAGATATACAAAATAAAAATGAGTCGAGGCGTTCCGTGACGGTATTACTAAGCTTCTTGAAGCGGAACTTTCAAAGTTGACGTACCAATTAGCAAACTCCCCAGCCTCCCCAACAAAGGCACTTTCAACCCGTAACTGCATTACGATACAACTTCGCCCCCATCGTTCACAACCCGATACAACTTGCAATCGCCGTTACAGTATTGTGCATTATTGGTTCACATACGCTACAAAAACAGGTTATAATTAGGTTATCGACAGATTATCATGTGGATTGTCAGTTTACAAGTGTTTCAGTATAAGGTGCTTTTCAGTATCTACGTGTTTCGATATAAGGGACAGATCAGTATATAAGAGTTACAGTATGAGAGACAGGTCAGTTTACAGGCGTTACAGTATGAGGGGCTTTTCAGTATCTAAGTGTTTCAGTATGAAGGACTGGTCAGTATATAAGGGTTACAGTATGAGGGACTGGTCAGTTTACGGGCGTTGCAGTATGAGGGGCTTTTCACTATTTAAGTGTTTCAGTATGAGGGACTGGTCAGTATATAAACAGTATGAAACTGTCATATTAAGGGTTTCAGTATGATTGGTCAGTTTAAGTGTTTACAGTATAATCAGTATAAATTTATTATAAGGGACTGGTCAGTTTACAGGTGTTTCAGTATGAGGGACTGGTCAGTATATAAGGGTTACAGTATGAGGGTCTGGTCAGTTTACAGGTGTTTCAGTATGAGGGACTGGTCAGTATATAAGGGTTACAGTATGAGGGTCTGGTCAGTTTACAGGTGTTTCAGTATGAGGGACTGGTCAGTATATAAGGGTTACAGTATGAGGGACTGGTCAGTATATAAGGGTTACAGTATGATCAGTGTAGAGCTGTTACACAGAGAGATGGACTGATTAGTATAATCGTGTTTTAGTATAGGGGCTGTACACACTTATTACAATATGAAATACATTTTAGTATACACGCGTTATATCACGGACCATCAGTATATACGTGTTACGGTATGAGGGTGTTATCAGTATGTATGTGTTACAATATGAGGAATTAATCATTATATAGTAAAAGTGTTATAGAATGAGGGGCTGGTTAATATATTTGTATTGAGAATGAGGTGTCTAATACAAATGTAAAAAAATATTCAAGGTAAACAGTTAAAAAACACCCTATAGATACACAATATACAAAAAAAATTGTATACATATTAAAATCATATAAAAATCATACCTCAAACCAGACTAATATACTAGGTGCTCCTACCAAGGGCGTAGCAGAATAGGCCTTTGGTCTACTAACAATGCAGCAGGGGTTGTTGTTACAACATACTACATAAACTCAAAAATTAAAAAAAAATGTTTTCGCTGTAAAAACTGTGAACCTGGATAACTTTGCACTCGTGAAAAAAATTGAGAATACACTTCAGATAAAGTGGGCATCCTTTACTAAAAAGTTTCCACCTATCAAGATTTCAAATCAATATTTATTTTTTAAACAATGGATCAATGTAATATTGATCTAAAATATAAATATATTCTTAAGATCCTAAACTATCAGTGTTTGGGTAAATAGAAAAACTGACGAAACAGGTTCCTATGGAGGATTTTTCAAAAATATTTATTGTAAAAATGTATGAGGATTAAACGGTTTTTATAATAAGCAAACATTCTCGGTATTATTGTCAGTAACTCCACCTCGATAAACAAATAACCTTTTAACCTTTCACAGAATGACACGACCCTCCCATCCATCCTATCAGCATCTCACACAACGTGACGTATGCTGGAAATGAAAATGCTCACTTTCTGGTCTCTAAATACTATCAAAATATAAGACAAGTTTAAAATTTTACATTTAATATATTTATAAGTTTCAAATCACATGTATTTCAGACATAATGTTAACTGTGGTTGATTTTTTCAGTAGGGATAAAATGTTGTTCAATTGAGTTGTAAGTTGTGTTAATTTACAAAACCAGTAATTTACGAACTAAATATATCATGGTTTATCTAAAGGAAACTCGACTCTTTTAGATTTTCTTAGTAATATTTTGTTATGTAAAAGTAGTTTATTTCCTCTAAGCGGCTTGTTAAATCTATGTACGTGTGCTTCAAAATATGTTATAAAACTCAAATGATGTTTTAACTTTTTCTTTTCTGTTTTATGTTATTACTAGCTGACCCGGCGAACTTCGTAACGCTTAACAGTAAATACATGTTAACTTTAAGATTGGCCATGTCCTGAAGTCAATTAGCAATGCGGCTTCATTGTGAAAGCTTTAAATATACAACAGCTGATTATTATAATAAACTCAATAAGTATAAACATTGTAATTATTTTTATTTAGCAAACATATAAACACGTGACTTTTAATCATACAGAAAATAAAGAAATATAAATACAGTACATAATTCCAAAAACCGTAAACTATTAACGTGGCGAATAATGCTGTTCATTTTGTACCGCAGATATTTACTTCATAGTTCTACATTAATGAATGATTCAGATGGCATTGGATAGTAAAGCATATTGTTAACGGACAGCACACAAACAGCTGGTTTAAGAAATCAAATGTTTTGATTGTAGATAATTTGTAAACAAACTTAGTCCCCATAAGGTTAATATTACAAATTTAAAACGCTATTAAATGGAAACTAATTTAATTTATGGAAACTGAATACGTCTAAAGCATGACCGGAGCAGAGACGAATCCGAAAAAAACAAAGATCATTAAAATCGGTCCAGCCGTTCTCGAGTTATAATGCGTGTAACTAACACGACTTTGTTTTATATATTTAGATTAATTATCAATAGCTATGCCAATACATGAATCATGAGCCTAAGTCCTTGCTAGGAGAAATTACTAAACACATTTTTTAATAAAATTTTGTTTAAAAAATATTTTTCATCTTCAATAATTCCATTCTCGTCGAAAATTACAAATCTTTTTGAGGTAAATTCAAGTTAAAAAATAAATTAGTAATAATTATTAATTTGTTCTTTCTTTACAGATGATTGATGAACATAAGGCAAATTGTATTATCATTAACGTACAAGCAAGCCAATTATTATTAGTTTCACTGTAATAAATAAAATGAGCATAATCTGAGATTTGCATTAGTCCAGATATTATTCGCAAACCGTCCTCAAACAAACACTTCGATCTGATAGGCAAAAAGATGTGGCGTGATGTATATCTGTCATCAATTCAAGATACCCCTCTAAGGCATGATATGATGGTAGCGTCTGTCTCCCCACTCCAATCTGCCTTAAGTTGCTCCGGGATTCGCCAAAACCCGTCATTCATCCTCAATTATCTCGATCTCTCCTACTTGTCATAACGGCCACAGTAGAATAGAATATATTTTTACTGCCATGAATGAATCTATGCAATGCGTGGCAAAGTCAACAGTCCCTCAAACAATAAAGTAACAACATTAAATCTGAAAATATAAACGTGACATAAAAAATATAGAAAAAATGCCCCTTTGGAGCCAAAGTTTTTTCTTCTTTTGCTTTACTTTCATCCCCAGTGGTGAGTTGAGAACTTCTCCTCCATATACAATCCAGAAAAAGGTCAACTCTAGATTCAAAAATTTCTTAAACAAAAGTGTATTTTCAAAATGTTATAGACATTCAGGGAGAACGCTTAGCAGCCTGATTCCCACATGAGAGAGGAGGCATTCAGATGTCGCCGTCCTATACTGCCCAACACGGAACACATCCCTGCCTTTATTGGTGTAACCATGCTCAGCATTTCCCAGTACAAGGTCGTACTGGAAGATACAGTAAACTATTGTCTCCAGCACGTAGAGACAAGGCAGTGTCAGTACCCTGAACTCTCTGTGAACGTCTCTGCACGACTCTCTGTGCAATAATTCGGATGGATTTTTTTAAAGCCTTAACACTCTTTCGAATTCTCATTTCGTACAATCGGATCCCGTAAGAGAGACGTTTGTAAATAACGCTATAAAGGTTTAAGGTTACGCAAGGCTGTATATAAAATACCTTTTGCATGACATTAGCACAAACTATCGATGTGTTTGTGTTGATAGTGTTTGCCAGTTCAAAACTTTATCAAGATGCATCCAGTAGTGCCAACCTCTCTCAACTTGTTGTGTTAAAGTAACTTCACTTAGTTTTATTTAATTGCTTCTCCTCGCTCATAACCTGTGTCTCCATATCGTGTCGCATACCTCACGTCTGTGTCTGCTGAGTCGTCGCCACCGCTGATCATCAGTGATCCGACTTCTCCAACAACCCCTCTAATGACCTTTCACCCTCCTATGATCAGTGATTTCTTATTGTGTGCGCACACTAGTGCCCCCAGCGTCTCCTCTTTACCTCCACACCGCCTGCCACACGAGATGCCTGAGGTCTTCGAGCTGACAGCCCATTGGTCCATGGTCTACGCTGGGACTCATCTAACCCCAAACACCCAATAGAACAATGAGTCATTTATTAATTCCAATTTGTGTGGGTTAACATTAGTGCGCGTCCGCGTATTTATATTGTCAAGATAACACTGCAACTCGCTCGTCACCTCTCACATTTAACCTATCCATAAAGTATAAAGTCAAATTTTTTACTAATATCACCAACTCAGATAAAATTCCTCACCCCATACTCTACTCAATTATGCTAAAGCTAATAATAATACAATAGTGTATGTATTAGATTAGATTATTGAAATAGCGACCAAGGTAGGTATTTTAAGCAAACTATGAATGAGGATTGGGTGTAAGATGAGATGTGGTCTTGTTACTGACTAAGACTGACATGTTCCGTAGACAGAACTGGTAATTAATAGCCCAACAACCGATGGCAACTAAGGGAGCTACAGTTTAACGTGGAATCCGAACCATAGCCTCTGAATAACGAGCAAATACAATTATGAGGATGGTCTTTGCGGATTAACGTAGTATTCAATAGTGCGGATGTTAATCTACACAAGAGAACACTACATCCACCGACCATCGCTCACAACTATCCACAATTCGTGACTTCCAAGCACCTTGATTACAGGACGTCGCCACCGTATATAGTAATTATTTGAAAATTTGCTTTAATTTTATCACAATATATCCTAAAAACGAATTCTCATACTATGACAACAGTTTTCCTCTAATTTTTCATCCAGGATAGTTTAAATCTACATCTAGCAGTGCACGAATCATAGTTAACGGAAACAATTCTAGAATGAAATAAATATCTTGTAAACAATACAGTGAACATCGGGGTAGCAGAGAGGGTTGAATTTGGATGGAAGAAGGGGTCCACTGGAGCCGGGTCTGCGAACCCAGGGGAAATCTTTCAGAGAACAAAGTTCTTCATAACGGTACATTGACAGTGAAATATGTGTTTCATCCTCCCAGAACAACTCTTTTCAAATAAAAATGCATGCTATTTTTAGAACTGTTGTTGGTATTAATCCATTATTATGAATATAGTATAGTATATTTCTTTACAAGGGTTCAAATCTATTATTTTCGAACAACTTTAAGTAACGAAAAGACACTTTATAGCTTAATAATGAACTACATTATTCGTTGGACTGTATAACGTACTGAGCAAACTACAGCACGAACCTAAGATTTCACAGACAATTGTAAACAAACAGTTAATTGTCTTTCAATAGTATATTCGTTTATCGCTTTCGATATATTGATATCTTACAATTGACGTATTTTAACCTGTTCTACATTAAAATAGCGAACAGATGATGACATAAGCTGAATATTTCCCTTCTTAGGGAGAGATATAACTTTCAACTCACAAAGTATACTTCAGTAACGGTCGCTTTGCAGTATGACAGAAAATATTATTTCACATCAATTTATACAAATTTAATAAAATTCCGTGTGTGTTTTCCTGAATTAACAAATGCATTAAGTGTGTTAAAAGTGATTGAATTGCCACGTATTTAATTGAGTTTCACAAACGAGGAAAATGTATGCAATATTTTGTAGTGGATTCCGTCTTTTTAGTCAGTTATCAGTTATAATATTTCACAAATTATACAAAATTATAGGTTTCAAAATTAGGATGTGTTTTTTAAACAGTAAAACTAATATCATTAAACAGCCTTAACACCTAATAATATGATTAAAAGTTCATTAGTTTAGTTAACTGCCTTGAGGTGTTATTTTCAAATTTCACTCTGTGCGCGCATCAAGACGCTCCATTTTCAGCAGCATATATAAACCCAATATTTAATGGTAGTTATGGTGATAGTCAAACACTTACAGTTATAACCGAATAAAAGACATACATTCACACTTGTACCCTTAAAATAACACAAAGTTAAGACATGAAAATTGTGTCGCGCCAAACTATCATATACCTGCTCTGGATTAATGATGTAGGCCTACTGAAGTTTGAAGGGAAGTCATCTTATCAGCTGATATACTTTTATTTCAGGTTCTACTTGTCGAGTGCAGTAAACAGCTGATATGAAATTTTGTCCGCATAATCCTCTATTTTATTTTAAAAAATCATCCTTTTCGTTGGCTAAAATACTTTTATAAAAATAAGCAGCTCTTCCCATATTTGCGCTTTGTTTTGTTGCCACATTTTTAGTGCCTTAAGAATTTTATTAAAGTTTATACTATGGGCCTTATCCTTAAGATTGGAAGATGGGTTGTTTTGTCTAATCGCATTGTGCTCATTAAACTATCGCCAAACGTCCTATTTGTGTAGCCAATGTACTTCTTACTGCAAGTATACTTCAGTAACGGTCGCTTTGCAGTATGACAGAAAATATTATTTCACGTCAATTATACAAATTTAATAAAATTCCGTGTGTGTTATCCTGAATTAACAAATGCATTAAGTGTGTTAAAAGTGATTGAATTGCCACGTATTTAATTGAGTTTTACAAACGAGGAAAATGCATGCAATATTTTGTAGTGGATTCCGTCTTTTTAGTCAGTTATCAGTTATAATATTTCACGAACTATACAAAATTATAGCTTTAGAAATTAGGATGTGTTTTTTAAACAGTAAAACTAATATCATTAAACAGCCTTAACACCTAATAATATGATTAAAAGTTCATTAGTTTAGTTAACTGCCTTGAGGTGTTATTTTCAAATTTCACTCTGTGCGCGCATCTAGACGCTCCATTTCCAGCAGCATATATAAACCCAATATTTAATGGTAGTTATGGTGATAATCAAACACTTACAGTTATAACCGAATAAAAGACATACATTCACATGTGTACCCTTAAAATAACACAAAGTTAAGACATGAAAATTGTGTCGCGCCAAACTATCATATACCTGCTCTGGATTAATGATGTAGGCCTACTGAAGTTTGAAGGGAAGTCATCTTATCAGCTGATATACTTTTATTTCAGGTTCTACTTGTCGAGCGCAGTAAACAGCTGATATGAAATTTTATCCGCATAATTCTCTATTTTATTTAAAAAAATCATCCTTTTCGTTGGCTAAAATACTTTTATAAAAATAAGCATCTCTTCATTTGCGCTTTGTTTTGTTGCCACATTTTTAGTGCCTTAAGAGATTTATTAAAGTTTATACTATGGGCCTTATTATCCTTAAGATTGGAAGATGGGTTGTTTTGTCTAATCGTATTGTGCTCATTAAACTATCGCCAAATATCCTATTTGTGTAGCCAATGTACTTCTTACTGCAATTTTCTCCATCGCTACACTCAATTAGATAATCTATTAACTTAATATCCGGACTCAAACATATTATTTTTCAGTATATTTCCTATTATTTCGGAAATTTTACTCACATAGAGTAGAGACACGATTTTTTCCTTTATTTTTTCATTTTGAGATGGGTCAGCTAGTTTAAACTTAGTTTTCCTAAATAAACTTAGGTTATTTAAAAAAAATTAAAACATTTCAATCCCATTAATTTTTTATGAAATAGAACAAGTAATTTAAACTTCACTAATTTTACCATTTTCTGTTAAACAAATCGGTGGGACCGTCTGAGGCGTGTCTGGGGACCCTTGAACAAACGATGCTCCGAATTAGCTGCAAGATTGAACAAATATATCCTCCTCCACGCTATCTAGAGCCATTGGATGTTTTTTATACATCTTATATTAAACTCTTTATGAATTGTTTATCTCGTAGCTATTCATAAGCGGTGCGAATAAGTTTTAGTTTACAGTAAACCTATTCCAATACAACTCATATGTTCGAAATGAAATCTTTATTGCAATATTTGACGAGTGAAAAATCTAGCTGACTCATGAAACCTGAATTAAATACAAAATGATAAAATCTAGAACAAACAAATCTTTAAATGTTTATAAAAATATATGAAACAAAATTATTTAGTACAATGAAAACAACAAAATGATACCATATGAAAAAACCACTAATCATTCTCGTATTATACGGAATACAACAATACATTTGTATCATTAGCAATAAGTTACTTTCTAAAATCTAAAGCCATCTAATTGCTTTTGTAACTACCTTAATGTAGAATTTAAGTTTTGAAATGATTCGCTTTTTATTCCCACTTTTAATTGCCCTCAGTAATTACTCATCTCTATTATTTTGGCTAATTATTCAATTTCCTTGACGTTAATTCACAAAAAACAAGTTTATTTTTAAAAGAAATCTTTAAATTTGTACATTTTTCGGATCATTTACATTGAAATTACTCATAAACGAAAAGTCAAAACCTTTCACAATACAGATTTTCATAAATAACAAATTTATGATTTTAAGATTAAATTTTAGCATTGAAGTTATGTCTTCTTTAAAAAATATAGTTTGAATCATAGCTACTTTTTATTTTATAAAATTACTAAAATTCAATTCCTTGAAATTGTAGTTTATTTAATTTTGTGGGAAATGAGAAAGTATAAGATTTTGTTTTTAAACTTCCTAATTCATCTAAAATTACAAGACAATAATTAAAATTGATATGTGAGGATTTTTAACGATTGTCGTACGGTAGGGTCTGACTTGCATTATGATTTCATTACATAAGTGCTTGAAAATAAGGCGGAAGTTGATTTTAGAATATAATTTGAATTAAAAGTAAAAGGTTTTGGGGGTCATTCAAACTTGTATATATAATATTGATACACGATAAGCATTTATATGCGTCACGACAATAACGGCGGCAATTATTGAATGATGGTTACAAAATTTGGTTTAGATGTCCATTAATATAATATCTTGGACATGTTCCTTCGGCAGGTAATCAGACTACATTAACACCACTTTTGGGGTGATTTTGTACCTCAAAATGGGGTTTTCAATTTAATATGTATATATATTATTGAATTCAGCTCAGAAAATACACAATCTAGGTGTCTAGGAAATGTTACATTGCGATGTCTATGCTTATCTTATGGAGAATAACTAAAAATATTAACTCACTTATTTAAGTAAATATTCTTTCAACATTTGGTATGCAAGTCCGTAGCGTTAAGTTTTATAAATAAATCCGTAAAATGAATAATATGAATAATAATATGAATAATATAAGTTCCATGAAATTCGCTCTACTCGAGGCAGCGTCCTGCGTGTTCTCGTTTAAATTGTTCTAAGCAATAAGTATTATCAGCGAAGTTGCTACCCCGACAGAAAGCCTTGCGGACTGTTTCTGTAGCCAGTGCATCCGAAAAATATATTCTAAATCGCTGACAATTATATAGATTTATTTTGTTAATTAAACACATTTTTCTTTATTTTCAAGACAAATTTTTAAACCTTTCTAATATATAGTTTAGTAGGATTGCAATATGTTATCGACGATGCAAAATTATACTTGTATTAGGAAAACTAAATAGATGTATTATATTGAGGTATAAATTTTCGTACTGATGTACAGTACAAAAAGATCCATAAAAGATTTAAACTAATTTAACTTGAGTTTGCTCAAACCAAAACCCCAATTCTGAATCCAGTTTACGGAACTGAATTCAGCAAGTGAAATGTTTAAGTAATTTAATCAAGGCTTTCCAAGTTTGTTCAAGTTTAAAGCCAAGAAGTTTCTGCAAAATAAGTTCCTCGAGGTGTTTGAACATTGATGGAATAATCGACGCATCAAAGTTACAACTTCAATTCCAGGGTTTATGTAGTGCAACGGCTTAAACTGATAATTTCAGTTAAGTGTTAAACAATTTAACATACTCTGCCTCTTAGAACAGAAAATATGGATGTTAAAGAAAATTATGAAAACTTAAAACATACTACAGTACAGGGAACTTGTCTCGGCTAATGTTTTCTGTTTCTCTAAACAGCTGTCCTTATAATCCTATGACGTCACTTCCGTTTAAAATTTTTGACTCACCAAAATCCTCCCCCACAGCTAAGACATATCCATGTCAAAATCTTAAAACATTATTTGTTAAAAATAAAGTATTTATGACATAGATTTGTTTAAGCTCTGGGAGTGTTAGCAGATTTGTGGAACACAAAAAGTGCAGTTGAAGTGTTTGACGGAAGTGCCATCACATGGTTATAAGGACAGCTGTTGATGATCAGGGAAGTAAATACATTATTTTTTTACATAGAAGTTCAGAGATAAGCATATCGGTTAACCAATTTCAATCTATACAAGTACTGTACCTACAACATAGAATAATGCTTTAAAAGTTAATAAGGAACCGAAATGAGGAAGGAACAAGTGAAGAAAAATAACTGTTAAGTTCTTCAAATGTAGAATCGATATGAGGAAGGAATATTTCAAGAAAGATATACTAAGGCAATGAGAAGTTGGCGAGGGAGGAAATGATAAGTCGGGAGACCGCACGACTCCCAGATGGGAAATGTTGGGAACAAACGAGCTTGTAAACTGGTCCCCGCGGGCTTCGACTGACTACCAGATGTTACAAACTTTACTCCTTTCACACTGCGTGGCTGTCATGCAAGCAATTTGTACACACTGCGTGCCTGTCATGCAAGCAATTAGTTCACACTGCGTGGCTGTCATGCAAGCAATTAGTTCACACTGCGTGGCTGTCATGCAAGCAATTAGTTCACACTGCGTGCCTGTCATGTAAGTAATTAGTTCACACTGCGTGGCTGTCATGTAAGTAATTAGTTCACACTGCGTGCCTGTCATGCAAGCAATTAGTTCTCACTGCGTGGCTGTCATGAAAGCAATTAGTTTACACTGCGTGGCTGTCATTTAGGTAATTAGTTCACACTGCGTGCCTGTCATGCAAGCGATTTGTACACATTGCGTGGCTGTCATGCAAGCAATTAGTTCACACTGCGTGCCTGACATGTAAGTAATTAGTTCACACTGCGTGGCTGTCATGTAAGTAATTAGTTCACACTGCGTGCCTGTCATGTAAGTAATTAGTTCACACTGCGTGGCTGTCATGTAAGTAATTAGTTCACACTGCGTGCCTGTCATGTAAGTAATTAGTTCACACTGCGTGCCTGTCATGTAAGTAATTAGTTCACACTGCGTGCCTGTCATGTAAGTAATTAGTTCACACTGCGTGGCTGTCATGCAAGCAATTAGTTCACACTGCGTGGTTGTCATGTAAGTAATTAGTTCACACTGCGTGGCTGTCATGCAAGCAATTTGTACACACTGCGTGCCTGTCATGCAAGCAATTAGTTCACACTGCGTGCCTGTCATGTAAGTAATTAGTTCACACTGCGTGGCTGTCATGCAAGCAATTAGTTCACACTGCGTGCCTGTCATGCAAGCAATTAGTTCACACTGCATGGCTATCATGCAAGCAATTTGTACACACTGCGTGCCTGCCATGCAAGCAATTAGTTCACACTGCGTGCCTGTCATGTAAGTAATTAGTTCACACTGCGTGCCTGTCATGTAAGTAATTAGTTCACACTGCGTGGCTGTCATGTAAGTAATTAGTTCACACTGCGTGGCTGTCATGCAAGCAATTAGTTCACACTGCGTGCCTGTCATGCAAGCAATTAGTCCTCACTGCATGGCTGTCATGCAAGCAATTTGTACACACTGCGTGCCTGCCATGCAAGCAATTTGTACACACTGCGTGCCTGCCATGCCAGCGATTTGTATACATTGCGTGGCTGTCATGCAAGCAATTTGTACACATTGCGTGCCTGCCGTGCCAGCGATTTGTATACATTGCGTGGCTGTCATGCAAGTAATTATTTCACACTGCGTGGCTGTCATGCAAACAATTAGTTCACACTGCGTGCCTGTCATGCAAGCAATTAGTTCACACTGCATGGCTGTCATGCAAGCAATTTGTACACACTGCGTGCCTGCCATGCAAGCAATTAGTTCACACTGCGTGCCTGTCATGTAAGTAATTAGTTCAGACTGCGTGCCTGTCATGTAAGTAATTAGTTCACACTGCGTGGTTGTCACGTAAGTAATTAGTTCACACTGCGTGGCTGTCATGCAAGCAATTAGTTCACACTGCGTGCCTGCCATGCAAGCAATTAGTCCACACTGCATGGCTGTCATGCAAGCAATTTGTACACACTGCGTGCCTGCCATGCAAGCAATTTGTACACACTGCGTGCCTGCCATGCCAGCGATTTGTATACATTGCGTGGCTGTCATGCAAGCAATTAGTTCACACTGCGTGCCTGTTATGTAAGTAATTAGTTCACACTGCGTGGCTGTCATGCAAGCAATTAGTTCACACTGCATGGCTGTCATGCAAGCAATTTGTACACACTGCGTGCCTGCCATGCCAGCGATTTGTATACATTGCGTGGCTGTCATGCAAGCAATTAGTTCACACTGCGTGGCTGTCATGTTAGTAATTAGTTCACACTGCGTGGCTGTCATGCAAGCGAATAGTTTACACTGCGTGGCTGTCATGCAAGCAATTAGTTCACACTGCAAGGCTGTCATGCAAGCAATTAGTTCACACTGCGTGCCTGCCATGCAAGCAATTTGTACACACTGCGTGCCTGCCATGCCAGCGATTTGTATACATTGCGTGGCTGATGAATTAGTTCACACTGCATGGCTGTCATGCAAGCAATTTGTACACACTGCGTGCCTGCCATGCCAGCGATTTGTATACATTGCGTGGCTGTCATGTAAGCAATTAGTTCACACTGCGTGGCTGGCATATAAGTAATTTGTTCACGCAGCGTGGTTGTGTAACTTAAAGCTAATTATATGACAAATCCTCTGTTTGAAATTCATTATTGGTGATGGTGGAGTTATGTTATTTATATTTTTAATACAGCAATTTTAAATCACGATATTAAGTATCAAAGTTTCACGACGTTTCGGGATCTGTAATCTGACCTAGTATTAAAACATGACACAATTAGTACATAATCCGGACTGAGTCGGTATGAATCTACAAAAAAGTTCAAAGCGTCCACTCGTCACGAAGACGAGATGTAATTTGAAGAAATAATTTGGATTGACTTTGAGTCGGATAATGTACTAATCGTGTTAGGTTTTTGAACTAGTTCGCCTGAGGACGGGATCAGATTCCAGATCCCGAAACGTCGTGAATCTTTGGCTGGGGGCCTGAGGTTTTATAATCCCCGCCTTCAAAACTGAGGGCCGCCGGATCGAATCCCTCAAGGGTCGAACCTGGACTCATTCCAGCTATTTTCATTGGGTCATTAATTAATGCTTCCTAACAACAGGTCGACGTTAGGTAGTAAAAAACCCGGGGTTTGGACGTTAAAAATGCATGCCAAAAGGCGTAGAAAGACACAAAACAAAGCAAACCCTGAATTCGTGATGGAAAATGTCCGTAATAAAACCCAAATTACAAATGGCAAATGTTTTGTGAACGACACAGAGAGATTTACACTACATAGCTTCACTGCACACAATGTAAACAATGTCTTCACGCTAGATAACTCGCCTATACATAATATAAGCGATGTCTTCACACTATTTGGTTGTCATACATAATGATATGTATAATAGACCCCACCGACAAGTTATACCTAACTTTATGGAGTCAAGTTCATGTAAGATTTCATTTGAAAATAAATAGAATGGAATGTAACACCAACTAGATCATCAAAATACGTGGCTGTAAAATCTTCACTATTTGTCTGTTAAATGAACGATATATTCACCACTCGTAGCTGTCAAATAAATATTATTTCCATATTATTTCAGTACTTCAATACTTTTACTGAAATGGCACTCTTAGCAGGTAAGTATTTTAAACCAAGTGTGAATAAAAAATTAGTGTAAATGATTGTAGTGATCTTGTAGTCTTGTTACTGACTAAGGTTTAAATGCTCCTTAGACAAGACGTAATTAATTAGCCCAATAGCCAATGGTATCGAAGGGTATCCATTATCCATATAACTATCCACAATTCGTAACCTTCAAGTAACTGGAGTACAGAAAAACGTCACAAGTAAAGGATTAAGAATGATATATGTAAAATTGTTTTCATATTATCATACGTGTTACAATCCTACCTCTCACCAACAAAACTGTCGTCATCTGTTTGGCTCTTACCTTTTCTTCAAACTCCTATGTACTTCACAAAACATCCACATAACTCGTATTAAATGTCTTCAAATATGAATTTATTATATTTTAACGTTACATTTAAATCCACGTGTATACAATTTAAGAAGTAAGCATAAACTGAAAACGTGGTAGATACACATATTGTTTACAATATAAACTACCAAAAGTATGTGGTATGGATTCCAGGAATAAATCATTACAAAAAATATATTAAAAAGATATAAAAGTTAGCACACAAAGTATTGAACAAATAATTGGTCCAATGAAACATGTATGAGTTGATGTATTCACAACAAACCTATTTCTAAAATTACAGGTTGCAATTCATAAATGAATTTTTTAAATTATTCATACTTATAAACGTGATCGTACGTGAATTTCATAGAACTTCTATTATTCTCATCATATGTATGCAGATTTTCTACAATAAGGGTCGTTTTACTTGGAAATTCGCTTATAATAAGGCTGTTCACTAAGTAAAAACACATACAACATTTTATCAGATTATGTCAATAACTAAGCCAGTTATACCCATTTATCTATTCTCCGGAATAATTAGTTGGACAATGAATACGTAGGTTTACTGTCGTGAGAGACATTTAATTTGGGAGTTTTATAGATGTATCGATAGAACCTAACTAGATTGAATTGCATACGAAAAATTTAAAAAGAATTTTTAAGTGAGGTATTGGTTTTGAATGTAATGGATTTGACAATAAACGTAGATCACATATGTTTGTATAACTTATATAATCACTAATTTTTAGATTTTCTCTGACCTACCCCGTATAGAAACCATGACTAGATTAAACCAATTGATAAAAAACAATAGTGTATAAAGTTTTGGGCTTTGATAAACAAACGAGATACAGAACTGTCAATACGTCATCGCTTTGTCATTGGTATATTTCCCCTGAGATCTGAAACGGCTTGACTGTCGTCGAAGCTGATAGCACATGTTCACTGAAGCAGTGGAATGGCTTTTTGTTTAAATGTTTGCTTCTGATTTGACACTGTAAACAGCTGTCTTCATTCCTCGGGCCAATGATTAATGAGATTCAAAGTTATTTATATTTGTAAACTGTCTTGCGGTGTCAAAATCTTTTACACTGTACGCATTGAGGACCTATATATTAAATAAGAATGAAGATTATGCGGAAAAACACATATCAGCTGTTTACTGCACAAGAACCTGAAAATAACGTAAATCAGCTGATAAGATGACGCAGATTTCATCCATCCCTCCAGACTTCAGTAGGCCCAAAACAAATTAAACCATAACGGATCGAACTTAGTTCGACGCGCCACAATTTGCACATTTTGACATGTATATGTCTTAGCCCTGGGGGTTTGTGTTGGCGATTTTTAAGATGGAAAATATGTAACAGGTTTTCATAGAAACCATCAAAGCTATTGTATTGAATTTTTAATATAAAAGAATAAGAACAGCAGTTTAGATGAAGTGAAAACACTCCCATTAGACATATCTATGATCTAACCTATTTCCCATGAGGAATTAAAAACAATTTTTTCATTTTGGATTCTTTTAAGCGTAAAAATGTGACTGAGCATGCTTTATTCAGATAGTCCCTCATACTTCAATGTTATTCTTACGGTCAATACTTTGTTAGACGTAGCTTGAAATAGACCATCTTTAAACAAATTTTCTTAAAGTTTTCCATAGTTGTTTTATAATACATGATGTGTACTCAATTTTAACTATTGAATAAAAAATATTGACAATGATTTAATTATTGAAATAAATAATTAAGTATTTAAGAATTATTGATGGACGAAATAAAAAATACCCCCGTCGCAGCAGACCTGCGTACTCAGCGAATTTCCAAATCAATAAATACGGTAATAATAATACAATTATATGACCAGATTGATCAATCAACACCTGTTGATAAGTTAGGGTATTGCTTATTATCTGTAACATTAAACATGGGTAAGGGTATGCATGTTTGCTGCTTTGAGGAACTCTGTAAGTAGGAATTTTTACCATAAAACATTTTTATCACAGTCCCGTCTTTAGCTATTAACAATGTACACTCGAACAAAATTCCATCGCCAAGGTATTTAAAATTAAAACTCTCCCGGTAGTTAGCAACAATGAACTAATTTTATAAGTTTTAATTACTTGTTCGTGTGCCCCAACCACTACGTTGCCGAACCGGAATACTCAGGCCAATATATTCCTGGAATGTAACGATTTCCGATATCGATGAAACCCCTAATGATATTACCTCGACGTTTTATTTTTACAACGTGAACGTTTACATTTTATTTGAATTCGATTTAATGACCCACTTAAATTGAGATGGGTTTGAAATTTATTTATTTATTCGTAGAGTTTTTCTCCTACTGAAAATTTTTAGTAAATATTATATTACTTCGTGTTTGTTTTTATAGTCTTTAACCTCGTAAACTATTTAAGAATTTTCTAATTACATCTCCATGAAAAATATGCTAAGATATAAATATGTTACTCGTACCTAATACAAGCTTTACAAAATTAAGTTCTAAGTCTACGGAATGAACTATTTTAATTCAGTGAAATACCATAATCAAAAGATATATTTTAAAATATGTTGCTCTCAGAATTATCCTGTATTAAATACTATGCTCGTTCTCAACATGTGCCGATAAATATAAAGAAAAAGTGATTCAATCATTGAGACCATGATCTGTTGATCAGGGATCGACAGAGGTAACGCATAAATGCTCCACTGACTTGAAAGTTTGCTAATCTATAGAAATCAAGGACGTGGAGAAAATAGATAAAATATATTAAGGATTTTTTTAATGGCCAAAGCCGCAAATATATGTTAACTTTAAGATTGACCATATTCTGAAGTCAATGGCATTACGACTTAGTTGTGAAAGATTAGATATTCTGGGTCGCGGTATAATTAAAAACAATACTGAAACCATGAGAGATTCCAAAATGATTTTTTCCCAGATTTAGAATTCAATCAGGTTTAATTGCTATGTCAATGGAAATGGGTGATTCTAAGCTATAACTCTAAGCAAAAATTCTAAGCTAAACTTATTTCATTGTTTTCTCCAACTTCTTGATTTCTATAGGTTAGTAACAATGTATTTTCAGAGAGAAATTTGGAGGAATAACGAGAAAAATGCTATCGCACGACTGTTATATCGCCTGTATAAAGTCTTCCCATTTTAGCCGAGATTAATTTTATATATATGAAAATTATGGAAACGACTAATCTATTATACTTTAACACTATTTGCACAGACTGGGGTTAAAATGCAGCGAAAAAATCGAATCTCGGTTTGTGGTCCAAGAGGTGAACTTGTAAAACCTAAGTTTAAAAAATTTTATCATAATTTTTCCAACTCAGAGAAGCTCATTACTGAAGCTTTGGATGATTACAAGGAGCAGATGGATGAATGAATACTCCTTAGAGGGATGGTGGATAGGGGATGAGAGGAAGGGGAGGGTCCTTTGATGGTGGCGGGTATTCAGCTGTGCTATTTGATTAATTATTCTCCCAATTTGTGGAATGTAATAGCACATTGGATTATGTAAAACATTTTTACTTTCAAAATATCTAATGGACCATGTAGGTTCAATCCCAATTTGAAATAAAATTTCAAATAAATAATTTTAAAACAAGTTTGATTAAAACATCCATTTGTCTACTAAACGGATTGAGGATAGGAAGGAGAATTAATTATAATACACAGCGTACCTTTGTGAAAAGATCTTTACACTTAAGTACTTATTTGCTATAGATTATATACAAGGTGTAACTGAAATGCACCGTCAAACTTTGGGATATTGTTCCTGAGGTCAAAACAAACAAAAAATATCCTGTGAACATATTTTCTATCTATTAGATTTCCATCTGTCCGTGTGTATGTGTTTTTTTACATAACTTACTATACCTCTGGAACCACTTAAGGTAGCAACTTCAAATTTGGTAAGTATATGAGTACTAATAGGACCTACGTTTTTGCATGGTATCAAATTTCTACGTTGTATCATTTCAAAATAGCTACCATTTCAATTTTTCAAAGCTCTATGACTCAAAAACCGTGGAATTAAATAAATAACTGAAAACAAAAAATTGCTAAAATTAATTTCCTTTAAGAAAATTTAAAAAGTTAATAGGGTTATAGCACCAATAATAATGAAAATTGAATTGTAGTAATGTTACTACTTACCCAAATTGCCCATTAAAGCCCAAATTGTCAGTTGTAGCGCAAGAAAAACTCATTTTTCTCTGTTGTTTGTGTTAAGACCCCATTCAAAGTTTAAATTTTCTTACAGGAAATTAAATTTTGTATTTTCTTGCGTTTGAGTTAATTTTTGTAAATTCCATGGTTTTTTAAAAAAATTGAGCTTTAAAAAATAAAAAAGGTCGCCATTTTGAAATGGTACAAAATAGAAATTTCATACATACTATGCGAAAAGGTAAGTCATATTAGTACTCATACACTTACCAAATTTGAAGTTGTTACCTTAAGTGGTTCCAGAGGTATAGCAAGTTATGTAAAAAACACATACACACTGACAGACTGAAAACGAAACGAGATAGGATATATGTTCAAAGGACATTTTTGGTTTGTTTTGATCTCATGAACAATATCCCAAAGTTTGTTGGTGCATTTCAGTTACACCCTGTATAGCGAAACTTTGGTGATTTATAAACATCGTAATGTTCCCACAATAAGATACATATCCCGATACTAGTTTCAGGATCAAGCACATATCCGCTGTTGAAGGAGGAGTAGACCAATAAGGATATGACATTGATTCAGCCACTTTCGTTTGGCTTACTTCCCCAAACGAGTATCGACCTGGACTCAATGTCTTTGAGCTTTTTCTATCCAAGTCGTATTCAAAGCAATCATTTCATTAGGTTATTAACGCTTTCTTATATACAAATATAACTATGTATCCAACGTTAGACACAAATCTGTGATCTTTAATTGGAAAAAACATTATTCATTTTCTCCATCAAAATAGTCATCTGCAATACGATTAGGTTATATCAATGCTGTGTGGTTCGGTTGGTGTTTCACGAATAATAATAATAGTGAGCATTTTCAAGATTTTGATGAAGAATATGTGATACTTAAGAAAATGTGGATGAAATAATGTTTTTTATAAAATGATCCAAATTATCTACTTCCATTAACACAGGACTCATTAAGCGAATGTAAGTAATTACATTCGCTACACGTTATTTCGATTAGATTAGATCATTTGAATGGCAACCATACTATAATGTAGGTATTTCAAGCAAAGTATGAATGAGGATTGAGTGTAAGATGATTGTGGCGCGATCTTATAGTCTTGTTACTGACTAAGACTAACCTGTTTCTTAGGCAGAACTAACTGTTAGTAGCCCAACAGCCAATGGACATTCCCTTGGTACAATTTACATTCCCTTAGTTAATTTACATTCGCACAGAATAGTATTATACAATTTTTATGTCAATAATAAAATTAATTTAAGATGTTTGAAATCTCTATAATTATAATAAAGTATGAATAAAAAATTGTATTTGTATTCAGGGTAGAAAATATTTTATCATTAATTCAAATGACGTACAATACAAGTCTAGCAAGAAGGTGATTTTCATATCTTTAAAACAATTTAATCCACTGCAATTATGTAGGATTACATTCCATAATACTCTTATCCTCTTGGAATTGTTTCAGGAATGGAACAATTTTTATTTAATTATCTCTTTATTCACTCGTCGTATAATATTATTTTAAGTTCTTTACTAAAACCGCATTTCATTTTGAAAAAGTATAAATAAATCCTTACAAAACTAGGTTAGATATTTATGAATAATTTAATATCGTACGTTAAGAAATTGGAATCGTATTTCGTAAATAAAATTTGTTGATTAAATTCGTCACTATTGATTAATACTTTCATCCGCAAAATATCATCCTCATAATTAGACGGGTGCGCAAAATTGTAATTCAGAACCCACGTTAAACTGTAGGTCCCTGATGCCATTGGATGTTGTGTTAAGATGTTAAAATTCCTGTCGAAGGAAGATTTCAACCTGAATCAGTAAATAAACTACAAGATCACTCCACATTCATCTTACAATAATTTCTCATTCATACTTGGATTAAAATACCTACTCGGTTAGGCCACAAAAATGAACTATAATTATATGTATATTAGCATACTCTTATATACGTGTGGACACGATAGCAGCCGGAATTATTGTATGATTATGAAATTCGGTGGAGTTGTTCCTATCTGTAATATATTTAACAAGTTCGTTTGCAAACGTAATCGGACTATATAAACTAGACTTTTGGGGGAGATTTTGTACCCCAAAAATGCGGGTTTCAATTTATTTATGTATAGTTTAAAAAAAACTAATTTGCATTTTCACCTTTGATTCAGCTGAAAAACATACAATTAATTTACTAGTTTGAATCAAGACGTCAATTGGTTACTGATATATTTTAAATAGTGAACACGGTAAGTACATTGTGTAATGTTAATCTTATGGACAATAGCTAAAAATCAATGACTCACTTATTCACTTAAATAGTCCTAAAGCATTTTGCATCCATAAAAACCCCAAATTTAACGTTTCTTATGGCAGAAAACCATTCGTATTCATTGTAATTCTTACGGAGAAAAGATAAATTGGTATCACTTGCTGACTTATTGAATTTGACAAACTTTGGTATGTGTTTTTACTTAACAACAACCTTAATATAAGCACATTACCACGTTAAACAACCCTTATTGCAGCAAACCTGCATACTTAGTACTACTTTATTGTGATGGGAATAATATAAGT
Source organism: Nephotettix cincticeps (assembly GCA_023375725.1). Lineage (NCBI taxonomy): Eukaryota > Metazoa > Arthropoda > Insecta > Hemiptera > Cicadellidae > Nephotettix > Nephotettix cincticeps. Next base: position 17,217,044 of record CM041789.1, on the reverse strand, counting down.
TTTATGAAATTCGCTCTATTCTCGCCATCTGCGTAGGATATCGTTTTAAACTGGTTACCACTTTTAAACCCGTTTATTTGAAGCATGGCATACAATATCTTGTGTCTACTGCAGTAAAGAATATCTCATATTGACCACAAAGTTGTCACTATAACACCATAAAACAAGATGGAGACATAACATGGACAGGGCCGCCTGTCCTACAGGACACCTACACACAACAGTGCATGTTTATCGACAATCGATAACCCCGAACCTCACTCGGCCACACGCTCTCCAACAACGCTTGACCAACAAGTTTAAAATTAATTTCGATAAAAATACATACAATAATTTACATTCGTTACAATATAATATTGGAAACCCCCACAAAGGAAAACCTGCGTCTGGGGCCAAGTGCTCAAGCGACTTAAGCGCAAAAATCTAGAAACATTATAATAAATTGAAGGGAGATAGGAACTAAAAAAACAAATAATCAACTTAAATAAACAAATAATTTTTATGAAAATTAAGAAATTGGATTGAAATAATCACGCTTATGTTATCTATATTGTCATAAGTAAGAGATGGTTTCTGTATGTTTGTGGGTTTGTCGTGGCAAGTAAATACGAAAAATACTGAACCAACCGGTTTGAAATTTTAAACAAAGGTAGATCTTAAACTCATGCATATTCATTTCCCTAAAATCCCCTCGGGCGACGCCTTATGAACGTACTAAGTTTCAATGTTTAATTCTAAAAGAATGAATACATCAAATTAATTGAATGTAAACAGCTGTGAAGTCTAAAATTTGACAGTTCGGGAAGAAAAAAACGCAGTTGCTGTCAATGTCCTAGGTTTCAATGTTTACAGTTTCTAATTTCACCATCTGTTTACACTACTTTTTAGAGTCAATGAAGAAGAAGAAATAAAGTTCAATTTTACAGATGACCTGCTGGTTTGAAATTAATATTTCCAAAAAATTGAAGATTTTTATCCTCCCGTTTCCAGTCTCTATTACGTTATTCCTTATCCTTTTCCAATATTACTTAAAAGATGGTAATTTGTCAAATTTTTGAGATCGTGTTTAGTACAAAATACTATTGTAAATACCTCTTTCAATGTAAATAGTATTTTGCCTCAAATAAAGCATTTATTAATCAATTTCATGTCGAAAAAATGAATGAAATGTTAATATCTCTTCAATTTTATAGAATTTTCGTGTTTTATAATTATTATTTCATGCAGAACAGTTAACGTCTCTCAAACTTTTTTTACCCCTGCAAAGGACGGGTACTTAAACTAGTACATTATAAAAGTAAGTCTAAAATTAAGAAAAACTAACACTCTAAAAATAAATAAGTTTTTAATGGCAAAACCTCCATTGTTCTAAAGCTCTTATGCATAGTATTTCAAGTAAAGGTTTTTAGATACTTATCATTATTTTTTATTACACATAAAAATAAAACTAAACCTAAAATAGCATATCTTAATTAAAAAGCTTCAACTAAACCATTTTGCAATTAGGTAAATGAGAAATGATCTGTTACAAGTTAAAACAATTACTGAAACAGTTTTTAGTAAAGCTGAATGGCAAATGTACCGATATTTCAGTTTGGACTGTGTAACTTTAAGCAATTTTTGGAAATGCCTCCAGCCTCCAACACTGAGGCAATTCCATCCGACACCACACGTGGGAGTGAACCCTCTCGAGAGAGACAAACAAACAGGTTCGCCTAATGGGAAGGTCCACACGCCTTAATTGGATCCCGCCATCAACATTATACTTTAGCGGTTTCTATTTTCGTCCTAAAATTTAATAAATACGTAATTCACTTTATTTCCCAACATGTGATATTTTTCAATTAATTAATTTATATTTTATTGCAGATATTTCGTCTTTTACCGAAGTTTTTCAAACTCAATTCAGTATTTGAACTATTTAAAATAGTTAATAAACAATACACAGGAATGATCTGTCTACGACTAACGGTTCAGGGGCAAAGTTGAATTCACTGTCCATGATAAGCGCAGTACGTTGCCTGAGAGTAATGTTATTCCTATGGAGAATTTTAAAAATGCAATTTCTTCCTTATTTCCAACCGTTTTCCATGAAACTTTGTATGCAGCGTAAGGTAATGTCACCCAAAAAACCCACTATAAAAAGCTTCGCATTACCGGGAGGGGGTTCCCCCGATAATGTTCAAACAATTAATTGTAACTTTAATTCTCTTGTTATTTAAATCATCTTTAATGAATAAGATCGTTACTTGACACATTTTCGCTTTTAAATTTACTTAAGGGATTTACTTAAGTGTCAGGCCACTGATACCGTGTGATATGTGTTGCCGGCCGATGTTGATTCATGACATTGAACATGAATAGCTCAATACAGGACCATTTGTTGTAACTTAAACCTTTTACTAATTTTTGACATACACACTCATCCAACTAAATACGTTTTATGTATCAGCAGAGTACATATTGCATTACGAAGTTGGATTTTTTTAATACGCCAATAATTTACCCTTAATCACTTGGGATTCATTGAATTGCAGTAATTTTAATTTATATGTTTTTATGAAACTTTCTGAAAGAGAATATCTTTCTTTCTAGTCACCTTGAGTCGTATAATGGCGTGTGTTATATCGACATCATCACTGTTGCTGGGCAACCATATCGTATCAATAAACTACACGACGCTAATGCTGTTTAATCTCGTTCGGAGCCTCGTGAAAAATGCACTCGTTTGAAAACATCATTTGCTCACATCGGCCTGCTAGTTAAATATTCATAGCCAAATGAAGTTTTTGTTATATTTGTTTTATAAGTGACGCTAGATTTTCAAGAACTTACATAATTGATGACATAGTATTTTTGTTAAATTATTTACAGTAACAAAATCAATTCGTAGATATTGTAGATTTTTGTGTTATCAAAACATGAACAGGATCGAACTTTAGTCTTATTGGTCTACGCTTTACTACCCAGTTATTTGTAAATCCGTAACGCGATCGTGTAGTCTCTTTACTGACTAAGGATGACATGTTCCTTAGACAGGACCGTTAATAACCCAACAGCTGATGGCGTACTCACATGAGTATACAGTTATACGTGGGACCATAGTAACCTTAATTTTTACCCTGAATTACGAGCTGGTCTAATTACGAGGATAGTATTCACGGAAAAACGTTGAATTTAATAGATTAAATTTTATTGAAATGGAAAACCTCCCAGGTAGGTATTTTAAGCAAGTAGGAACGGGAAATGAGTGTAGGATGATTGTGGCGCAATCTTGTAGTCTTGTTACTGACATGTTCCTGAGACAGGACTATTAATTAATAGCCCAACAGCTAATGGCATATCTAATGGACTTATAGTTTAACGAGAGGTCCGAACCACTGCCTCTGAATTACGAACTGTTCTCCTTATGGGGATGGTCTTTGCGGATTAACGAAGTATTCAATAGTGCGGATGTTACTCCACACATAGACCATCGCTCATAACTATCCACAATCGTTACCTCCAAGTAGCTGGATTACAGGTCATCGCCACCGTCATAGTCAAATAGTGCTGACATTAATAAATCATATCAATATCAGTGTTACTGTCTATAGACACTGACTGAAAGGTGTCATAACAGGGACGCATATCTGATCTGTTTCCATGACAAAACCGACAGCATCAAAGCCCCAAAACCTCTGCAACATTATTGTACAAAGCAATGGCATTGCGCAGCCATTGGATATCGTTTCACTTGGCAAACGGAAACGGATGTTCCAATATCGAGAATCTTCCGCCATTCGATATCGATAGCGATATAAAACTTCAACATCAATATTATCGAAAAGATTTTATTTTCGATATCTGTGATATCATTTAGTGATATCGATATCGTATCTGTGATATCATTTAGTTATATCGATATCGTATCTGTGATATCATTTAGTGATATAGATATCGTATCTGTGATATTATTTAGTGATATCGATATCGTATCTGTGATATCATTTAGTGATATAGATATCGTATCTGTGATATCATTTGTGATATCGTTTCATTATCATTTAGTGTTGTTGAATGTAAATCATATTTATTGTTCAAGGTGGTAAGTAAGTTTGACAAGAAATTGTTTGCACATTATAACATCCCATCTGAAAAAATTTCATTAAATTTTTAGTAAATTTTTGTTACCCTTCGAACTTGTTTTTTATACGAAACTGTTTACTACGGCCGAGGGAACCTGTTATTTAACATGTAGCCGGAATAATTGTTAGGCGCCATTTCACCGGAACGGCGGTGTGAAACAAGCGATTTACGCTGATAAATGAGAAAACACTTTCAGCCGTTATTTGTTTCATGGAATTTCACTATTAGGTTAACTTAGGTGAAAAGGACATTCTACTAAACCAGTTAAAATATAGCTGTAAGCTATGCTGTAATTAGTTAAGTGTAGGTTAGGTAATTGTTAATTATAAATTATAACCTATATTTATAGGTTGGATGTTTATTAGTTATAAGTTAGTTACATACCTGGAAAATTGTGACCATTTAGACATTAGTAGTAATAAAATTAAGATTTTGTTCGATGGTGAGTTTGTTATTTGTTACTACAATAATAGTTATTGAGGACGGGATCAATTTGTATTTATTGTACTTCTTAAAGATCTACAATATTGGTGCAATTTAATACTTTTCCATAATTATTTGGTTTACATAATTTTCCAGTGGGTTTTCTTCAGCAGTTGTAAAAGTAGCGTTGAAGTTTTGTTGATACAATTCCTCACAAAATAATATTCCATTACATTTCTCAATATATCTTCTGCAGGTTGAGCTATATCACGCACGAGGATATAGTTACACAGAATATTCCCGTTCGGCATACGATTAAATATTCAGATTATAAGTATTTAGATTAATTTATTTTTTGTTTTGTCAGTTTATCAATTAATTCAATTAATTGTGGTTCTTATTTTGTTATTGTTTTAGTACTTTTTGTTATTGTTTTAGTATATTTCTGTTATTTTATTGTTAGTTACTATAGTTTGTTATTGTTGCATTGCATACATATACATTGTTTTGAAGATCTGCCATGGTGGTCAGCAACAGTGCATTTCGTATACATACATTAAATTTAAAAAAATTACTTCACTTGGTGGGGCCAAGAACATCTAAAATTAAGATTCCTAAATAAAAAAACTAGCTGTTGTATATTATTTTGAAATGTCTCATCCCTAAATATACACGCCGATGTGGACTGTGGACCCAATGAGATGGAAAAGTATAACAAATAATCCAATGAAAGCGAACGTTACATATTTTTAGTAATTAAATTTAAAATTAAATACTGTACATTCGTAAGTTCAAAAACCAATACCTATATTATACTACACAGTACTAACCTTTACCCTTATACCATTTTATTTCACAATATACTGTATTTTTGTGATATACTTTAATGTTAAATAGTTTTAAAAAGTCTCTTATGTTTTTGTGAACCACTTCAAAGCAATTGACACATACTTCCCAGCGAAAATCGTAAAAATAAATTTAGCTTGTCAAATCTGCTCTTACGAAATTGAAACATAAATATTCTTTATCGTTTCTGGAGCAGAAAAGGTTAAAGGTGAACAACTCTCATTACTTCCCTCCCGTAAACCTAACCTTGTAGCTGGTCGATTATTAAAAGGTGTGTTGGTATGTTATGTTAGTATGTTTTTGTTTTTTGTAATTACTAAAATTTCAAATTTGATCTTGGCTAAAAACCATTTTATACTTTATACTATTAATCGAAATGGCAACCTACCCAGGTAGGTATTTTAAGCCAAGTATGAAAGAGAAATGAGTGTAGGATGATTGTGGAGCGATCTTGTAGTCTTGTCGCTGACTAAGGCTGACATTTTAGTCAGGACTGTTAATTTATAGCCCAATAGCCAATGGCATATTTAAGGGGCCTACAGTTTAACGTGGAGTCTGAACCACTGCCTCTGAACTACGAACTAATCTAATTATGAGGATGGTCTTTACGGATTAAAGTAGTGTCCAATAGTTCGGACGTTAAGCCACACAAGAGCACACTACACCCACCAACCATCGCTCACAACTATCCACAATTCTTGACTTCCAACTAGCTGGATTACAGTCATTGAAAGAGGTTAAACATTGATATTGCCAGAAAATAGCTGTTATAAAAGAACCTTTAGGCATTGAAATGTTTAAGAGAAAATCACATAATAGAAAACGTAGGTGTATAAACGTGGTATTTAAAAAAATGGAATAAATACAGTAAAAATGTTTAGTAAAAATTAGTTTTTTTAGTAATTAGAAAAGTGGAGACTGAAAGTTTTTGAATTTAATTCAAAAATATTGACTATTTTTTTATTCTCAAGGTAAGATGCTTAAAGTTACTGTTTTTGTTAGTGTTGTAGTTGGTAGCGTGAATGACTCCGAACCTGCCTCATGTATGGTCCTGGTTCTGTATACGGAGTGGCCAATCGGATTTTATCACTACCTTTCGGAACACCCTCTATGTTTGCTTAATTCGTCCAAAGAATAGATCCAAAGTCTACATTAGAGCTATTTCCATCTTCCATATTGCGAGAAAGAGACGGGCGATCCATCACCGCGGTTATAAACTAATTAACCATGCAAATATAGAGCTACCGTACACCTCAAGTGAAGACTGAACCCTTTAGAACTACAATAAATGCACCATTTAACCTCTACGCGAAATTTTAACGTGCTAACAGAAATAAGAAATTCTAGTACTTCTTAACTAACTACTATGGAATTATTTAGATTTTTATTGCGGACATTTTCCATCACGATTTTATGAAAAACAAAGTTTCACGACGATGTTTTTTTTGCGGCGGCCATTTTGTTTCCGGTTCCGGTGGGACACGCCCACTCTTTTCAGTTGTCTTTCAGTCTCCGTGACGAGTGGACGTGTTTGGTTTTCTTTTGTTTGTAATGTTTAGTGAATGGTTTGTTTGTAAGTTTTTTGACTGCTTTAAATTTTTATGTTTTCAGCTTTATATCGATTTGGTCCGGATTATATGTTAATTGTGCTATGTTTTAGATATTAGTTCACCTGAGGACGGGATCAGATTCCAGATCCCAAAACGTCGTGAAACTTTGTTTTACATAAAATCGTGATGGAAAATGTCCGCAATAATAATCTAAATAACATCAATCCACCATCACCAATAATGAATTTCAAACAAAGTACTATGGAATGGTAAAATTTTTCAAGGTTAACTCAAACCCGATTTGAAATCCACCTTTTATGAAAGCATCTATCCACCCTTGATGAGTAATAAATTAATTTTACGGAATAAATAAAAATGGATATTTATAATAAATTTAAACTTGTTTATGTGTTAGGTTTTAAATTCTTTTCCGTGTATCAGGAAGGGATGTTTGCTAAAAGAGCTTCGTGGCGGCGAGAGTGGGTCGCCCCCACGGCGATGACGTCACCACCCTCCACTCACGACACCCTCTCCTCTCTCTTGTCTCTCCCTTAATGACCTCTTGGTTAACCAATTACGACGTCGCCTCGCCTTGAATGATAAAAATAACATTCACGACACCGGTGAAACACCTGTAACCGTCTTGGTAACATCGTGTTTTTTAAAGTTACACAGATATATTTATAACTTTTTTACATTCGCGATTTCAAAGTTTAATTAAAGTACAATTTTTCACTTTGAAATCGTAATCCACCGTAATCAAACAATATCGAATATTTTTCGTTATAGTGTTGCAAAAACGAGGGAGAGGGAGAAAATAATCAGCTGATAGAGTTTTTGATCAGAAGACTGCTATCACAATTTACATAACGCATGCGTTAAGGAGACTGTAAATCACTTTAAGCTTTTACTAAGATTTTAGAAAGGGATGTGTCTTAGGGGGTTGTTGGCAATTTGCATGACCAAAATTTGAAACATTGAGACATAACCATGATCTGACCTATTTCACACAGGAAGGTAAATACAATTATTCTTTAGAATTCCTCTTTCCAATGATATGTAACACATAATACCAAAGTGATGATGCCACTAAAAAGTTTATGTAATATCACTGTAACCTTAATTCAGATGTCGCCGATATTTTGTTTTGGATCATTGAGATGCAGTTGCAGTATGCAGTATTTGTATTACAATTAAATTTGAACTAATCACTTAATGACTACCGACATTGATAACAAACCAATATTTAAAATACAACAAATATCAGATCCTTAAATGGTTTGTTTCCACAGATATGGAACTGCCTTATACCATGCCAATGTCTAAGGGAAAAATAGAAGATTGCCGTCATGTTGAAGCAGGAAAAAGTACCATAATAAAATGAAGGAGCTTTCCAGAAAGGTAGAAGAGCTGCGATGCCTTAAGGAAAGATTAGACCATTCTGTTAAAGGATTGGAAGATGTGCGTAGTTGTTAGTGAATGGAATTGTTGGTTGTTGATTAATGGTATTGTTATTGTGAGCTTGTAGAGCAAGCTCACCTGAGGACGGTCAGATATCAGATTCCGAAACGTGATAAAATCCCGTTTTATTTAAAATCGTGATGGAAATTGTCCGTAGTAAAAATCTAAATAAAGATGACGGTATCGGCAATGATATTACGGTGGAGACATGGGTGTAAACTGGAGTTGGACATGGTCGCCGATAATGTGCCAGTTGAACGGTGGCAGCGATGTAAAATTTGCATTTAGATAGAAAACCTCCTCAGGGAACTCCATATTCTGGAAAATTGTTCGACCTTGAACAACCAGAAACGTCTGGAGAGATTTAACAGGAGAGAAAACTACTCAATAACAGTCTTGTTACTACTGCCTTGTATGATTGTTTCTTCTATTAATCGTACTTGCTTTTAAAGGCCCATGAAAAGTTAGATGCTACAGTGATAATAGAACATAATACATGATTAGAGATTGTAAATTAATAATATGTTTGTGTTGACATTTTATATTTATACATGAATACATTTATACATACAAATATGGAACTGCCTTATACCATGCCAATGTCTAAGGGAAAATAGAAGATTGCCGTCATGTTGAAGCAGGAAAAAGTACCATAATAAAATGAAGGAGCTTTCCAGAAAGGTAGAAGAGCTGCGATGCCTTAAGCAAAGATTAGACCATTCTGTTGAAGAATTGGAAGATGTGCGTAGTTGTTAGTGAATGGTATTGTTGGTTGTTGATTAATGGTATTGTTATTGTGAGCTTGTAGATGCAAGCTCACCTGAGGACGGTCAGATATCAGATTCCGAAACGTGATAAAATCTCATACATTTATACATACAGATATGGAACTGCCTTATACCATGTCAATGTCTAAGGGAAAAATAGAATTGATTAATGGTATTGTTATTGTGAGCTTGTAGATGCAAGCTCACCTGAGGACGGTCAGATATCAGATTCCGAAACGTGATAAAATCTCATACATTTATACATACAGATATGGAACTGCCTTATACCATTCCAATGTCTAAGGGAAAAATAGAAGATTGCCGTAATGTTGAAGCAGGAAAAAGTACCATAATAAAATGAAGGAGCTTTCCAGAAAGGTAGAAGAGCTGCGATGCCTTAAGGAAAGATTAGACCATTCTGTTGAAGAATTGGAAGATGTGCGTAGTTTTTAGTGAATGGTATTGTTGGTTGATGATTAATGGTATTGTTATTGTGAGCTTGTAGATGCAATCTCACCTGAGGACGGTCAGATATCAGATTCCGAAACGTGATAAAATCTCATACATTTATACATACAGATATGGAACTGCCTTATACCATGCCAATGTCTAAGGGAAAAATAGAAGATTGCCGTCATGTTGAAGCAGGAAAAAGTACCATAATAAAATGAAGGAGCTTTCCAGAAAGGTAGAAGAGCTGCGATGCCTTAAGCAAAGATTAGACCATTCTGTTGAAGAATTGGAAGATGTGCGTAGTTGTTAGTGAATGGTATTGTTGGTTGTTGATTAATGGTATTGTTATTGTGAGCTTGTAGATGCAAGCTCACCTGAGGACGGTCAGCTATCAGATTCCGAAACGTGATAAAATCTCGTTTTATTTAAAATCGTGATGGAAATTGTCCGTAGGAAAAATCTAAATAAAGATGACGGTATCGGCAATGATATTACGGTGGAGACATGGGTGTAAACTGGAGTTGGACATGGTCGCCGATAATGTGCCAGTTGAACGGAGGCAGCGATGTAAAATTTGCATTTAGATAGAAAACCTCCTCAGGGAACTCCATACTCTGGAAAATTGTGCGACCTCGAACAACCAGAAACGTCTGGAGAGATTTAACAGGAGAGAAAACTACTCAATAACAGTCTTGTTACTACTGCCTTGTATGATTGTTTCTTCTATTAATCGTACTTGCTTTTAAAGGCCCATGAAAAGTTAGATGCTACAGTGATAATAGAACATAATACATGATTAGAGATTGTAAATTAATAATATGTTTCTGTTGACATTTTATATTTCAAAATACATACTGGTTAATAAATTAAATAAAACTAACTACGTAAAAATAAGTAGGTAAGTTGATGAGGAAGACCAGACTAGTATTTTAAGTATAGTGATTAAAAATCACAAACAATAATAAAAAAGATTTAGAAATTCAGAACAGACTAATAGTAGCAGCAGAAAATATCGTACTGCAGTCTAATAAAGTTATTTAAAATTAAAGTGTTATCAAAAAACACGAAAATAAGAATATATAAGACTGTATTGCCGTATGGGTCAAAATTTGATCTTTTACCAGAAAATCATAAAACACTTTACAGTATTACCTTTGAGAAAAAGATTTTGTAGGAGGATTTTTCTTCAATAAAAGGAAACAAAACCGTAGAAGTGAGAGGGAGACGGTGAAGATGGTGAAGAAGGTGCTACACCAGAGGGCAGAAGACCATCACGATGGCCAAGAATGCGATGGGTGGATGAGGTGATGAAGGGCCTAAGAAGAACGGGAGCAGACTTGGAACTGACAGAAGAGCTTAGAGGCATGTGGTTGACGAGGCCAAAAACCAACTGGGTTTACAATGGCCACAGGAGTAAGTGTATATACATACATGGCTTTTACGTGGAATTGATTTGATACCGAATATGGGATTCGCTTAGTAATTAAAGGAAAAATAAGGCATGCATTCATTTTAAATTTTATTAAATTTGTGAAAATTATAAAAGGTTCATTCAGTATTAAGTATAAGTATGATAATTTGGAAATAGTTGAAGTAAGTCCAGAAAGATACCTGGGATTCCTTTTTCTCTGTAATATGTTCTATCTGTGATCTCTGTTCTCAGACTCATTGCTTATCAGCTGACCTTTTCCCGGTGAGAGTCAAACAGGATTATTGAACGTACTTGGTCACTATAGTAATCTCTTATATCATTTTTTAGCTTAAACAACAGAAGTAGAATTCACCGAGAGGTGTGGAGAAGAATTCACCGAGAGGTGTGGAGAAGAATTCACCGAGAGGTGTGGAGTAGAATCCACCGAGAGGTGTGAAGTAGAATACACCGAGAGGTGTGAAGTAGAATTCACCGAGAGGTGTGAAGTAGAGCTCACTGAGAGGTGTGAAGTAGAACTCACTGAGAGGTGTGAAGTAGAACTCACCGAGAGGTGTTGAGTAGAATTCACCGAGAGGTGTGGAGTATAATTCACTGAGAGGTGTGAAGTAGAACTCACTGAGAGGTGTGAAGTAGAATTCACAGAGAAGTGTGAAGTAGAATTCACCGAGTGGTGTGGAGTAGAATTCACCGAGAGGTGTGGAGTAAAATTCATTGAGAGGTTTGGAGTATAATTCACTGAGAGGTGTGAATTAGAACTCACCGAGATGTGTGAAGTGGAATTCACTGAGAAGTGTGAAGTGAAGCGACTCAACACAACAACGGCTGATGTAGTTTTGTTTACTCAGCAAATGTACACCCGCATGGAGTTCCCACCAATCGCTTCCTGACTATCTAGCAGTGATATCTACTATGCATATTTGGAATGTACCTCATTTAAAAAGTGTATTATAACCATTAAATGCACAATTAAAAAACATAAATCTTTTATAAACGTCATTCCTTACGACTAACTCATACCTTTAAAATGAGCGTTGTTGGGATGGATTTCATTTTAATTTCATACAATAAATTTTATGATATAAACCTACTTAAAGTACTCCTCTTGAATTTGTAACGTTTACTTTCTCACCAAACCAATCATTAATGTTAGAAAAACATATACAAAGCCTACATCATTTTAGAAAATTTTCAGGTAGAGTTTGTTTTTATAATGCTGCGTTGCCTTATAGCTTAAAACATTTATACAGTTTTAATACAGTATGTTAACAGTGTGTAAAGAAGTTTTCAGAAATAATAGTTTCGTTAATTCAATGTATTATCGGCTTTAATAGCAAGTATTAAAAGAGGGTCAATGCATATTCGGGACCACTTGAAGTGTTAAATATATCGAGCACTTTAAACATATGGTCTCAAATATGCAAACCCCTTTTGACTCTTTTTGACATGGATATGTCTTAGCTCTTAGCTAATATATGTCTTAGCTTAGGGGGGGGGGTGTTAGCAATTTTTATGATGGAAAACATGTAACAGGTTTCCATAGAAACTACCAGCTATTGTGTTCAATTTTTAATATAAAAGAATAAGAACAGCTGTTTAGATGAACTGAAACCATTCCCTTTAGACATATCCATGAACTAACCTATTTCCCACTGGGAAGTAAATAAAAAACATTTTTAACTTTACTTTTTCCTACAATAACACACATACCACTTTTGAACATTTTTATTACAATTACAGAAACAACAAAGTTTAAACTGACAAAAAGTTTAAAATAATAACATGTTTAATAAGGTTTTAGATATGTCCAATTTAGTTCATGCCACATTAACAAATGTTTGATTACATTCGTAAGATAACAATAGATAGTAAACATGACTTCATGACTAGAATGAAATGTATCTGAAATGAAAAAAAATTAAAATAAATGAAATGTATCACCCAAGTTGTAGTTTTTTGTTGTGTTAACTATAAACAGTGAAGAAGCGTCAACTTTCCTTTCGTTTTATTAATTGTAATTAATATTTCTATTTACTTGTATTTAATGTTATTTTACATCAAAGTGTAGGATTTTCACACTTTGAAAATTTCATAACCGTTTCAAAGTTTGTTTTATGATAGCTTTTTTCTTGAATCCGTGGGGTGGGGTTATTGGGAATCCGTTAGACTAAAATTTAAAACGGAAGTGACGTAATAAGGTTATAAGGACAGCTATAGTAAGCGACCTAAATAGTAAACGGACTTTGTTGACTTAGTTTCTGAAAGAAAAAAGGACGAATAGTAATGACAACCAGTCTGAAAACGTAAGACTCTGAAAATAAATCCGAAAATTTTACCAAAAAACCCTATTATTCTAAAACTGACGTTAAATATTTAGTCATGCAAACTACTAACTCAATTAGTAGGCTATGATAAAATTAATGAGGGTTAATTGATAAGTCGGATGACAAGCTTATTTTAAATAAATTTAAATTCGTTTCTGAAGTTTAAACTCGCAGTGGCTCATAGGCGAATTACTGAATACATTAGATTTACCCTAATATGTGATTGTATTCATAGATTGCTATTCAATATTGAACCCTAACCACATGCCAGATGGCGATGTTCCAGACGGCTTTGGCGATTGTGCTTGTTAGAGTAGAAACCATGTATAATGCTCAACTACGGCAATTTGGCTTTAATATTGTGAGACCCGCACAAAACAATAAATCATTTCGATTTCCATATTTCGTCGTGTGGTCGAAAAAATTGTTTTTCAAAGCAAAAAGATAAATTCACATAAAAATATTGATAGTACTAGGACGTTAGTGTAACAGGGCTAGTAATAATGCTAGAAATGTTTGTAATGACGCTAGACATCTGTCTAGCGTCATTTATGATGGTCTTCTATTTCGTAAAGACTTGCAAAAATATTTAAAAAAATATCTTGAATTTCCAATTGTTACTGGTATTTTATTATTTTGGTCCAATAGTTTTGAAACTTTGCCCAATGATTGCATTATTATGCTTCGACATGTGTACAATTTCAATGTTAATTTTGTGTGTTTTTGTGTGAACACGACTTCCACATAGGTAAACAGCAGTGTGGTTTCAGTGTGGACTGACCCGGAGGTAACATTATTACCACGAACATGTTTTGTAAACGTGAATTTATATCAAATAAAAAACAACCAGTACCAGTGGACTGACACGTAATTTCTGGTTTGAAAATTGAATTTAAAAAACATCAATAATAATCCAAGTTATTAAACTAACAATAAGAGAAAACAAGTTAAATTAATTGTTTGGGGCATTACATCCCCTCCCCAGAGGTAATATTGTTGAGTTGAAATCAACTTAAAATTTCATAACTAAAAGTAAAATTGACTAGCCAAAAGATCTTACACTACATATTGAGTTTTATGGAAAACAGTTGAGAATTAAGGAAGGAATCGATTTTTTTATATTTAAAAAAATGACATTGGGCGCTCTCAAACAACGTACTGCATTTACCATAGATATTAAATTCATCTTTTCTATGAAAGCGTTGATCGTAGACAAATAGTTTAAGTACTAACCTTTTTTAATTTTTAAACCGTTTTTAATGGTGATACTAAAATGATCCTTATTGTTTTCGCAGAAAACTTACAAAATTGTTTTTATCCATTTAAAACCCATAACGTTTGAACTTTCATTTTTACAGGCAGGTGGTATTATTTAGTACTCTATACACTATCAACTTCTAAATTTCAACCAAAATCGTTCGAGCAATTTTTGCGAAATTGGGATTTTTCACGTTTTAAAAGTCGACTACTCAAAAATTAAAAAATAAAACGCCCGGAGATATGGTTAATATATACATACATAAGTTTCATCTAAATCAGGCCAACGTGGTAGGTTGTGGATCTATACACATCCAGCCACTTAATCAAAACTTAATTGGATTCAGGGGATCCCAAAACGTATATATCCACTCTCAACTCGAATTCAAAAATTTTTACGAAAACAATACTTTCTGTATATACTATTGTATAAGTGGGAGAATGAATTAGCTAAACTATTGTAAGTTCGCAACGCTAAGAAGATTCATGGGTGCCTCCTTATTTTCGATATATCAAGCTGTAATCGAACAAACTGATAGTATTAAACACTCGCTTCGCTCGCCAGGCCACTCTCGTGTAAGCTAAGTTTTAGTATCATTTTACGTTTTTCGTCCATAGTCTTTATATATTTTAATCTATATTAAAAACTAGATTCTTCTTTGTAAAATTAGTTTTATCGATAAATTTGTATGTACAATAATAAGTATGTGTTGTAGGCAAAAAAATAATAAGATCTGTGTAAAGTTCACAGATCTTTTACCTACCTTTGAAAATTTAGAGCCCAATGGAACAATGTTAGCTGTTACAATATCAAAAGAACGTCAGTAACTCAGATATTCGAAAATCATCCGAGTAGGCTTATTATCATTGACAAACTTCTGCATTAAACAAAGTTTTTCATAAAAGGGCCAGCAAATTGAAAGGGTACCACTTCAAAGGGAGTGCCTTGTGTTTAAATCAAGACTGTTTTACAAATTCACAGAGAAAAGAATTCTGCAAGATCGTTGACCTTTATGCTGTGTTGAATTTATCAACAAAACTATCACAGTTCGTATGACCGAAATCATAAATAATACAATATCATGTTACAGACTTTTTATTTATGATTGAAATAGTATAAACATTAATATACATTTAAACTAAATTATACTGGCTGAAAAATGATGTGAAATTGTGTTTCGTTTAAATTTTGAAACAAATAAGTCCCTAAAGATAATGACAAAATTGTTTACGATGTTTATAAATTATTAATTTGCCTGGATTTATAAAATTAAGTAAAGGGGTTAAAACGTTTTACAATACTTATTACATCAAACCCAAACAGAAGTCACATTGAGCATTTATAATGTTCTTGGTAAAACTGTTTCAGTTGATTTTTCAGGTTACGTACAGTGAACAACTGCAAGTTAAATGTAATAAAAATTAAAAAATTATTTTTATAAATACCCAGTATTATTTTATTCACATTCAGAAACTATTTCTTCAGTTCAAAAGACATGTTTACCGAAGTCAAACTATATTTTAAAATAGTTGAGTGGAAGAATAAGGTGAATATTGTGGAGTAGGGTAAGGTAGGTGTTTTGTTATTGTGCAAAATGTCTTTCGGAATTTTTTAACTTTTTGACGGGGAACGGTCCAAACTCCGATCTTGTTACTACCTAATGTCGTTTGGAAGCATAATTAATTAATAGTCCAATAACGATATGGCAACTGGGTCCAGATTCGACCCTTGATGGATTCGATCCAGCGACCTATGGTTTACACATACGTGGCCACATTCAATTCTGAAAACAAGTTCTGAAGGAAACTTTTTAATGTTTCACTATATCTTAAAGTTATTTGGAAGTTGTGTAGTATAGAACAGTTGAGGGGTAGAATAAAATGAAGAGGTTGTGAGGAGGTAGGGGATATCTCTTTGGAGGAGTATTGTAATAGAGTTGAGGAAAGAATAGGGTGAAGATGTTGTGGAGAAATAAGTAGTAGAAAGATGAGGTGAGTACAGGTTAATAAGGCTGATGATGGGAGTCGTATGGTCAAAGTTTTTTGTTTCGTATCTTTCCATACATTTTACCATTCTTTAACGTTTTGATGCGTATCATTCCAAATGCCGGTCTACCCTACCTAACTTATACCTATTCTTAGGAAGCATATTTAATTAATAGCATTGACGAAATGGCAACTGGGTCCACATTCGATCATAATTTTCATCACAAAAATTATCACAAAATTTAAGGCAAAACGTACTTAACTATTTCACTGTATCTTAAAATTATATTTGGAAGAGTATTGTAGTATAGAGGAGGGGCAGAATGAGGTGAAGATGTTGAACGTAGTAAGGATGACGAATGGGAGTGTCACATAACGTGTCAACATAATGGAATAACGTGATGTATTGGCTAGTTGTGTCGCTAGAGAAACACATGACACTGCAAGCCTATGCCTTTTATGTGTTTTGTAACTTTATGATCTCCATTTTATGGTTGCGACGTGCTCTGGAAAGTTTGTAACGGTATAAACATTATTAAAAACTGTTTGAAAAGTGCTTTAACGGAATTAAATTTTATTGAAGACGTAAAAAACATTTTTTCCGAAATGCGAACACAGATAGGCCATTAATGGCGCTCAGTAAATAAAACCCTTTCTAGATTGATTCAAATATTGTTAAGTATTTCCCTTTAAAACAGCCTAACCCTATTCTGATAAATAAATAATTTTGTACTTCATTTCCTTATACTTCATAGTTTATTATTTTTGTAGATCGCTCAGGTCACTTTTATAACGGTTCTATAAAATTCTTCTCGTTAAATATTAACTTAACTCACACACATTTAAGCCAATATGTAAAACTGTTATTTAACAGACAACTTGAATAAATATCCTATCCTGACAGACACCAATCCAGATAGGCCCTTAAAGCTACAAGGGGCATCCAGTTAGTTCTCGAGCTTATACTATGCGAAACTTAGAATTCCTAGACTAGTCTTTAACATCTTTAGTGGTTTTATACGTAAAACCCACCGAAAAAGCGCTACCGCAGTTATATTTATAATATTTATTGCATGTCCGAATGCAAGACATAAATCGTGTTTGTTATGGTTCAAAACTTTGCTATGACCAAGCAATAAACGTAAATAATGTCGCTTTATACTCTAACAATACTGTATTGACGATATGTGTTACATTTAATACTGAAATATATCTTATGAATGTGTGAACTGAAAGAACCTAATTAGTACATACAGTTAATTAACAATAATTCTCGTGTATCAAATGAACCTCAGACGTATTTGAGACCAAAAACTGAAATAATTTTTTTTAGTACGTCATTTTTTCAAATATATATTCCACTTTTAGATTTAAAAAAATGATTTGTAACATAAAAAACCAGCTCTATATTTTGTTTCTGTGACCAATCATTATTACTTATCTTCTGATTTATTTTCACAAAAATTACCAGTATTGTCCGTATTAAATTTAAAATAGATGAATAAGCTATAAATTATGAATGACGGGATTATGGACGTTAAACAATGATGAATATTGGATATGAAAGCCTGCTAATGGTGAAGTTGGATAATTTAAACGACGACCTCAGCTGTAAACTCGCTGTGGAAGTGTGAAGCTACTTGGTTTATTCAGGATAAGCTGAGGTGGACTGACTGTATCATCACCGCATCACATCCTGGAAATGTAACGAGATTAATGAAATTCTATGTTAAATCTTCAAGGTTTAATTGTAATATACTCGTATATTGGACCTATCTGCCCTTGCTTTTTCTCACCCAGAAAATAATCGTCACTATACATTTTAATTAAAACGACGAGTACATTAAAAAATTTGCTAAATTAAATTCTATGTTATATACACAAAATCCCACGAAGAGATTTAATTTTATATTAAGTGCCCATTTATGCACCAAACTATTTGAAACTTAAAAGTTTACAAAGTAGGTTCTAAAAATATTCTGGGAAAATTTTAGCTCCCTAACCTTCATACAAACAAAATGGTGGCATATTGATAAACGATACATTAAAAAAAAGTGTTTCTGGTTTTATAAAATATTTTTATTGTTGTGTTCTAGGGCATTATGACTTTTAAATGAAAAAAACTAGGTCATACTCCAAAGAAAACCTTGAAGTCCAAAATTATTTAAACTATAACCCATTCACAGCAACACACTGATGACAGCGCTTAACAAATGATTCGTAAGCTATTACATAGAAACTCCGCGGTATCCAGAGAAGTTCCTCTTCTATTGATAGTTTTAGTTTCTCATCATTATTGAAGCTATGGGTATAAACGTTTTCCTTCAAGTAATCCCATAAAAAGAAGTCACAAACAGTTAAATCTGGTGATCAGGGTGGCCAATCTAAAAAATCACTTCCACCACCAATCCAACGGTCATGAGGGTTGCCATTTAGCAATTGCTTGACATAATTTGCAAAATGAGGTGGAGCACCACCTTGTTGGAAGATTTTCTTGTTGCGAAATTTTACAACGAAACAGCTGATCCCGCTTCAACAATGAGCGGTAGAATTGCAACGTAGTAAACAAGTCAGGTAATAACTCATGAAAGTCTCTATAGGAGGAAAACTAAAAATATATAAGAATATTTTTAGACCCTTCTTTGTAAATTGTGTAAAATTTAAAAAGGTTCGGTGCACGAATGGGCACTTAATATAAAATTAAACGGGAAATAGTTATATATGACATATGACCTGGCAAGTTTTATGTTTTGAAGAAAAAGTTTCAAGTTTTATAAGGATTCGACAATGACACTTTAAGTGTTGAAAGCGTCATCCAGTAAGGACAACGCTCATCTCACGAGGCAGCAAGAACGTATTTAACCTATTATTTTACTCTACTAACGTGATTCGGAAAAACAACATTACTATGAAAATAAAATTAAACATTTAAACCTCTTCGTGGGATATTGTGATACAGGTATTGTATCATTTTTGTGTAAAGAGCAACACTGGTTATAAACTTTTAAAAGTTGGAATAACTATATGTTTAAACGGCCTCATCGTCCATAATGGTCTCACAAGCTGAAAACATTCGTAGATATATAAGGAGAAATATAACGTTATAATAATTTAAATATTGCATCATCCAAATATAGTTTGTATAGTAATTAATTAAAAGTACTAATTACAGAGTAACTTATTTTAGGTTTTAATGAGTGTACATTGTAGTAATTCAATGTAAGAGACTCGTGTCTTATTGAGAATCAGTTAACTGCATGTTAAATGATGTAATACGTTATTCATAGTTATATTTAAATTATATTTCAAAGACAAATCCGGGTATCCGAGAATGAGGGCGTAGATTGGCTGTAGCTAGCCTCCTGTAGATTGGCTGTAGGTAGGCTCCTGTAGATTGGCTGTAGCTAGCCTCCTGTAGATTGGCTGTAGCTAGCCTTCTGTAGATTGGCTGTAGCTAGCCTCCTGTAGATTGGCTGTAGGTAGGCTCCTGTAGATTGGCTGTAGCTAGCCTCCTGTAGATTGGCTGTAGGTAGGCTCCTGTAGATTGGCTGTAGCTAGCCTCCTGTAGATTGGCTGTAGGTAGGCTCCTGTAGATTGGCTGTAGGTAGCCTCCTGTAGATTGGCTGTAGGTAGCCTCCTGTAGATTGGCTGTAGGTAGCCTCCTGTAGATTGGCTGTAGGTAGCCTCCTGGATATTTTTAAGGAGGTTGTTATTTTTTGGAAACAATGAAATAAACATTAAACTGGACTTATAATTAAAAGTTAAAACATGAGAATTATTTGCCTATAAGATTAACATAGGAAAGAGTGTGCAGGTAAGTTGCTGTGAGGAACACTAAAAGAAGTCATTTCTACTATGAATAATTTTTATCTTAACATTTGTACCAACTTTCATCAACATCTGTCCATAAATAATGGAGTTTGCCTATTCCCTATATGATTAATATGGGAAGAGTATGCAGGTTTGCTGCCATGATAAACAAACTATGATTTTTAAGCTTAAATGGATAGATCTCAACCACATGAAGCTAAATATCAAGTTTCATAAAAAAATATTGATTAATATGGGAAATATTAATTTTTCCCTATCCTCCTTAAGATTAACATTGGAGCCCCACAATACAACGTACTGTGTTTAGATTTTTTAATATCTCAGCAACCGTTGGAGATAGAGAAAAACTTTAAGGAACTTAATTGTGTAGTTTTTTAAGCTGATTCTAATGGTGAAATATAAAATTATAAATTTTTAAAAATTACGTGTGAAAAACGCAAAAAACCCCATTTTGGGGTACAAAACCCCCCCAAATCAGACATATCGGTCAATGGGAACCCGTTCCCATTGACCGATATGTCTGGTTTACGAACTCGTCCGAGCATTTGTAGGAATACACGTCTCTACCAAATTTGGTCTCGATTGGACCATTTTTACGAGAGTTATCGTGTTCACATACACATATACATATATTTTAACGACTATTGTTTTTGGACTCTGGGCACCTAAAGAAGAAAAAATAACATGGTCCCGGGCTTAAGTCTCGCCATGAGACCTACGGTAATAGCTTCTTCCCTATGGGAAATTCGCTAAAAGTAATTATAATTCTCTATCTTTTGCCTTATCTTATCATTTGAATTTGACAATCACATTGTCCTATTCATTTCGTATTATCCTATGACAATCAAATTAAACTCAAGTCTATTTCAAATGTCAAATCGTATATGTCAAATACAAAATTAGCGTTTAACATCATCGCTATCAATTGAAAAAATAGCTGTGATGATCTTTTTAAATTTAATAAATGGAAAAATGACGTATATTACTAAAAATCATACTGACATTCAACGTAAAGGTCCATTAAAATTCCACAATACATTTCTTAATTTTCTCTGATTTTAAATTATTCTGATGAATCTACGTTTGCAAATTAAATGTTAAGAGATTAAAACCTTCTACAACCAAGACAGCGGTTAAAAATAAGATCTGTTATAAATAAGAGAATCTGTGGTAATGCAGATTCTCAACGTGCCGTTCTTTGATTACCGACACTGTCGGTAAATCATAACACTAGTTTTACCATTTGACTGCATTACGAAAGATTATATTATTGTCATCATTATTATTCTCATTGATATTTTAATCTTAAATTAATATAATAACAATCTGTTTAAGAATTCTAGAGCATAAAATGAAAAATTAATAATATCAATGTAGAGTTACACTAATTTTTATGTATTAATTTCCCAAAAAATTCAGTTTAATTATTGAGTTCTCAATACTAAACTTGAATGACTCTTTTGATATAAAACTACAGATAAGAATTTGTATGATCTTATGATCTTGATGTTAATTATGTAAATCGAGCTATATACATTATAACCTTTATAAGACTGAAAAGTTGTAAGTGGAGAGAAATATGTTATTCATATTCAGGTCTAGATGGTTACATTCGATTGAACAAATGTGGGCGATGAGTGTTAATGATGTGAATGGCCTTGGCCTGGGTAATTACTGTCTGTTAATAGACGATCAGGACGGTAATTGCTACAACATAGTCTCGTTTTTTGCGAGCCGTTGACTCTGTTTAAACTCTTCGTAGGGATCTTTCTGGGCGTTCACTGGTTTTTTCGCTCCTGTGTATCTCAGCACGGCTTTCAGTACGTGAGGACATCCGTGGTAGTACGTTGACCATCTAATACATTCACAAATTTGACATTAGGTCTATTATTTGCTAAATCAAAGTTTTCACTTTTGATTAACCTACTATAAGTAGAAGTGTTATTAGTAGTATTTTATCATCCCAGTCAGTACTTATCCTCCGCGTTCAACTACATAAAACCAACGTCTTCTGCTTCTGCAAACCTCAGCCTCGTCTCTCGTAACATAGCAACATCTGGTCCTATAATTTTTGTCTTCGGTCGGTCCTGAGCCTTTCCATCTATGCTTTCTTTAGTTTGTCAAGATTGGACTCTTTTCTTCGCAGCTTTCTAAATCATCAATGATGTTGAGAGAATCCTGGTTTCTGCTTCTAATATTATAAATGTTATTTCTAAAGTCTTTGTCCAGCACGCTTGGCCATATTGATGTTAAGTTTGTGATAATTATATAGTTCAGGGAAAGTGTGAAAAATCATAAAGGTTACATTAAACCATAACTCAATTGAGGAGAACTTATAAGCGTCTCATTTGACATTAAAATCGTCGTAGTGGGACTGTTGCATTTGGCTGTAGATGCTGTGCTAATTTTTCAATAAATGTTAAGTTTGGTTTGGTTTCTTTAGGGGGATTGGCGAGTACATTAATTGGGCCTACCTCTCTTGTTATTTTCCAATTGCATTTTTCAATAAATGTCGAAGTCCGGTTTGGTTTCTATAGGGGAATCGACGAGAACAATTAGGCCTTTCCTCTCTGTGATACCATTTTTTTATCATTATTTGTTATTTTTCCAATTGAATTTGTAGACAACAAACATCAACTTCATACCATCGGGATATAGATTTTGTTGCGACAGCTGATTGTATGTTCTAACTTAATTCAATGGTTTTTACTTCCATACTTCTCGTGATAAGTAACTTTTGCTTATGATTTTAGAATTTCAATAACGAAATAATGTTGTATTTAGTATGTTGGATCCTGTTTCATTGTTCTAAACTCCAATCTGTACATCTCTTTTAACATGTTGTGCATGTTAAAATTTATTTAGAATTGATATTTATTCAAGCCCATCAACTATGTCAATGGAGTAATATTTATCGCTTTTGCCTTTCGTGTATTTAGTGGAATTGCGTTAGTCTCTTATAACGTATTTTTATTTCAGTCAAATTAAGAATGTTGTTGATTTCGAGCACTTATTTGAAACCAGAGTTCCACCAAAAACCAAAATTTTCTTCACTAGTAAATTTCTTGTAGTTAGTTACCTTAGTCTTCATATTTAAGAATCGCAGTATTAAGTAAGTGTATTGTTTGGTATTATTTTATTTCGTGTTTTCTTCAGTTGTAAACGCCAAATAATCAGTAGCATGTTTTATCATGTTGTGTAGTTTGGCTATGCATTTCCTTCCTTAAATTACTTATAGATCTAGAATATATTTTAACCCACCTAAGTCTTTAGAGTTTGATTTATTGAATTTGTCTCCATTTCTCAATTTTCTTGGTTCCATTTCTGACGTTAGGTTCACATCGAGAAAAACGTTTTGATGCGTAATTGCATAGACTCTTCTCTCTTTCTTTCGTCTTTTAGAGTCGTTGGTGACTGAAGTTCTCAACTTCAATTGATTGACTATATCTTAGTATTAAATTTTAATTATGTAGTAGCCGCGTTCCTCCGATAGGTGTATTGCTCTGATTGAGTTGAACTTCGTTATAATGTTGGAAGTTAATTAGTGTTTTTTTTAGATGAGTAATCTCTTTCTTTCAACCTTAGGAATTGTTTATACTAATGTACTCAAGAAATGATTGATTAAAATTCAATGACATAAAATGCGACGTGCGGCATAAGGCAAGTAGTTTCCTGCAGTCATTTTTTGAGTATTAGGTCTTGAATGATATTTTCATCTACCATCGTAAATTTTTCACCAAACAAATCATCAATGTTATGGATCTTACAAGCATTGTACATTATTTCATTTCCTTCTTGCTACCAGACAGTATCAGAATACGATACCACAGTGAACCATCGCCAACTCATACTATCGAGTATGAACAGGCGTCTGTGCACTTGAGTCTCGTGAAACTGTTTCCTTAATTTTGAATGGTGATCGCTCTATACACACATATATATCCGTTCCCCGATGGATCGGTGACGACCCTAGAAATATAATGCACGAACTTCTGAGCCCCCTGTTAGGTGTCCATTCGTTATTGTCTTTGATCGTACATACAGCGTACAGCGTGGGTTCTCCAGGTCATTAGGTTGGCCATTTAGGTTCGAGGCACATGTTAAAATCCCTTGCATAATCCCGTTTCAGTTCGTCGTTTATTCGGCAATTTCAACACAATACTGTACTTAGCTATCAAATTAAAAAATAAAAACCCACATTTCTATTCATCATTATGTAACAGTCGTGCTAGATAAAACTTTGGCAACCACCTCTTCGTGAATCAATTCATTTTTTCAACATTGATTTCAAACTCAATTTATCAATTTCTACTCCATTTATTTAGGTATATTTAGATGTCTTTGAGCGTCTGAATACTTTTTATATCAAACAAGTTAAATTGGGTGAAGCAGTTTATAATGACCAGATTGTGTTTAGTCTTATGCTATTACCGTTTCTAGATAATCCTAGCTGGTTTGTAAAACATGTTTTTTATTAGACTGAACTACGAAGTAAAATAAATATCATTTGCAATCTAGATCATACGATACGGTGACGTAATTATGGTGTGATTAAATCTGGCCCAAAACCAATTATTCGTCACCAATAAAATCACAGCTATTACGACCGATAGCGATCGCGTTTGTCGCTTTTGTTGGTCGTTGGCAATATCGGTAACCGTATGATCAAAGGGTAATCTATTTGCAACGTTTGTGAACCCAACCCATCGTTGATAATACCCCTGTTTAAATGTAATGGAAATGAATAAATTAAATTTTGGATGTAAATTAGAGGCAGAAATTCGTCCGTCTTGAAATAATTCTTATGACCTGATTTCTTTGTTGGCCGTAACGAAAGCAACCTTAAATGTTCCTCCCGTAATGCCCTAAATAATTTTTTTTATTCTTGTACTTAATTTATAAAAAATTAGATGTCTTTAGTCGGTCGTAGATGGATTTGAGTTCGGGATTTCTATTAAACTATCCTTCGTGCAAGTTAACAAAGAACCTGTTCAGCACATTTAAAACCGCAAATGTTACGCCGTTTAATTTTAATATTTTTATAATTTTAATACTTTTTCTGGGCAATCTCAGATGATTTCGGAAGAACTTTTCCTGGACAATCTCAGAAGATTTCGGAAGATCTTTTCCTGGACAATCTCAGATTGATGGTCCTTAAGTTATTAATGAAATGAATCTTGATTTATTATTCATCATTATACATAGTAAAATGACATGGTAAAATGTGAAGAAAAAAGTAATATACAAGAGCCTATTTACTATACAGATATAATATGCATAGTTACAATTAGAATACCTACATGAACTTAAAAGGTACCCAACATTAATTTAATTAATTAAACAAAGTGGAACTTGAATATACTTAAATATTTTCTGTTTTCTCCCGGTAATGCAGATTAAAACAACATCTTGGCCAGGAAACTGAATTTAATATATTTTAATACATAGTAGTTTCTCGTTCATTGTATAATTGTAGGAACTTCATTAGACGCGGGTTCTTCATCAAAGAGAGCTCTCGCAGTCCATTTCCTCTTACGTTAAAAAGGTCGGTCGAGAACATATTGTGCTCCAGTGTGAGATAATTAATTTATTTGTCCCTCAACCGTCTCCGGTTCGTAGCATACATACCTTTCAGAAATAATGGTTTATTTATTTACTCATCTTTTCAATATTAATACATTATATATCAACATTATATCAACTTATTTAATAATGAACTCTAAACTTTTTCAACAGCTGATCCCTTAAAAGATTTAATCAACTGTGCACTCGCTTCCCCAAGGCCTCCAAGTTGTCGGCAATCCATTGAATTTTCGTGGTCCCCAGGTATATGGTGTCATGCAAGTCCTGAAGTCTTGTACTTAGAGGTGTCTTCTAATTGTGTGTAGGAGTGTCGGTGAAGTTGTAATGTACTATATGTCAAATAGGTCCTGGTGTCTTGCTTTAGTTCTAGTGTAGATCTTGTAGATCTGAAAACAAAACATTGCCTAGTTTTTCCTCTAGGATCTTCCCTTTTGGCACTAGAGCTAAAAACCCATTTGATACCAGCAGATTTTTTATAAAGTAATTCGAAAAATGTAATGTTTTAAGAAGTATAGTTTGTCATTCCGTTTGGTCAGCAGCCATCAAACACTAGCTACGGTATATTAGCTTCCGACGTTATCCAAGCGAACTACCTGTTTGCACACAATACCACTATTATGTTAATTTTAGTAATGACTACAGTGGTTTCACTGTCTTTTTCAATGGTTGTAGCTTCAAATTTCACTGTCTGTTTCAATGGATGCAGCTTCTAATTTCACTGTCTGTTTCAATGGTTGCAGCTTCTAATTTCACTGTCTGTTTCAATACTTTTTATAGCCAAGGATGAAGAATAAATAAAGTTTATTTTTTCCAGATAAACTGCTGGTTTGAAGTTTGAAATTAATATTGCCGAGGATGTTAGATTTTAAGTTTTCTTCCGAAGCCTGTCTATATTACGTCATTTCTTATCCTTTCTCAATATTAAGTAATATAGTAAGTAAAACTAAGTAACAGGTTGTTACTTTGTTTTGTTGTACATTCGTGTTTATAAATGTTTAAGTTCGTAATCGAATAGTCATGTTTTAAATATTTATTCCATGCCGAAGAGAAAAGGTAACCTCTCAAAACTTTTTAACCCGTGCGAACAACGGGTACTTTGGCTGGTATTAACAAATATCCCAGTCACAGGAAGTGATGATACTACTGGGGAGGGATGCGTAGTTCATCTCCATATCGTATTGCTTATCATTTTAACTAAAACTTTAATGTACATTATATATCTTTGGTTTCAATAGAATAATTAAAAGCAAGAGTCATAAATAATTTGTGATTCAGGATTCAGATTTTTTCCATAAGCATTACTGACAACAAAATGTTCTCTTCGACCTGACTACAAGCGGTAAAATCTTTCGCAAATATGGAGAAAGTACTTGTGATGAGTAGGGCTGAAGCATCCTTGACTGGACTGGACATCTTTTGCAAACATGGCAGCGTGTACTTTACTATGAGTGCTAAAACCGTCAAACCTTCCTGTTACATACACAATTTTATTATTATTGAAATTTCGATTTAAAATTATTTTCACTCCCGCTGATGGGGTAAATTTACAAAAATATAGGAAAAGGCAATCAAAGGAAAGTTAAACATTTAAAAGTTTTATCAAAAGAAATTTAATAAATTAATTGATTTGTTTGTTAGTAAATTTAACTACTGTATTATTATCATCATAAAAATATTTCAAGACATTAATTATTGATAAATATATAAACATTAGCTATTGTTGACGTTAAACTGTTAGTAACCATAGGTAACAATGCTATAATCAAAATTACACATAACCGAGAATATCCGTTGTATTAAGCAGGCTTAGGCCTGTAACAAACATTTTACAGTCTGTCGGCCGTGAAGGGCTTTAACCCTCTTGAAGACTTCGTCCGTTAAAACTGTTTTACTTTGATTTAGTTTCTTTTGTTTTCTTTACACGGTGAATCAATTTGATAATTTTTCAACCTACGTGGATCCCCATTAATAAAATGAAATATTCTTGTATTGGGAGACCAATACGCTGCAGAACCTCAATTTCTCCCAATGATGATTTATTCTATTTATGTTACTGTCAATGCTCAAGTTTATTCCTAATCTATTCAAAATGTTTATACTACAGTGCATAATATCATGGGAAAAGTGAACTAATTTTTTTCGAATCTGTTTAAACATGTCAGTAACTAAAAATGTAGACACATAAATATTACCAATTGATATTAATTTATGTTCTATCAAATCTTATTGATCTTGTGTAACAATGTCTAAATAATCAACAATCTTTGGGATGTAGTTGTAACTTTACGTCGCTTCGGTCAATAGTTGTTGATAGATACCAGTAATATTTTGTAAGCCTTTTTGTACACTCTTATGAATTTCACAAATACATGCTGAAATTATTAATGAACAAGTATTTGGGCGTGAGTATTAAGTCAATTTAAAGAGGAGATTTAAACTTTCCCAAAATTCAGGTCAAGGTTTTTTCCTTCTGTAATTGGAATGCGGTACGCCTGGATTTCTTCGAACTCAAAAACATACCGTGCAATTGGAATGTGGTACCTTTAGATTTATTTGTGACTACGGCCGTTTCGTGTTGTTGGAACACATCTTCAGGTCTTAAATATCACCGTCAACTGTTATCATTACACTAAACACAACTATTTACAAGATGGGCGCGCGGCAGAGGTTGGTTGAGTTTGAAAAGTTAGGTCCCGACTCCATGTCATGGACATTTAAGACATTTTTCAAACAAAATGTAGTTTTTCGACTACGGCCGTTTCGAGTATGTCTTCAGGCATTGGGTATTGCCGTCAGCTGTTTACACTACTATTTACAATAACTCTACACATCGAGAACTAAAGACGCACGGTACGCGGCGGGGGGTGGTTGACTCGGGACTGTCACGTTCAGGGGGTGACGGCCGCACGTTCTCTTCCTGGTGACTCATCCACCGTGCACTTGGAATGTGGCACCTTTAGATTTCTTTAAATTCTTTAAACACTTCGTCAACCTAAAGAATGAATTATTCTTAACTGTAGCAGTCGATCCTTGCTTAAGAAACTATTTACGCTCTGTTAAACTACCTTCTAATGATAAACAGAGCAGCTGCAACAGTCGTTCTGTTCAGTCAGTAGAATGCTTAAACTATTGTTATGGAGATGTTTTTTTCCATTTTTTGGTAGTATTTTTCCACTTCAAACTACAAAAATCTATAAAGGATAGATTAGTCTAGATTTTTCGAAAATCCCTATTATAGCTCTGCAGTCTTTATGAAGAATGACGAAAGGAAAAGTATGATCTTCAATAATTTCTGGTTTTTGAGGAGCAGGTGATTGACGGCATAAAGGATTGATTGTATAGTTTTTCTTAAACATGTTTTATATAATATCTTACCTTGGTTATATATTAGTGTTTTGATTTTTCGGAAATCCCTATTTTAGCTCAGCAGCTTTTACTATTCAGTCTGATTATAGAAGAGTGATGACATTATAAGGAAAAGTATGATCATCAAAGAATAATTTCTATTTTTTTTATCTTCCATGTCTTGATAAATATCAATTAGTAAAATACTTTAAAGAGACTTTGCCTTCTGAGGAGCAGGTGATTCGTATCATACAAGATTTTGATGCATTCAGTTTGGAATAGTTCAAGTTGGCTCTTCAAATCCTTGAATCCAGGATCTTCAATTTTATAGTGTTCGTCTTCACTTGTATGGTCTTCTACTTAGCTTTGTATGGTCTTCTACTGTATTTTGTATGGTCTTCTACTGAACTTTGTATGGTCTTCTACTGAACTTTGTATGGTCTTCTACTGAACTTTGTATGGTCTTCTACTGAACTTTGTATGGTCTTCTACTGAACGTTGTATGGTCTTCTACTGAACGTTGTATGGTCTTCTACTGAACTTTGTATGGTCTTCTACTGAACTTTGTATGGTCTTCTACTGAACTTTGTATGGTCTTCTACTTCGTATGGTCTTCTGCTGGACTTCTTATGGTCTTCTACTGGACTTCTTATGGTCTTCTACTGGACTTTGTATGCTCTTCTACTTAGTATGGTATTCTACTGAACTTTGTATGGTATTCTACTGAACTTTGTATGGTATTCTACTGAACTTTGTATGGTTGATTCTACTGAACTTTGTATGGTATTCTACTGAACTTAGTATGGTATTCTACTTAACTTCGTATGGTCTTCTACTGGACTTCCTATGGTCTTCTACTGAACATTGTATGGTCTTCTACTGAACGTTGTATGGTCTTCTACTGAACTTTGTATGGTCTTCTACTGAACTTTGTATGGTCTTCTACTGAACTTTGTATGGTCTTCTACTGAACTTTGTATGGTCTTCTACTGAACTTTGTATGGTCTTCTACTTCGTATGGTCTTCTACTGGACTTCGTATGGTCTTCTACTGAACTTCGTATGGTCTTCTACTGAACTTTGTATGGTCTTCTACTGAACTTTGTATGGTCTTCTACTGAACTTTGTATGGTCTTCTACTGAACTTTGTATGGTCTTCTACTGAACTTTGTATGGTCTTCTACTGAACTTTGTATGGTATTCTACTGGACTACGTATGGTCTTCTACTGGACATCCTATGGTCTTCTACTGAACATTGTATGGTCTTCTACTGAACTTTGTATGGTCTTCTACTGAACTTTGTATGTTCTTCTACTGAACTTTGTATGTTCTTCTACTGACTTGATGGTCTTCTACTCTCGTATGGTCTTCTACTGAACTTCGTAGCTTCTACTGAATCGTATGGTCTTCTACTTAACTTCTATCTTCTACTGACTTCTATGGTCTTCTACTGAAGATGGTCTTCTACTGAATATGGTCTTCTATGAATTTGTATGGTCTTTTCTTTGTAGTCTTCTTACTAATCTTCACAAAAGTTGTTTTCTACTGAACTTTGTATGGTTTTTAAAGTAGGGCGATTCGCATCAGATTTTCTTCATCTACTTCTATCATCATCTTGGATGATCGTTCATAGATAAATTATTAGTTATCTCATTCAACATCTGACGATTTTTTTAATACACGTCTGACAACTATATATCATGTTGGATGATCAAACATTATTACACGTGTCATAAGCTTATTTATAATACAACTGACATATAAAAACATTACACGGTGATATTAACCTAAATAGATAACCCAGTATAACAATTTACTTTAAACAATTACAGTGGTATTTCAGTTTAGTATATTACCACGAAGTGGTAAACAAAAAGAAAACCCTGGTCTGTACCCTAGCCCTAGTCTAATACCAGGTGTGGTTGGACTCTTAGGTGTTAAGAGTTAGCTTTGCTATTGTTTGTTCCTGGTCCCGACGTATATGAATAAATCTAACATTCTTTGTTACTAAACGTGGTCTGAGGCTGTTATTGCACTTTTCTGATGCTGATTTAATATCCAAGATTAAAATAACTTCATTGTGGATAGTCTCTAGATCTTTGAGGAACAAAATTGTGTCGAGAGATTCTTCTGTAGTTTTTGTGTCTACGGCCGTTTCGTGTTGCTGGAACACATCTTCAGGTCTTCAATATCACCGTCAACTGTTATCATTACACTAAACACTACTGTTTACACAAACATTACACATCGAGGGCAGTTATTTACAAGATGGGATGGGCGCGCGGCGGGGGTTGGTTGAGTTTGTAAAGTTAGGTCCCGACTCCATGTCATGTTAAGACATTTTTCAAACAAAAAGGTACTTTTTCATGTGTTGCTGTGTTCCATGTGTAACTATTTTTCTTAAGGATGTTTCTAATGACTAGGGCCCTAGCAGTTAACACTAGCGACGAATGGAAACTATTGTACTGTTGGCAAATCAATTTTACATTTACTACAATTCCTGTAACATCTTGTATTCGAAGAATTTAAAATAGTTAATAATAATTATGGTTTAAAATACCTTTCTGTCAATGGATGCTGGTGTAGTTTTTAGACTACGGCCGTTTCGAGTAGGTCTTCAGGAATTGGGTATTGCGGTCAACTGTTTACACTACAATTTACAATCTACACATCGAGAACAGCTAGTTCTGTCTCGTTCCGGGGGTGTCAGCCGCACTTTCTCTTCCTGGTGACTCAGCCGCACTTTCTTTTCCTGGTGACTCAGCCGCACTTTCTTTTCCTGGTGACTCAGCCGCACTTTCTCTTCCTGGTGACTCAGCCGCACTTTCTCTTCCTGGTGACTCATCCATCGTGCCTTTCTCAAGTCCTTTGTTGAGTATTTGCATGGCCGTGTTATATATGATATTTGATCGGAATGACTGTTTTTCGTTGAGTATGTGTATCAGGATCCATTGCCAGAAAGGTATGTAAATGTCTTTAAAAGTTTTTTGTCAAGGTTCTTCACACCTAATTTAATTTTATATTACTTCGTCTTACTGCACTGTACCGAGAACTGTTCCGCTCGGAGAACACAAAAAGTAATGGAGGGCGACCTATCTCTATGGTTTTCTCATTAAGAAGGAAAAACGATCGATGAAACGAGAGAAACGTATTCAGGTCACAACAATCAAGCTCTCTTTGAACCGGATCCCAGAAAGGCCAAACCCAAAAACTTCTGTGACTAGAAACCGGGATGCTGTCGGCTAAGAGACGCTCTTACTAAGAGTTAATCTCGAGGATAGGGCAAACATCATAACCAAACGGGTACTATTGTTATATCTATCATTAAGATAACAACAGGGGACATTCTGCTGGAATTTGAAAGCGGCACCGCGGACAAAGCAAATCGGCAAGGTCGTAGTCAAATCTGCGATTGACGGAGGAACGGACGTGCGGTTCCTTGAGCATCGGTTGACCACCGAGGATCATGATTTAACTGTTTAGCCACAGCAGAAGAGGCTACTCCCGCCTTAAAATCAGCACAAGGAGATAAGACCTCAGGTGCGAAAAGATCGTAGGTTCGAATAAAGGAAAGGGTTGAAGCTGCCAGTCGTCAAACCGGGGGTTCGTCGCACATCCGACCTACTCCAGCTAGGAAGGTTTGTGCTCAAGATTTGTTATGCTCTCAAGAGAGATCCTTCGATCAAGAAAATTCAGGTGTTTAGCGTATGGCCACCACCAGGCATCTTGTAAGAGTAATGGCTTTTGTATTAACTGTAGTGAGAAAAGACATGTCATAGCCGCCTGCACTTCTCCATCAAAGTGCTGTTATGGTGCTAGGTATGGAGTGAAAGTTCCACTCTCGGACTACACTGCCGGACTTTCAGAGAAACGCTAGAGGACCCGGAAGAAGAGACAGTAAATGAAGATTTTACAAGGTAATCAGGAGTACACTGGCACCCTATAAACTAACGAAACTGACAAAAGGAGGTTGAAACATCATTTCTAAACAACACTGCAACAGACACAATATTTGTATTTGTTCAGGACAAACTATAGAAGCGGCCGCCATCTGGATTCAAAACCTCTGAACCTTGCGAAGTCCATGATCGAGATTTTAGCTGGGAATTTGTCAGGCGAAGGACGACGTGTTCTCTGTAACGGGTGTACCTTTCTCGACCCAATACTGGAGTTGGAGGCTATGCTGAGTACCGTGGAAGACTTCCTGGAGGGGACTGAACGCAAGTTTATTGTCGCTGGAGATTTCCACGCTACGTTAGTCAAAGTGAGACCAATCCTCGCATTATCTTTGTCTTGGAGACTCTTCTTTCGTCGATCTCTGACTGGAGAGCTGAAGATTTCAAAAAAGTGTTCATCACCTCATCATCGTCAATATGAAAAGGATCGTCGACCTGCCAATTCCAATCGTGGTTGGGTTTTAGGTAAGGAGGTATTTGGCAATCGTTGCTAAATAATTTTTACTCTTGTCTAACGGTGAGATAATGTGTTGCAATGTACATTTTCATTCTTTGCATACCTATTTTGCTTCCAGGGACTTTGGTCGTTATTTCAACGACGCAAATAAATAAACCATTTAAAGATAGGTTAGATCATGGATATGTCTAAAGGGAGTGTTTTCAGTTCCTCTAAATAGCTGTCCTTATAACCAAATGACGTCACAGTTTCAAAGGTTGGTCGCGCAAATATCCAACCTCCCCTAAGTAAGACATATCCATGTCAAAAAATGAGGTTATGAGAAAGTAAAGCTATCTCGACTGCATTTCATTAGGGCACATCGAGTTGCGTAATTTTTTGTACACTTTTAGTGTACATGAAACATTAGGAAAAAATAGTAAACATGTTGAATTTTCAACTCTGGTACGAGCGCTTAAACGCAATTTATTTTCAAGCATCTATTTAGATGAAAACAAAAGAAATGGTTTTATTTAAATATGTTCAAATCACTTACAAGAGAGTCCATTACAAGCGTTTGAGACGCGCTCGAGCGGCTAAAGCTTTTAAACCCTTTTAAGACTTCATCCAACGAACTGCTTCGTGGTTATTCAATTTTACGTCGTTTACTTTAGACAGAACCCCACAAAATATGATTCGTCCTAATTAAAATGGTAGTGAAATTATCCTTCAAAAGTACAATCCTTTTTAATTATTGACTCTTTTCTGTACTCTGTATAGTCTTCTCTATTTTAGTATCAGGAATTAAAGTTGCATATAATTGTAAAAAGTTTTTGAAATATTTGAATACCTTGGAGGTTTAATATCAAGCAGGAACAACAGAAAAGAACTAGAAATAAACAATATAATTAACCAGATCAATAAAAGTTTGTATGCATGTATCAAAATACTAACCTTAAAAATGATATCACGTGAAACCAAAATTAAAGTTTACCACACAATTATCCGGCTAGTTTCTTATAAGGAGGAGAAACCTGGATAATAATAAAAAAAGAAGAGGGGGATGAGGCATTGTTTTCTAAAATAAAATTTTAAGAAAGGCTTTGGGAACAGTATGTGAAAATTGATAACGGAGAATACGAAGTCATAATGAAGGATAAAGGAACAGATTATGAAGAATATAATCTATACAGATTATATCGCGGCTCACGCTAGAACTATACGATTGATATGTATGGGACATGTCTTGAGTAGAGATTGAGGATCACTATTAAGGGAAGTAGGAGAAGAGCAGCCGAATGGAGAGACCACCAGGATAGTCTAAGAGAAGATGGTAGGACAGTTTAAAAATAATACATTAAAAGATCAGGAAAAGCAATTGACGGGGCACAGGACAGGGAGAGATGTCGAGCAGTTGTTGGGCGACTCGAAACCCTACTTGACCATGGGAGTAAGAACAAATGGATAAGTAAGTATAAATCACTTAAAAAATTAAAACTCTTTAAACTCTTAAAGACTCTAACTCTTAACTTAACTCTTAAACACTTAATTAAACTCTTATAAGAGTATTTTAATGCATTTTCCACGCTTGTGGCGTTTATAAAGGTGTAAAAGGGAATTTTCTAAATTCTGGCGTTCTTTAAGTATCGTCAAATCTTTTATGCAGGGATAAATTGTAGAAGTCGAACAATCCGGAATAGAACACGTGGAGGCCGCAGAATTATCAGTTAAGTTATGCACTATTATTATTGTCCAGGAATGTCACGAAACTGGTCTCTGTTGAATTTAGATCAACCGTTTCTAAAAGTAACAGATACCAACGTATATTCAAAGCGGAGTAACAGTTACTATCGTGCAACCGTTGTGTACTGAATCCCTGACAATTTCAAAAGATTGGAAAGGTTTATAAACCTTAAATAACTCAGTTATATTTTTAAACAGTATTATATTTGAAAACCTATTCATCATATTAATGAACGTAGTTGCAAGTTTACACTACATTTGAACGATTGTAAATATTTAAAATAAATTTTTATTCTGTTTCAGTTAAAACTAATTTTTAGCGAGCACAGAGCGACTTTTCGAAAGGTATTTAGAATATGAACGTTTTATTAGGTTAAAATTGATGATACAAATTAAATTAGGTGAACATAAAGTTAAACTTGGTTGGCTTCAACGTGGACAATTTAATTCACAAAGATAAACGAACTTTATCAGTGGAGTGGCACATACTTTCACCCTTTTACGAGTAAAGGAAACTTAAACAAGTTGAAAACTTGACGGATACCAAACTCATCCCCCTTCCGAGGAAATAAAAAATCTTTGTGTGTGTTTTATGGGATGATGTGACCTTAACCTGCGTACAAGGTTTCAATAGAAATACTTTTAAGAAATATATTTAACTAAGATAACGTTGTGTACATACCGCAGACAGTAATTTAAATTTTCTTTGGAATAATCAGTCTTAGATTAAAAAATTGAAACACTAATTTCATATACTAATTTTAAAGCTGGTTTTAATGGCAATAGTAAAATTATTAAAAAAAGAAATTTACTTTTAAGGTTTACAACTCTTGTAACGTTAGTTTAACAGACTTGCGGGTAGTGTCATATTATTTTAGAGTGAGACAATAAAAATATAAACGCGAAAATTTTAATCAAAATAGTTACGGCGAAATTTGAGAAATTTTTTTTATTGGGATTTTAGTTGTTAACTGCCATAAAAAATAAAAAAAGCTCTGGAGATATAGACAAAGTTCATCCGTGTACCTAATTTCGAAAAATCGGTCGATTTGGTCTCGGGGGTTGCACACAAACAGTTCCATTGACAGATGTACATCTTTACGTGAAATGTTTATAAATAAATTATGCTGGATTTCAAATGAACCCTGGAATACAGGAATGAAGATTTAAAAAATATACAGAATAGATGTAAAGTTGTAATGTCTATGATACAACAATAGTTTTGTGAAAAAACTGGTACTATGATATAAATTGCCCTCAGGAAACGGGTCGTAAATTTTACGGAGGGTCCCGAAGTAGCCATAAAGAGTCCCGCATTCATACTTCACAAGTGCTTGTGGTCAATATACTCGTATTATGTATTTTCTCATATTTACCTCTCTTACTGGCGACTGAAAAACTGTGGATTTGTTTATAAGAAAACCATAGCATTTCTACTGGTTAAAGTCAAAACCTAATTACTCAAGTAATCTCCAACATACAGACTGTATTATTAAGTACACCGAGGAATTTCGTGAGTGTTTTTTGACATTAAAATGAAGAAAATCTTCTAGTAAACATGGGTTCTACCGATGTTATTGGCTTCTAGGAACCTCCAAACGAAAAATTAACATGGTCGCGGGCTTAAGTCTTGCTATGAGCTTCATCCCTATGGGAAATTCGCTAAAATTGTTAAAAGTGAAAACTGAGGTATTTCTTGGTACTATCTAAAGACGTAAGACTTGTAAAAGGGCGATACGAGGTACAATGCTCCACCACAAAGACAAACGCTTGTCTCATTTATTACTAGCTGGAAGAAAAACACAATATTTATCTTGCCTCTGAAGCTTCCCGGCTTGTACTAATCCTTTTATGTTACCCTCACAGAGAAGCCATCAATGTCTAGAGAATATTCAATCATTATTCTGAAAACAGCTATTCAGTTGAATGACAATTCAGTTTTTTTAACTTTATCAAATAAATTTCCTTACTATGGTTAAAGGAGGTGATTTATAAACAACTGAAACGCTTATTTATTCTTACTTTATACTTTGAACTGAAAGGAAACTCATGTAGGTATTTTAAGCCACTCAAAAATGTTTTTCATTACCGCGAGACGGAGATATAAGGATATCCTCTAAAAAAAATCAATTATTTAAGTCTACTGTAAAAGGGGTAAAGTATGTGTCAGTTGACTGATGACGTTCATTTACGTTTAAGAGAAAACTGGGAGGATTATGGCGGCCAAGAAGGGTTGCGAAGACAATGTGTGGCTGATTGTAAAACTCTACAAGTTTGGCTCTAATAGTTTCCTATATTTGAAAAGGTGAAAATTATACATACAATTCTTTTTCAATCCAGGGAAAAGACATATATGATTGGTTAGTTAAAACTATTTACAACTATCCAAATTTGTAATTTAATTACGGTTATTTTTACAAATTCTATATATTAAGGACTTACGTGGTTCGCATGTTAATTAGTACATATTATTTTTATTTAAAAGAAATCATTGATAACTCGTTTTTACATCGTTTATATTTTATATCGAATGCATATTCGTTGTAAGAGAAAAGAGACGAAAAGTAAAAAATTATTGTATTATAAGAGTAACAATTAAGTGACGTATAAAAATATCCCAGCAGCAAGAGTAAAATTATTTTAAACAAAATTGTCAGAACGTCTTGAATTTCATTCCTTGAAAATAATTTAAAATTTTAATCAGGTAAATTCAAATAATATGAACTATTCTTTTATGCATTTTGCTAACGATTTATATAAAAACCTTTGTAAAACGGGAACGTATATTATATGTGGAAGCCAACGAATTGTGTAAAACATACTAACAGTTCCCGTGGTTTTTTCCGGTTCAAAGCTTCGTGACATGTGTTTCCGTTGAACAACAGTTTGACGTGAAGTCTGACTTTTGTGCCAACTGTTAAAACTGTCAAGCCCGGAGAGTAATAATTTATAACCATGAAACGTA
The DNA here is from genome assembly GCA_023375725.1 of Nephotettix cincticeps. Classification (NCBI taxonomy): domain Eukaryota; kingdom Metazoa; phylum Arthropoda; class Insecta; order Hemiptera; family Cicadellidae; genus Nephotettix; species Nephotettix cincticeps. The sequence goes on along the minus strand of CM041789.1, from coordinate 17,178,561 downwards.
GTAATTTTAGACGCAACGCACATTGAAATTAAATTATAACGAGGTGCCCAAACAAGATTAGTACAAGAACTTCTTTTTAACTTTACCAAGTTAAGTATTTTAATTACATTTTTAGACTGCATTGCAAAGTATGATCAATAGAATCAGAATCTTTGCCTGTGGATAACAATATAGTGAAAAAATTTGTCACCTCTTAATACAACTTTCGTAAGTCGGTTGAAGCGGTTTTCTTATAGAATCTTGACTGCTTAAGATATGAGATGAATTTATGAGAATGAATTTCTCATTGTAGTGGAGAAATGGGACTGGTCGAATAGTCTTGACATGCTCCTGAAGTTGGGTGAGAAGTGTAGGTATGTTGATTGCTAACTTGGAGTAAAGAAATCTGCAGGAAGAGTGATTGATTCACCAAAGACGATTTGAGCAGATGAAACTTCTGATATGATTGTCGAATGAAGCCCAAGTAACACAGATGGAAGTTTGGGCACCCAGTCATTTAAAAGGTGGGCTTTGAGTGCTGATTATAAGGTGCGATGCCACCTTCCGATAGCTCCATTGGCAGAAGGATCATAAGCTGTGTTCATTATATGATGGATGTCAAGGATGATGAAGCGAGGAACACCAAAGCGGGATATCCATGAATGATAAATCTTGGAAGTAATTCTGCAGTTATGCTTGATATTGGGATTGCTTCAGTCTAACGAGATCTGTCGATGAGGTCATAAGGTAACAGTATCGTCTTGAAGGGGTTTCCAATTTGTGGCACGAGGTAATGATAAGTAAGAATAATAATAATAATGTAAGCTAAGTCAACAAATATTAAAACATACGATTTATAAATATAAACAAACTGTATGACAGTAGTTAGGTACAGCCACAATGCTTAGCCTAGCTAGCTTACATGCAAATGAAAATGCTTACATGAAAATGAGATATTACACGGCCCTTATTCGACTAGTCCTTATTTGTGTCACCCTGGAAGGTACCAATTGACCAACAAAGAAGCTGCTTGCGGTCCATAGCAGATCTCTCCAGCTGGCCACGGGGTTTGTGAGGAATTCCGTTATAAGGACTTCAACTTGTGTCCTTGCTATCAGAGTTTTTGTTGATAGGCTGACTAAGAGACTTGAAGAGGCTTCAGAAACATCTCCGTAAGACCTCGTTCGTGATCTCGTCGACCAAGAAGTTCCTCAACTTTGACGCCATATTCCTGACTGAAGATTCCACACTACTGATTTTACTCTACATTGACACGTAGCTCACGCTACTAAGGTTAGACCCTCATGACAACCAGTAAAAACTCCGTTCAAGAGCATAAACTAGTCTATTAAAGTTGAAGCTATTCATAAACAACATAAAGTAAAAAAATGATCCTAACCAATATAAATACGATGCCTGATGCTATTTCAAGAAATGCCAAGTGTTAAATACAAGGCTCATTGAGATATAATAATTCCATAGAATAGAATAGACTACTTCTGTATCGGAACGATATACTTCAATGATTGAACAAAATTATAAAGGTGAATATGAGGGAAGCAGGAAAGGAAAATCGTGGCAGTATCAACTTTGCAAATATCACGTACATATTTCTTCAACATTTGTAAACACCCGTCTTTTTTAAAGTTTGAGGCTATGTTTATTGGCAGGAGGTGACATAATTTAACTCTTCCAGTCTAGTTTCTGCTCTTAAGGAGTTTTTCTGATTGTAAAGGGTAGCGTTTTACCTTCAATGTACAGAAGTCAATGGTAGTAAACTCAGTTGTGTGGAATCTTACGACAGGAATGTGTAACCGAAGCTGGGGAACTTATGGGTTGATAAGATCACGAAAATGGTCCAACGAAGATGTGTTACAGCCTCTCAAAGTTAGTCCATTAATAAAGGCTCTGATTTTCTACTTTTGAACGAAATTTTTCTTTTCTGGTGAGGTTGAGATTGTAATAACAATTATTAGGCTACTGTCACACTTTTTTAGTTTTTTTTCCAATCGGGATTGCCACTCTTAAATAACTTTCGAAGGACTCCTGGAGTGCTTTAGGTTATTTATTAGTGACAATCTCCATTGGTAAAATGTAAAAAAGTTGAGAGTAGCGCAATATTTGTTTATTACAAAGGCTCTGATAGTTAGGAGGATAGGCCCCGGAGAGATATCCTGTAGAAACATAGCAAACAGGTTCTTTTTGGCTCAGTCCTTAACAATTATTTGTAACTCAACAGTGTGCTATAGTATAACATTTTAAATTTTACCTTGCCAACCTGAATTACGTCACGTTTCCCTGAATCGAAACAACGTAATTGTGTTATAACATAGCGTAATATTCTGTTTAATTGAAAGGAGAACTGAGTGACCACATTTAATGGTGTAAAGTTCAACCACACAAAGCTGTATAATATAGGCCAAGACGTACAAAACAGGTGGAATTCCTAGAACGGCGTGGAATGAAAGGACGTCGGACGTGGTTTATTAAACTAATTCAAAGGCACAAAAGAGATTCTGGGATTTTTATTGCGGCCTTTCGTCGCCCGGAGACCTTCAGTCTTGGATCTTTAGTTGGAGGAAAATAAAAAATTAATCTGAATATGTCATTAATTTCGAGTGCAACAGGGAAAACTCTTTAAGTTTAGTGCGTTTTACCAATGAAAAACAAATCGTTCGAGAGGTTAGTAGAACTATTCTTGTCAATACCATATCAGACTGATTTAATATACGACAAATAGTAGTGTATAAAAAAGATTTTATAAAGAAAAAACAGTTCAAAGCTAAATTAAATTATTTATGATAACAACGTATTGATAGTTATGATGCTATTGTTGATGTAGATAAAATAATAGCTTCATACCAATCCTTTTTTAATCTCATGAAGGACATTTTGAATTATTCCCATGAATGGATTAATAAAGATTAAAGTTCGGAACATGATTTAATTTTCAACTTGAGGAAGGATATTTCTCAGCAATGAGTTTTAATTAGTATAATACTGTATACTAATACGTATATTACAAAATATTAGCCTAATATCAACTTACATTTGGGAATGGGTTTCTAACACAACTGTTTTTCATGTCTGGAGCAGAAAAATACTCACAGTGGAGTTGCAAAGTTCTTAATAGACATTAATATTTCCACTTTTTCAGGCAATAGTTTCCTGACAGACTCAAGAAAACCTTATAAAGTAGGACATTTTGAGAGTGAATTACTTCAAACTATTTGACCAATTAAAAAGAATCTTTAAAGTTATTGCTTCTATCTTGTCTTCTACTGTTAAGATATCAACGTAAAACCCTTGTAGACTCAAACTTGTATTGAGTTTATTGTATTGTTTATGATTATTGTGTTTATTGTTTTTTGTAAACTTGTATTGAAGTGCTAAAAAATATCTGGCATACTAAAAGTGTACCTATTAGCAGTTAGCATCTGCCTTGCAATTTCTCACTCACTTCTTCGTTGAGTGTAACTCACCCCAACCTTCTGCTTATTACCACCCCCCAATTTCAAATCACGTTAAGTTTTCAATACTCAAATCACTAGATTTCCTACTCTCCACGAATTTCTTACTTGTATTCGTGCAAACATCTTCCCAGTACTTATCGAAGTATTATTTTCAGTAAGGACATGGTTGTACCAATTATATTTTTTGATCGATTGTTGGTTATTGAAATGGCGACTATACCATTTAGGTATTTTAAGCCAAGTATGAATGAGAAACGAGTGTAGGATGATTGTGGCGCAAACTTGTAGTCTTGTTACTGACTAAGGCTGACATGTTCCTTAGACAGGACTGTTAATTATTAGCCCAACAGTCAATGCCATTTAAAGGATCTAAAGCCTTAAGAGTCTGCATCAGTGGTAGCCATCTTGGATTTTAATCCCGAAAGAGCGATGTTAAATTCTGGCGCCTATATCTCATTGACCTATAGTCATAAATTGAACTTCTTATTTTCGCTCTCAATAAAAAAATAATGATTTATTTTGTAGAGTATTCCTGGATTTTTGTTTTTATATCAAGTTAAATTTTTGAACATATTAAAAGATCATGAGCCACATCTCATCAATGTACTTCCAAAGTGAATGTATGTACTAAAATTCAAGATGGCTAATGCAGACTCTTAAGTGGCGTCCGAACCACTGCCTCTGAATTACAAACTGGTCTAACTATGAGGGTGGTATTTTCGGATGTGAGTATTCAATAGTGCGGACGTAATTCTACACCATTCTGAATTACCGGATGTACCACCGTCCCAGTCACTATCCGACTATAATGTCTGGACTTGGATCAGACCAACACCAATATCGGTGCTCGGGTTCGAGATTGGATCCGAGAGCGTGATTGTGTACGTGACGTCAGCACGCTGCGTGACCGCCGCCTGTCGTCTGCTATTGGTCCACCTCACGTACGGGTTGTTAACGATTTCCGGCTAATGTCAATTTTATATCGATACATTTTATATCGACTATTATTCATTCGATTTCAAGTGTTTAATTCATGTGCCTACCAACCTGAAAAGCCTTTCCACGATCAAAATATATAGAGAATAATGAGACAATCGATGAGCAGTACAATCAATACAGTTGTTTTTATTAATGTTACAATGGTACCAATACGAAATACTTTATTCTATTATCATTATTTAAGAAAGCCCTGTATTTTACACTATGTCCTCTTTGATTCACCAATCGGTTCAAACTACCTCTCGGTAAGTTTACTGATTCTACAACGTGTTTTAAATAAATATATTTATATGTATGTATTAGGTTTCTAAGTGAATACTTTTATACCGGGTGTCCCACGAAGAGGTTTTTCATCACTTAGTCATTTATGCAACGACCATCTTGAAACTTCACACAACTTATGAAGTACGTTTTGAAAATACTCTGGTAAAATTTCAGCTCTCTAACCCTTGTAGGAACAAAATGGTGGCATATTGAAAAAGTTTTAAGTAACAATTTTCAATATACCACCATTTACCAAACCGTTACTTACCAAACGTGGAATGGAATGGAAACTGCACAGAGTGAGCTGTAGGCATATTTTATCCGAATGACATATGAACGGACTCAGATGAACGGATTTCACAACCATTTATTTTCCCACCTAATGAATCGCCAAACCATCAATCTTCTCATCCGCAGATTGCAAACACCCCTCTCAGACACTGTTGCGATACGTGAGGTATAACACGGAGTTAACATATGTTTTTACAATCACATGTTTTCCTATTGTCATTTCATACGCACGTAAACGAGTTGTTTTATATACATTTGAAAATCGTGTAGCAATAAATAATTCCTACATTATTCTGATTATAATGTATTTTTAACTGTGGAAATAAGAATTGCGACGAAGATGTGATGGTAAAATAAAAGGATTTGAACCAGGATTTAAAGAAAATAAAGACGCTAGAATTACGCTTAGAGATTAAAGGACGATTGACCAAAAAGTGAAAGTTCTTAAAAGACATGTACATACTACACTGTAAACTGTTTACGATGTGGTCAAATATCGAAGAACACAGTCGAGTGTTGAATTAACGCATAGGACATGAACTAGAAGTTACATGGCGTTTAGCAAAAATTAAGAAATTAGGTTATTTCTGGAAGTAGAAAAGAAAATTTTAACACATGCAATGAGTCTGTGTTTGAGATAACCATAGCTCAGGGTCTCATGGCCAAGACGGGAGTATTCAAATAACTATGTGGTGTACTGAATTGCCGATTTCGTTAACCATTTGAGTTGAGGAATTACTGAATTCAAAATAAGTCATGTCCGTGGTCAGCGATTGAAACACAAAAAACATCTCGAAGGAAAACTGTCAATTTGGGCTTTAATAATTTAACAATTAGGTAGTAACTTTACTAAAATTGAATTTTCTCCGTTATTGGTGTTAAGGACCCGTTAACATTTAACGTTTTCGTAAAGAAAATTAAATTTCCAAACTTTGTTGTCTTTGGTTTCTCTTTTGTAAATCCTATGGCCATTTTGAAATGGTACAAGGTAGACACTTGATACTATGCACAACAGGCCCTATTAGTATTCATACACGTAGCAAGTTTGAAGTTGGTACTTCAAGTGGTTCAAAGGTTATAGCAAGTTATTAAAAACCACATACACACCGACAGACGGAAAACGAAGTAATATAGGTCATATGTTCACAGGACATTATTTGGTATTTTTTTAACCTCAGGATAAATATAGTAAATTATCCGACACCAATTCTGGAAAACACTGAATAATTTAACCAAGGTAGACTAAATGGTTTTGCTGTTGTGACTACAATTAGTAAAACTTCTCATTTTGTCCTCAGCTGAACTTGAACTGAAAAACAAGACAAAATTAGATAACCCGGTATAAAGCTGGATAAAAAAATGTTTGAAGCAGTAAAAATCTTATAAAAAACAGGTAGCAAAAACCAAGAACACCAGAGTGAAAAAAAACAAATAACGTCAAAAAGGTGTTTTAATGAGAATTACTAAAGTAATCTTGTTGCTTTAATTATCACTCATTTACAAGGGAACAATAACTTAGGAAATATATTAGGCTATTAATTATGCCATGTTAACTTTAGTAGGCCCTAATTAGAAGTAAAATGTTTTATTAACATTATAAACATATAACTTCACTTGTAAATATGTAATTTATTCCTATAAATTAAACATTAAGAAAGAAAAGATATTTTATTCATATGCTTTTATCTAAAATAATTATTCCAGTAGAATATAATTGATTTACAAACGTAAGAAATAATATTCTAATATTTTGTGACATAGTAAACAATAAAAATATTGAGTTCAAAAAGAAAAAATTGGGATTAAACAACTCCTATAACACTTTTGTTTTCAAAGTTTCGACACAGAGTCAATATCATTCAATAACGGCAGTTTAACTTCCTTGTTCCAAGCTTTGTTTGAGCTTTTCACATAGAAACTGTTGTGTTTGTTGAACAATTTTGTTACTTCCCTGTGAATGCTTTCTCCCAAAGTAAAAAAATAAGTACCATTAGTGATTTGAAAAAAAAAACAATTTTACCGAAAATGCATACTTGGTTATCCGTTAAGCAGTTTCGACACCGTGTAGAATATATTTTATTGATTTATGAACTTGCATATTTTATATTTGAAAACAAGTGATTACGAAGGATTTTTAAAAGATTTAAAATCAGTATTTTGTTTATGGACTTGATTTTGAAGTTTTTTTTAAGGAAATGTATTAATTCGCCAAACATTACTCTCATGGGACATGGATTGAAAAAATGCTTTAGTAGATTTATAAATGTTTCTTTTCCTTCTTCCACTTTTCCCCAAACCGTGTTGTTGGGTCAATAGTCCAGCCCACCTTTACGTGTTTCCAAGCTAAATTTTCCCAGTTTATTGGCCAATATTACTCATACTTCATTGTGCTTGGCGTTAATGAGGACTTCCCCATGTTTACATGAACCGAACACAAGTAAACTGCATAAATTAGATATCAGTAGTTGTTTGGGAGGGACACTCCCCACCCGGTAATACCAAGATTTTTAATGGTGTTTGTTGATAAAAAATTTAATTTTTTAAAATTTAAAAGCCCATAACTTTTTTGAGCCGCCAATTTTTACAGACTTACGGGTGGTGTCATATTATTTAGTACTAAGTTATTATCAAAGTAGTCAGAGCATTTTTTGAAAAATTTGGATTTTTCAGGTTTTTTAGGGATTATTAGCGGTGAACTACTCTTAAAATTAAAAACATCATATATTAATAAAAATGCCTGGAGACACGGTGAATATGTACACATACCGAATTTCATCTAAATCAGACCACCGGGGTAGGCTGTGGCTCTTTACACATCCAGACACACACACTGACAAACAGACAGCAAGCGGAACCCCACTTCCTGAATTCAGGGGACCCCAAACGGATATATCAACTCTTCACTTAAATTCTAAAAATTGGAGGAAATCAAAAAATTTTTCTCCATATACTATCGTATAGGTGGGAGAATGTAAAAAATGTACCAATGGTGATTCTATAGTTTCATTTCACACAATATAAAACCAGGCATAGTGATACAAAAATATCCAAATAAAAATGTTATTTATCAAAGGTAACAAGTAACATTGAAAGGCCGGGGAAATACAAGTTTCAATTGCCAGAGGCAATGCAATGTCATAAACCTTAATTCCATTTTTCATGAGCCAGAGATGAAAGATTTCTCGGAGAGCGACTTTTTTACTTGTTTTTATTTCTTTATCTGAGGAGTGAAAATTATATTAACTTAATGTAATTAACATATATTCGTTGACAGTTGAGTATTGTTTACAAGATAGCCCGTTAATCTTTATTGAAAATAAAATATTCGTGCTTAGTTTTCACGATAATTGTGATACTTCAGGCTAAACATGTTAATTAATTTCTGACACCACTTTAATATTATATGGTAATGCTTAAATTTCTCATTCCTTGGTACGTTAAACGTATAGCCCAATTAATAAATAACTGTAAATCGTAAAAGTAAAAACAGCGCTGAACGGCATCCTGGTATTTTTTAGTTCAATATTAAAAATATGTTGCATACAAAATCAGACACCTCACTTCTGTAAATCACTTAACTTTACAATGCAAAATGTTTGTTTTATTTATATTTTATGCATATCAAGCCAGTTTCTCGAGTCAAAATCATGTATAACCCAATAAGGCTTCCTTTTAAAAACTTTATATGCCCCGAAATGTATATTTTCGTTATTTGGATATATATTAACATTGGTTAATGTCACTGTCTTGACGCTTTAAACCAATCCCGTAAACTTGGAGGTCACGAATTGTGGATAGTTGTGAGCGAGGGTCGGTGGGTGTAGTGTTCTCTTGTGTGGATTAACGTCAGCACTATTGAATACTATGTTAATCCGCAAAGACCATCCTCATAATTAGACCAGTTCATAATCAAAGGTCCCTTGGATATGCCATTGACTGTTGGGCTATTAATAAACAGTTCTGTCTAAGGAGCATGTCAACCTTAGTCAGTACACGACTACAAGATCGAGCCACAATAATCTTACACTCATTTCTCAATTATACTTGGGTTAAAATAATTGGTTCTGGACAGATTGCCATCTCAGTAACGAACTAACTAATTGATATAAACCATATTCATCTCATTTTATTAGCGAATTTTCCATAGGGAAGAAGCTATTACCGTAGGTCTCATGGTAAGACGTAAGCCCGGGACCATATTATTTTATCGTCTTTAGGTGCCCAGAGTCCAAAAACAATAGTCGTTAAGAAATATATATATGTGTGTGTGTGTCTGTGAACACGATAACTCTCGTAAAAATGGTCCGATCGAGACCAAATTTGGTAGAGATGTGTATTCCTACAAATGCTCGGAGGAGTTCGTAAACCAGACATATCGGTCAATGGGAACGGGTAGTTTGGGGGGGGGGGTTGTACCCCAAAATGGGGTTTTTTGCGTTTTTCACATGTAATTTTTAAAAGTTTTTAATTTTATATTTCACCATTGGAATCAGCCTTAAAAGCTACACAATTAAGTTCCTTAAAGTTTCTCTCTGATCTCCAACGGTTACCGAGATATTAAAAAATATAAACACAGTACGTTGTATTGTGGGGCTCCAATGTTCATCTTATAGAGGATAGGGAAAAATTAATATTTCCCATATTAATCAATATTTTTGGATGAAACTTGATATTTATCTTCATGTGGATGAGATCTATCCATTTATGCTTAAAAATCATAGTTTAAGTGTTTATCATGGCATCAAACCTGCATACTCTTTTCCCATATTAATCATATAGGGAATAGGTAAACTTCTTTATTTATGGACAGATGTTGATGAAAGTTGGTATAAATGTTAAGATAAAAATTATTTATGGTAGAAATGACTACTTTCAGTGTTCCTCACAGCAGCTAACCTGCATACTCTTTCCCGTGTTAATCTTATGGAGAATAGACAAATAATTATCATGTTTATGGACAGATTTTTATAAAATTTGTCATATATTATTATTATATTGTTGATTTGGAAATTCGCTGAGTACGCAGGTCTGCTGCGACGGGGGTGTTAAATTAGTGTTGAGATTTGTGGTTTATATTTCGTAATGATAACGAGTATCTTGATTTCAAACTCCGTAACAACCCGGTCAAAGTAACTGGTCGGTCAAAGTAACTGATAGTACTTTATAAAATATTATTTTCCGATTTATAAAATTAGTTTTATAAACTCTTCTTTGGTGACCCATCGAGTGTTTTGTCGACAAAGTTTATCGAGTATTCCACTCTCTCCAGTGCTATCGAATGGCCGTTTTATCGAATCACAGGCTCAGTCAATACAGCAACAGATGAACGAGCTTTTTCATTTGATCCATCAAACGAAACCAATTAAACTGGGTTTCTGGCTGAGTAGAAAAACTCTCATTTAGCACATTACAAATATTGATACTACTGTTGATTTTTTATTTATTAAGGATTCGTAACTCGTTATTATTATTTATTTTTATTTTACTCTCCTTATACATCGTATTGTTGTTAAAATCTTCGAAATTGTTTTCAAATTTATACAGATTGCTGGTATTTACTGGCACAGTAAAATAACTATTAGTGGAGTAAAATATCGAATGGTTATGACTATCAGTCTATAGTTGGTTAGTAAAGTCAAATAACGTTAAACACATTGTCGCCCAAGTAATACATGATATAATGGATGATTTGACATGAAGTGCTTAAAATTACTTTTTGAGTGTTTCCATGATTGAAAAATAACTAATTGGTGGGTATGTTAAAACTATTGTTAATATTTTTTAGTTTCGACTGAAGCAGATAAAAAAATCCATATATAATACACTTTTAAAAAGTGTTTCATAACTTGTAAATTTAAATTTACCGTCCGTGGTAAATTCTTCTAAAAGTTTCTATGAAACATGGTTTACAATGTAATGTCACATCCCAAACAAAACCCACCCGAAAAGACTGAACTTGTTTTCTCTTGTTAGTTTAAGCAACGATTATTTTTAACGATAAATTTTTAAATGATATTTAAATAAACTTTGAAGCATATTTTGATTTTTTTAAATTTACATAAGGGGAAAATATGGGTAAGTCTACTAATACCGTTTATTTAATTTGAATTTAAAGCTACAGTATTAACGATGTAATTATGGAAATAGTAATTAACCTCGGAATAGCCACAATGGTTATGCGTGAGCAACAATAAAATCTTCTTTCTAAGAAATCAACAAGTTATAATTAAACGATAATTAGTAAAATATTAATTTAACTTAATTCTTAATTCAATATAAGATATGTTTACTTCCCAGTGGAAAATAGATCGTGGATATGTCAAAAGGAAAGGTTTTCAGTTCCTCTTAAACATGTGTTCTTATTCTTATATTAAAATTCAATACAATAGCTCTAGTAGTTTCTATGGACACCGGTTTCAAATTTTCCTCTTACAAATTTCCAAGATCCCCCTCAGAGCCAAGACATAATCTAAATATATAAAACAAACTCGAGAACGGCTGGACCGATTTTAATGATCTTTGATTTTTCGGATTCGTCTCTACTCCGGTCATGCTTTAGGCATATTCAGTTTCCATAAATTCAATTAGTTTCCATTTTATAGCGTTTTAAATTTCTAATGTTAACCTTATGGGGACTAAGTTTGTTTACAAATGTTCTACAATAAAAACAATTGATTTCTTAAGCTACAGCTGTTGTTTTACTTTCCATTAGCAATGCTTTACTATTCAATGCCTTCTGAATCATTCATTATTGTAAAACTATAAATGTGTACTGTACAAAATGAACAGATTTATTCACCACTTTAATAGTTTACGATTTTTGGGAATTATGTACTGTATTTATATTTTGTTTATTTTCTGTATGATTAAAAGTAACATGTTTATATGTTTGCCAAATAAAATAATTACAATGTTTATACATTAGGTTTATTATATTAATCAGCTGTCGAATATTTAAAGCTTTCACAACGAAGCCGCAATGCTATTTGACTTCAGAAAATTGGCAATCTTAAAGTTAACATACATTTTCTGTTAGGCGTTACGAAGTTCGCCGGGTCAGCTAGTACAAAATACAACAAGAGGTCCAAAAAAATTGTATGTGCGCTTGGTTGTGATTTTTACAGGTAATTGATTAAATTATTGTCTGTCTGAGAAAATACATTGTCCATTAAAAATAGACAAAGCAGTTTCAATAAAAAATCACCGACTTGGAATTGTAAAGGTTAACATCCAATTCTATAGGTAGGTTTTCAAATTCAAAGAGTACTTCGAGAGGTTTTTTCAAAGAGACGAATTGTCTAGAGGTGTTCGAATTAGTTTGGTTGTACTATGATAATATTTTTAAATATGAATCTGTATGCCAGTTCTCTCCTGTATTAATATTTTCAAACATGAATCCTTATGCTAATATAGAATCAGATAGCAAAGCTGAATTTTGAACCAATTCAAGGTTAGTCTTTCGTCATTTGACATTATACTTTCAGAATAAGTCTACACTGACCAACACCCACTTCCTGACCACCCTTGGCAGGAACACAGATAAGATACATTATGACATTGAGTCATGGCTGCCAACTGCGCAGTGTACAAATGAAAAATCTCCGGGGTTATTGACAAATTCCCATAAATTCAGATGATGAATTACGAAATCCTGTGCTTACGGATTTTCAACCGATTTTTATGCGCATCCATGCATATTAAATAAAATACGTGGGTTAGAATAAGTTACTTAATGTTTTTCATATAAACAGTTTCTTTCTTTTTAATTAGCGTTGCCATGAAAAGGTCAATAAAATTGTAAATAATAAAACTATAATTTTAACTGATTTGTTACATTTCGGTTTACAGGTAGGTAATTCGTGTACAAAATTTGCGTCTTTAATTTATTGGAAAATCAGAATGTTGGGTAGGTGGCTTCTAGAAAAGTGTATTATATATTAAAATATTTTCACAACGTTAACAAGTAGACTGTACTTGAACTTGATGTATAATACTGTATAGGTTCAGTGTCCGTGATATTATAATGATACACTTGTATATTATAACAAGCCAAGTCCATTTCACTAACAACCTGCTCATCCCTCAACGTATTATAAGAAATTCCAGCTGCCTATTATACTTTTAAACAATGACATGTCCCAAACCCTATTTCTTTATAAAATGATTCACCATATGATAGATAGCTTTTTATATTCGCAGACTAGTGTATGTAAGTTATTGTTGAATTATAATCACAATTATAAAACTTTGGACGTAACAAAATAGAAAACTAAAAAAGTTCTCTCTTTCTGTTTTATTTTAAGGAGGAGGTGAGGTAAAAAAATTCATTATGTAAATAAAAAAAAAGGAAAAAAGACCATCCTCATAATAAACCCAGTTCGTAATGTATTGTATAACCTATAAACTTATTTGTCCATCTAGAAGGTGAGTTAGGCCTAGATGTTTACTATCCTCTACTGTACAAAAATTCTTAAGCTTTATGCTTTTTACCAGATAATTTAACTAAAATTCTAAGTTTATTGAATTTTTTAGGTTATGGCTCCTGTTAAAGACCGTGTCAAGAAACATGGAGAATAGCAGAAAAAGGGCCCAAATAAGTGGGAAGAATACAAAAAGAAAGAAAGAGAACGTGATCAAATAAGAAGACTAAACGCAAACAAGAAATTATATGCCTGTCCTTGCCTATAAGTAGATGCTAGAAAAAAATAGTAGAGCGAGTTAAAGCTCACAGAGAGAGAAAAACTTCTTAAAAAAGCAAATTCGACGCTAACGAAATGTGAATCTCCAATAGGCACTTATAAGTGTACCCAATCTGTTGGTAAGGCCGTTAACCGAGTAAAACAACATCTCCCAAATAGTCCTAATAACAACTGCAGTATTGAAAAAAATTGGTACAGATATACTAAAATCAGTCCCAAAAAATTGGATTCAAAATTGCTAACAGAACAACTTAAGTCTTGTGTTTTAAAACTTTTTGTCGAAAAAGCCGTCAAGCACCGGGAATTAAAGACGTTAAAATAATCAGAAAAAAGTGGTAATGTCTGTAGGAGAAGCATTTTCTGAATTCAGAGAATTTCAGTTACCAGAGGCAAACATTGGCAAATCTTATTTTTATTCCCTTCGACCACAACATGTTTTACTGTTATCAGATTCCCCTCAATACGTTTGTGTGTGCAGATATTATTTTAACTTGATTGAACTACAACAGGCCCTTCACAAATCAATCCCATTTCCAACCAGTCACAAGGAATTGATTCATCAGATGTGTTGTGAGACAATCAGTGAAATGTGTATCCAATGTTCAAAATGCCCACGTGATTCGGATAGGTTTATTTCCAAAGCTGTTGATTTGACAAAAAACCGTTGTTTGGAAACAGTGGGAAGATCAGTGGGATGTTCAAGGCGTCCTGTTCTTCAGCAACATTCAGAAGCTCCTCAACATACACTGGAAAAACTAGCAGAACAGATAGTTTAAAAAACACTGCTATGTTAAGAAAGTGCAAATTAATTGTTTTGAGAAGTGCAAAAAAGGTATCGGCGAAGTAGAAATTGTTATGCAAATTGATTTTTCAGAAAATTATTCCCTTGTAATTCAAGATGAGATCCAAAGTGCCCATTGGAAAAATGGCCAAGTAACCTTGTTTACATGCTGCATTTGGTTTATGCAAAAACAATTGTTCATCTTATGTGGTTGTTAGCAATGACAAATCACACAGTAAATACGCAGTAATACACATACTTGGAGGCACATACTTGATCAAAAAAATCAAAAAACCTACCCACACATTCACATGTTTTTTGATAACTGTGCGCAACAGTTCAAGAACAGGTACACTTTGTCCAATCTTTGTTTTTTTTCAAAGAGATTTCAATTTGGAGATTGAGTGGAATTTCTTTGCAAGTTTACACGGAAAGGGTGCAATGGATGGAATCGGTGGAACAGTCAAAAGAGATTTGTGGAAAGGTGTTAAATTCAGGAGAGTAGCCCGGCAGTTGAAGCGGACCTCCAATACCGCTCCTGGCCCCGATGGCATCAAGTACACCATGTGGCGGCGTAGAGACTCTTCAGGCCACGTCCTGGCAGCTATTTTCAACATCTGTATTACTACCAGAAGATTCCCCCCGGCCTGGAAGAACTCTATGACCGTCCTCATCCACAAGAAGGGCCCAGTGGACGACATCACCAACTGGCGGCCGATTGCCCACTCCGACACTGATGGAAAACTTCTCTGTGGGATATTGGCGGACAGACTTGCACGCTGGGCCTCCACTCACAACATAATCTCTGAGGCCCAGAAGGGGTTCACGCCGGCGGAGGGTTGCCTAGAGCATAATTTCATTCTTCAAGAGCTCCTGGACCAGGCCCAAAGGCGAGGAAGCCAACTCTGCATCGCTTGGCTGGACCTGGCCAATGCCTTTGGGAGCGTACCGCACCAGGCACTTACCTCCGCCCTTCGATCAATAGGCCTAACCCCAGCGCAGCTGTCCCTGATCTCTGACCTGTACGAGGGGAGCGCCACGACTATCAGGCATGCGGCAGGAACCACCCGGAAGGTCAACTTTGAAGCCGGAGTGCGGCAGGGGTGCCCGCTGTCACCAATTCTTTACAACATTGCCATGGAATATCTAATCCGCCCCTTGCTGAAACGGGAGGCTGAACATGGAGCGACTCTACACGGAACGAACGGGACTATCCTCGCCTATGCCGATGACTTGGCACTGGTCGCCAGGTCTGAGGACGCCATGAAGATGCTGCTCGAGGTTGTAGTACCAGCAACGGACTGGGTAGGTCTCCGCTTCAAGCCGTCAAAGTGTGCGACGCTCCACATCGACAAGAGAGCAACCAGACCCACCCAGTTCACCATCTATGGTGAGCCTATGAAGGTACTACGAGAGGGGGACGCCTACCAATATATCGGTGTCCCCACGGGGTTTAAAGCAAATCAAACCCCGGTGACCACCATAGCTCGCCTCGAGCAGGAGACAACATCAGTCTTCGACAGCCTACTTACCCCGTGGCAGAAGCTACACGCTCTGCGGACCTTCCTAATCCCTCAACTTGAATTTAATCTACACACGGCCAGGATTAGGAAGACCGCACTGAGGGAGCTGGACAACATATTAAGAAAAGAAACCAAGACGGTCTTGAACCTCCCTCAGCGAGCCAGTCCCGAACTAGTTTATCTGCCAACTTCCAGCGGGGGCGCTGGACTCACCGACCTGGCGGACGCCTTTGCGATCCCACACGCGTTCCGCCTACTGACTTCACCGGATCCCAAAGTCGCCAATCTGGCCCCGCCGTGTCTGCCGGCCAACGACGCGCCGAAAAAGCCGAGATGGGGGTTCTCGTTATCTATTTGAATGGCGATGTCACGGGAAACGCCAACAGCTTCACCACCTTCTCGGCGGCACGAACAGCGATGGGGTGACTTCATAAAAAGATCCAGGATCTGCGGTGGGGTTACAGCGAAGTGAGGGGGCTCCAACTGCATGTCCCTGGACCAAAGACCACTGCCATCGTTGACGGGGGGCCCGCGGCTCTCTATCCTCCAGACTGCGCACCTCGTTACAGCACCACTTCCGGTCCACCCTTGCCGCGAAGCCGGACCAAGGTAGGGTGGCCAGGGCTACAACAACCTGCCCGATAGCCAACCACATGCTGCACGAGGGGCGTTACACCAGGTTTGCAGATTGGAGTTTCATGCACCGCGCCAGGCTGAACGTCCTCCCACTGAGCGGCTGTCGTCGCTGGGGTGCTGCGAATGATCGTCGCTGCAGACGGTGTGGGCGCCATGACGAGACCACCGCCCACGTCCTCTGCCACTGCCACTACCATCTGGGGACTGCAGTGACGATGAGACATGACTCCATTCTCCATCTGTTGGTGGCAGCCGTCCGCGGGGTAGACAATCAAGATCTGCGGATAAATAAAACACCACCCCCCCTGGAGGCCAAGTAGCGAGAGATGCGCCTGCGGAGATGCTGCTATGCCATCCGGACCTGTTCGTCGTCGATCGAACTTCTAGAATTTGCAAAATCGTCGACGTGACAGTGCCCTACGAGGATGGTTGGCAGTCCATCCAGGCGGCGCGAGAGACCAAACTCAACAAATACGCCCCCCTCTCCCAGTTCCTCAGGGCCAAAGGCTTCACAACTACAGTCGACGCTTTTGTCGTCGGAGCCCTGGGAACTTGGGACAATTCCAACTGGAGCACTCTCGCCCGCCTGGGGGTATCCCGCAGTCACGGTACGACATTAGCCAGGAGGTGTGTGTCCGAAGCGATCCACTGGAGCCGAGACATTTATGTCTCCCATATCACCGGCGTCCAGCAGTGGTTTCAACAGCCTGAAGACCACGGCCCCTGAGCCACTTCTCCATGATGACCAGAGATTTTATTGTTGATTTTATTTAATTTTATTGTTTTATTATTGTTCTTAATACTTTTTTATATTCTATCATCTGTTATTGTTTTTAAACTTGCAAAGTATTGACTGTTAACTGTTAACTTCTCGTTTATGTTCAAAAATAAAGGTATATTAGTGATGCAAAATGTTTAGTCAATACATAGATGAAACATTCAATTAAAAATCAAATCTGTGTATATCGACAAAGAGGATGTGCAAAAAAATATTCCATTGTTGGACAAAAAATGGGAGAATGTGCTAGCCATACCTGAAATTCAGGCTTGTCACCACTTCCGTCCATATGACTGTGACGATTTACTCGTATCAAAAACTTCTGTTTCCCTGATGTCAAGAGTTCCTGCCTTTATAGTGAGAGAATAAAAAACCCTTCCAGTGAAGAGGCGTTTAAAATAAAATGAAGTGTGCAGTGATTCAGAAATCTCTGACTCATCTGAATCAGTCGATCTTTCAGATCATGCTAGTGATCTTTTGAAAGAGAAAGACTATGTTGTGATTGAATATGAAGAAGAATACTTTCCCGGCCAAATCACCGAAATTAAAGTGGACGATAAAAATCTTCTTTATAAAGTTAAATGTATGACCACATCTGAACCAAATTGGAAATGGCCAGTATACCATAATAAAATGTGCTATTCAAAAAAATAAAACATTAAAAAGATTGATGGTGAATGTGTAATAAAATGCTACATACTTGATAGATGGTAGCACGAGTAGAGTCGCTTTCAAAATAGTAGATCCTTTTTAGCGAATGTCCCATAGGGAAGAAGCTATTACCGTAGGTCTCATGGCAAGATTTAAGCCCGGGACCATGTTATTCTTTTGTATTTAGGTGCCCTGAGACCAAAAACAATAGTCGTTAAAATTTATATTTATATGTCTGTGAACACGATAACTCTCGTAAAAATGGTCCGATCGAGACCAAATTTGGTAGAAACGTGTATTCCTACATTTGCTCGAACGAATTTGTAATCCATACATATCGGTCAATCGGAACAGGTAGTTTGGGGGGGTTTGTACCCCAAAAATGGGCTTTATTGCGTTTTTCCCATATAAATTTTAAAATTGTATCTTTTACCATTAGAATCAGCTCAAAAAAACTACACAATTTAGTTTCTTAAATTTTTCCTCTATCTCCAACGGTTACCGAGATATTAAAAAATCTAAACACAGTACATTGTATTTAGGGGCTCCAATGCTAATCTTATGGAGGATAGGGAAAAATTAATATTTCCCATATTAATCAATATTTTTGATTAATAATAGATAATGATAAAACTTGGTATATGGTCAGAATAAAACTAGCTTTTAGTAAAAATGCCTACTTTTAGTGTTCCTCAAAGCAAAAAACCCGCATACTCTTTCCCATGTTAATGTTACGGAGTATAGACAAATACTCTAATTATCAACAGCTATTGATTGATCAATCTTGTCACATACTTGTACTATTATTGTCATATTATTGATTTGGAAATTCGCTGAGTACGCAGGTCTGCTGCGACGGGGGTATTTAGTTAGTAGGTGGAATAAGACTGAGTGAAATTACAATCGAGACACTTCACGAGCTTTCATAGGACTAATTTTGTGTTTATATTCACAGTGACCAAACATAATTTTAACATTTTCTTTCTGGTCCGTAGTATGTTTTTCTTGAGATTGTTAACTAGATCAGCTGCAATTACATTTAACTATTTAAGCGCTTTATAAGCCAAATCACAAAAAATAAATTTTACACACTGGCCATTTTTTTATTACATAACTTAGTAGATTAACAGAAAAAAGTTTAATTTTTTAATACAGTACTCCTAAAAATCTTGTAACAATAATCTACTGATGCAAATTGTCTTAAAACAGCTATTAATACTGTTGTAAAGCATAAAACTAGTTAGGATTGTTGGTCTGTGTAACACCCGTAACATTGAAGTTTGTATTTTTTCAAAGAATATAATGTATTTAAGAACTAAAATTTTGTGATATTATTTAGCCTATACTATTAAAAATAAGAAAAATATTGTTCATACTTTTTTAAGATGCCAAGTTTACAGAATTTGTGGGTATTACCTAACTATGCATTTCACCTTGTGCATTTTCTGTATCACCCGTATCACCATGTCTATGCTTTACCCCAGTTTATTTAAAAACATATGCTATATTTTATTATGTTAATCTTAGGTTTATATTAGGACAAAATCTTTACAAAATTTAATTTAGTTTAAAAAATTTAACTTAAGTGAAATATACAAATTTAGATAGCTAGATAAAATAATGTTACACATCTTTCAGTTCTTAAAAATTTCCAGATTTATTTTTTCTACATTTATCAGTTTTTCTATCTTCGGGAATAAAAATCTTAAAATTTAATAAGAAATTAACTGAACTAATATAAAACATATAGTTTTTGAAAATTTAACAAACAAAACATCATTTAACTAGCCTATTTGTATTGACATTTATAAAACTCTGAAAAATTTAGCATAGGCCTAAATTCATTTGAAAACTTTAATATCGTCACTAAAAGGTACGTAAACATAATTTATTTTATTTGTTAATATTTGTACTGTTGGCACCTTAAAAAGGAAAGTAATATGACTTTTGATCGATTACAAAAAAATGTAAATATGTATTATACATAAATGATGAAAATTAAGTGAGAACTTCTGAGGCAAAGTATGGCTTGAGTCGAAATTGATGTCACAATTGGCTGAAGATGTTCGTTATTTGTCAGACTCATATGTCGTCGCAGAACTTCTGTACGATATTGCTGCCGATTGATCTTGAAGAAATCTACTTTGCCGACCGTTTTTTAGAAACCTTTTACAAGATTATCTTGACTTTTTGGATACACAATAAAATCTTGTAATTTAATTTCTGTTCGTGGGAACGATACTATTTATTGAAACGCGGGAAATAATACGTTTTTTTGTATGTGTGACTAATACCATATGAATTTTATGTTCGGTATGTTATTTTTTGTCAATTGATTCTCGTGCTGACTAAATCGAATGTAGATGCACTAAAGTGTTGCAATCGACACAGTAAGTTACATAATTCTATGACAACAACGCGTTGTAGAGAGTGTTATTGCAATCTAAAAATCTGTTCCTCTGGCCTCGTTAAATTGGTAAACCAGTTTCTCTCACGAATTTACTTGATTAAGTAGAAGTTTCTTCCTCATGGCTATAGTGTAAGACATTCATTTATTCTTATAGTAACTTAATCGGTGTTGAGCACGCTTAATCCATCTGCTTCAATTGAGTGAATGTTATATCAAGCAATAACACCTAACTAGTCTTTCCTTTAAATTTATTAGAAATGAACTTCGCATTCGAAAATTGTATGATATTGTATGCAATTTCTACACTTCTTTATTACATCTAATATACTTTTTCTACAAGTTATTATTTCACGTAGTCCACATATACGAAAAGATTCTCTATACAGTTAGGCTTAGTTGAATTTCCAGATAATAATGGGAGATTAGTATAATTATAATCTTTGGTAAGTGGTACGAATCTAAATCTTATTTTAAATTCAGTCTCTTCGATCTGGTGACATGTTTGGTTAAAATGGCTTAAAGTAGGATCTCTTGCAAGAGACCTCTCTTTAGAAACGAACTAATTTTTATCTCTTTCTCTTCCCAAGGTAATGTGTATCATATTAAACTTCGTTCCAATTAGTTTTCTTGGCCAACCAGGCCGAGAATTGATCTTGCAACTTCATCATCTCTTCTGTACTACGTTACAACGTTTTGTTGAGGGAGAAAAGAACTTTGTCCAGTAAATCATTCCTTTATTACCTCACACTGCAGGCCCAAGAACGTTTGCACTAGGTTTCGTTGGTAGAGACATTTTGTATCGATGTCTATTCTTTCGTTTTGAGATTTTTTATTTCATTGCAGTGATTTTCTGTGAAGCAATAACAACTCCACATTTTTTGGAAAGATCACTGCCTCTGTCCAGATGAGACGATCTCTGTCTAGAATCGGACCCGGTCAAAGCTTGGGTTTTGGGGCATCATTGTCGCGGGATCTGTAAGGGTTCGAAACTTATCTTGTAACTTTAATCATAACTTTTATCATATCTTCTGTACAACGTTTCAAAGTTTTTTTAAGGGATGAAAGGAATTTTTATCCTGTAAATCGTGCCTTTTCCTCACACTACAGGCCGAAGAACGGCTGCTTTAGTAGAGACAATTAACTACAATGTTTTTTCTTATTTTTTGTTTTATTGCAGTTTTATCTTCTGTGAAGCTATAACACCATATTTTAATTCTACTGAGGCCACTGTCGTCCAGATGAGACGATCTGTCTAGAATCGGACCCGGTCAAAGCTTGGGTTTTGGGGAATCATTGTCGCGGGATCTGTAAGGGTTCGAAACTTATCTTGTAACTTTAATCATAACTTTTATCATATCTTCTGTACAACGTTTCACAGTTTTTTTAAGGGAGGAAAGGAATTTTTATCCTATAAATCGTGCCTTTTCCTCACACTACAAGCCGAAGAACGTCTGCTTTGGTAGAGACAATTAATTACAATGTTTTCTCTCGTTTGTTATTTTTTGTTTTATTGCAGCTTTATCTTCTGTGAAGCTATAACACCATATTTTAATTCTACTGAGGCCACTGTCGTCCAGATGAGACGATCTCTCTAGAATCGGACCCGGTCAAAGCTTGGGTTTTCGGGCATCATTGCCGCGGGATCTGTAAGGGTTCGAAACTGATCTTGTAACTTTATAATCTCTTCTGTACTAGAATCAGAATCAGACAATCTTTATTCATTATGTCAGAATTACAGGATCAGAATCGCGTCACACTACGTTTCACCGTTCTTTTAAGGGAGGAAAGGACTTTTTTTATCATCGTGCCTTTTCCTCACACTGCAGGTCGAAGAACGTCTGCTCTATGTTCCGTTGGATATCGGCGTCAACCTGGCCTTCATATGATTCGGAACTCACGTCAATCCATTCAGCAAGTAGGGTTAACCATGTTATCGATCTTAAAAACCCGTTGGACGAAGTTGAATCGGATCTAATGTTATATGGGCTATTAGTCCAGAGTTGATGATGGACTCAGGAAAATTGTGAAATCGTCTTGCTGCTTTCCTGACAATAGATCGTACGGGTCGGCACCGAGGTTATTTTAATTTTTTGTAGTTAAAAACATTGACGTTATGTTGATAAAACGACAAACTGAAGCGGGTAAGAGCATGACAAGTCCCCCCTTCCTGGACAGATACATAAGGCCGGAGCAGTTTAGATTTCGTCTGGGACACTCTACGACGCAACAGCTGGTACGGGTGATTACGAAGCTAGTCGACAAACATAATAATAACCTATGCTCTGTTGCAGTGCTTCTGGATGTCAGCAAGGCGTTCGATAAGGTCTGGCACGAGAGACTTCTTCTCAAGCTCAGCGAGTCCCCGCTCCCGACGTCAGCAGTCCATCTCCTCAAGTCTTACTTCGAGGGTCGCCAGTTCCAGATATGCGTTGAGGGGGCGCTATCAACGACACATCCGGTTGAGGCTGCGGTATCTCAGGGCAGTGTCCTGGGCCCGGTACTCTACCTTGTTTATACTAATGACATGCCGACTGTTCCAGGGGTAACTTTGTCGCTTTACGCTGATGACGCAATGCTGCACTACAGCAGCTGTCGCCCTGTCCACGCCGCGAGGATGATGCAGACACAGATGGACGCCCTGTCACCATGGCTCCGACAGTGGCGCATCAAAGTCAACGCTGATAAAAGTAATGCCATTTGTTTCAGTAAAAGGCGAGAAATGCCGAGAGCAGTTCCACCCAAGGTCCAGCTTGACGGAGAGGGGATACCGTGGAAGACGTCCGTTAAGTACTTGGGTGTCACCCTGGACTCACGCCTGTGTTTCAAACAGCATGTTGACAGGAAAGTTGCTGAGGCAACGGCAATCCTGGGGCTGATGTTGCCACTTCTTGCAGCGAGGAGCCCAACCCCGATCAGGACGAAGGTCACCATGTTACTACTAATTGTACGCTCTCGTATCATGTATGCTTCAGAAGCATGGTGGAATCTGGCCAGCAAGACCAACAGGAAACGCCTAGAGGCAATCAGACAACCGTGGTTCGTCAGGAACTCTGTAATTATGGGGACGTTGGGAGTCCCAACTCTTGACCTATTTAACAGAACAAAAACCAATGGACTGTTTCAGAAAGCAGCCGAGTCCAACCTAGACATATCAGGGAACTCTGTACACGTCATGATGTCGCAGAGGTCTGGAGGCCCAGGCCCATCGCCATCCTGGATGATCCGCCGTAGGAACAGCATGACCTGCCCGGCCAAAGCCTGTCACAGCAATGTGTTGAATCTTCTTAATTTAAGTTTGTATTTATTATATTTTATTAACATCTGATATTTCACTTGCTCCGGCCCTGTTCTGATTTGATTGTTTTAGCCATTCCAAGAGGTAATCCAGCAGCTACAGCGGTAAACGCTAATGCTGTGGTTCGCTCAAATGAAGTCCTTTCGCCCGTATGTAAGTTGCGCATACACGTCTGGACGGATGGGGGAAGGTGGGTTTAGTTTGGGTAAACACCGCTTAACGGTGGAGTCTCCACATAACCCTCGCAGGAGCGGGGGTACTCATAAAGAGTTACCACCTGCCCCCAAAAAAAGCATGACAAGTCGTATGTCGTAGCATGGATTATATACATTCGATGACTTGATATACACAGAAGTAAATTGTTTTTATGGTAAATAGCGTATATTTTCTTCTATCTTTTAGTTCGACAAGCATAATAAGTTACTCATTTCATGGAGGCAATAAAGGTGTTTCTACACGTGTAAGTTAATTGGCAAACTGTCAACATTTCAAATGCAACAACTGTTGTCGCGTTCATTAGTGAGTTCTGACGCTAGTTAGGGAGGTCAGGAAAATACTTAACAACAACTGCGTGACAATAACTCGACATACCATGCTTTGTTAATATGTTAGATATACGAAAAATATATGACTAATATGCTGGATTCTTTGAAATGATTGTTGGGGCAGAGTGGATGAGATTTATGATTTTGAGACATTTTCAAGAGGTACTACTCTTAGGAACCATCGAACATCAAAACGAGTTGAAAAATATTTTCCAATTATATTGTCCAGCGGGGGAATTTTATTGTCCTATGGTAGGCTCTTGAACAAGTTTTGGACAATCTTTGGCTTCCACTGAAAAAAAACCAAAAGGCTCCAGGGTTACGTTTTTAAAAGCCCATATACAAAAATCATGTCATTTTGCCTGCAAAGAGCGTAAAGGGGTTAGGAATAGTATCCCAAGTTTCGTTTGTGTATTATGTCTTTCAACGCCACTCGGAATTTCTTTGCGTTTTGATGGGGAATGGTCCTACCTCCGGTCTTGTTACTACCTAACGTGGACCTATCATAATTAATATCCTAATGACGAAATGGCAATTCACTTAATTTCTGTGTGAGGATAGCCGAACACATGAACACCAAATTCAACGTGCAAGGCGAAGCCGAGAACGTGAGTGATTTTCACATACGAAGTGAAGCCCAGGACGGAAATAATTAATTGGAGCAAGTGTAGGAATATCACTTTTGGTACAAGTCATGAACAATACTTTTCATCACGACTCAACATTTTGAACCTACCACTAGTCCATTCGTAAGTTCTGAGGCCTTTTAATTAAAGTTTTAGGATTACTAGAAATTCTTGAAGTAACGTAAATGGGCACTACGCTAAAACACAGCAAATAGTAGATTGTGTGTATTTACATTACAAACTTTAAACTGTGGGAACAGCTGATTTAAATCATAAATAATCCGCACTACGCTGAAACAAAGCAAATAGTAGATTGTGTGTATTTACATTACAAACTTTAAACTGTGGGAACAGCTGATTTAAATCATAAATAATTTTGAAGATACGCTAGTGCGTCTAGTGGGCAATTAGTGAACTAATTGAGAGCAAGAGAAATATTTCTTTGAGATCAGCTGTCGTGGAAAATAGTGATGAAAAACAAGATCCTCTTCTAATTTGTTAAAAACTGTTACCGGTTATTTGTTCATTAAAAATGTTATGTTTTCAGACATTGTGATGGGAGACAAGGATGTGATTGAATGGATTTTGAAACAGCTATAAAGTTAGCTACAGACAAACCTTAGTCGGATTTTGAAGCCTTGGCTAATACAGTGACGTATATTTTAGTTACGGTGGTGAATCTCAAACTTACCGAATATTAATTAAATGGATAAAAACCATTTTTTAGATATTAAAGTTAAACTTCAATCTTTCTCATAAGACCTTAGGAGCACAGTCACAAGTGTACATAATAGCAGATATTTAAAAAATATTATTCTAGTTTTTAGATGTTAATTTTTGTTAATTATTAATAACAGTTATTTGTAATTCAGTTAATTGTATTTTTTCTACTTTTAAGATAAAATCCCTCTGATTAGCACATTGCATTAAATAGAAACGAAAAAGGATCAATTTAACTTCTGTTTCCTAATTTGAAAAATATATGTAGAAGGGAAACTATGAAATAAGTTTGTGGCAGAATTTATCAAACACGAACAAAAACAAATCGTGGGTAAATGCAAATCGCCTTACTGACGGAGGTGATAAAGCAAACATAACACGGAGCGTACAGTAGAGTAATGTTCCCAGCGAGACACTTGCCACGTACTATTACCAGTTAATGTTATTTTTAGGTGCAAATGCGAAATAAACATACGTAATGGGGCACTGTTGTCTACTACAAGGGTATGACTGTCTGGACTCTAAAATAAACAGTGCACAATTTTAAGTGTTGGTAATTTAGATTTGTGTCTAAGATTGTCATCTTTTAGAACATAAGAAGAGAGCTTATACAGAGTCGGCAAGTAAACATGATGATTTTTTAATCATTATAACGTCAGTAATTGTAAATACTTTTTCGTAATACTGTTTCAAAAACAGCTGTTTTAGATACATGTAAACAAATGTGTTTTTCTTCCTACTATTATTATTATGAGGGTACTAGGCCGCAATAGATCATTGTTGATGATACTTTTGATTCGAGATCAGCATTCGATTTGAAATAATCGATAAATTGCAACAATCACTATCGATTTTCCAAAGTACTAATGTTAAACTGGTAATCTACAATTCAATCAAACTATGGAGATTGATCGAACTACAGATAAGTATAACCAACACTTACATAACCTAAACAATCAGGACCAACCAATCAGGAATCAAGAGAGAACTGTTACAACGTACGTAACATAACAGCTGATTAGAAAGCGATAGAAATGGTCGACAACTATTGATACTAAATCAAGTATAATTTTTTGAAGTATAATATCAAGTAATAATTTACGTTGTACGAGATTCATTTTATTTGCAGTATGACGAAAAATGTAGTCCATCACTCGGCCCAAAATTTACTTTTCGATATATACTCACACAAGTTTATTGTGTTAGTGCCAAAAACGCCAGTTTTTGGTGCTAGTGATGAAAAATAACTATTTCACAAATACTTTTACATTTAATAATTTTGGGTATTACGCCATTTAGGTGGTGACAATTTCTTAGCACACATCTCGTGTCGAACACTTTACCTAGCTTCACAATTAATATTGTAATTGATCCAATCGCTAGTCTGAGGTTCATTACAAGTCTCCCAATGTGCATAATGCACATTACGTACACTCTAAGCACAAAGATTAGAGGATTTATAGCCTAAAGAAAAAGTCACACACTGATGTCGAATGAGCGAACCCAGCATTGTCGCCATAGCGAGAGATTACACGGCCCCTGAAAATTCTTCCTAAAACTTTTTGTATTTTGTTGTTTCAGGCGTTGCTAATCTAGCCGGAATAACATATTTTGCAAGCCAAAAATCTTTAGTTTCAGTTGAAAAATCACAAAAGTATCCAAAATTCTTATCTTTCTATTTCTTAAAAAAAGTATGACCCGATAAGGTTGAATTTGAGCGAATTTCCTATTTATTTAATTAGCACATCCTCCCCTCAGAGCTTAGACATATCCTGTCAATAAGCAACAATAATTTTAAGTTGAGAATCTGTGGTTGTAAAGTTGTAGCTTATTGTAAGTACAGTAGTTAACAAGGGTCGGTCGAATACGGAAGAGCCACGTTTTGCGACCATACATCAACGTTACTTTTAGCGGTGCAACATTATTAGAGATCGTTTCAGTACAATATGGAATTATGTTCTCCATCAATCCTGGTCGTAAAAGAAGAAAGAACTGTTAAATAAATTAGTAGTAGTTATCTATAAAATATCCATCCAGGAAGAAAATATTTATACCTGTTAATAACAAAATCATTTTTAATTTTACTTTGGAGCAAAGTTAGCCTTATGTTTTTATGACTGACTATCTTGTGGACAGTGATGATATCACAAAATCTATTTTGCACTTAAGTGATTAGAACTCAAAATGTAAAAATCAGTTATTTGGGTCAACTTACAGGAACGAATATAATCTGAAAACTCTTTAACACTAGACCACTAAAAGCCAGGTGGTTAAACTAACCATGTGGCTGAAATTCTGGCCTCACGAACATAGTTGTATCCTATACTTTACAAAAAATGTGTATGCACTCTACAACACACTCAACTTTTCTTCTTTAGTATTTTGTTTTTTTCCTTTTTTAGGGATTTTCTCACCGAGGCAGATACGTTTGAAGTGGTCGGTGAACTTGGGCGCCTCGCAGTTCCCGATGCTCTCCGTAACCTTCCTCTCCAACTCCTGGTCCTTGCATAGCCACGTGCCCGACGTCGTATACTGCCTGTTTATCTCCGCCAACACTTGCGTTTCGAAATTCTCCTTGTAATAGTCCACATTATCCCTTAAGTACCTTCGAATTGTCCTTTGGGTGAAGTATCGTCTCACGATGCTCCTAGCGACCACGAGGATTTTCCCAAACTTGAGTTCGTTCACTTTGAAGTCCACGATGTGCAGGAGACAGTTTTGGGTAACGATGTTTGTCAGAAACTCGGACATTTTCGGAACTTTTCCGACAAAGGTCACCTCATTGTTGGCAAACGGTATTTTCAGCTTCCCCTTCAGTTTCACACCCATGTAGCTGATATGTAGGCGATCGTATGCGATAGAGAGTTTTCCAAACTTGTAGGTAGCGTAGAGAATGACGGTGTCTTCTTTAGTTTCTGTCCTGGCACTGACAAGTTGAATGCTCTTCATATCGACAATTTCACCTTGCGCCGCACACATGTATTTCACCCCTTCTTTTATCTCCACTCCATAAATTTGCAAGACTTTCGGGAAGTCCTGTTTGATTTCCTCTGTCAATGCGGGCACAACCGCTTTCACCTGCTGTTCCCAAGACATTTCATCGAACTTTGTTTTGCTCAGCACATTGTAAGACTTCCCCCAGTAGTACATGATAGGATCAAGCTTACTGTATACTGTCTGAAAAATTTCATAAGGTGCTCTGAGAATACCATCAACAGCTCCCGTTAGATAGTCGTAACCAGTTTGCAAATATCCCCTTTCAGTCTCTGCTTCAACCGGTTCATCAGTCTTCACCTCTTCTTTTGCTTCATCTTCACCGTCAACTTGAGGCTGTACAATCAAACAGTTTGCGCACTTTTTTAATTTGGTTCCAATTTTACGAACTGAGTGTTGAAGTTTAACCTTTGCTATCGTCGCAATACTGGGGTTTGTTTCTAGCTCAGTACTTGGTGGTGTAGGACCAGGCAAGAGTTCTTCAAGAGTCAGGTGAAGAGAATGAAGAAAAATCAAAGAAAAGATAAGACTGCTTATCCGAGGCCTCATCCTGAAGGGAGAGCTGTTGAATGGTGAAAAGTTCTATGCATATGTGAAAGCTTCAAGCGGTACTGAGTGACAAATGACGTTTAACACTTGGTTTGAACAAGTGTTTTGTAAATAATTAAATCAGCTTTGTCATCATAACTACTAATTTCGTGTATGCGAACCCGTTGAATACTTTGGTTGTTGTTGAAAATATGTGTAATTTTGTTGTACGCGAATGTATTTAAAAGTCAAATTCTTCAACTCATCAATTTAAGTACTAATTTTATTTAACTGAAAATTGTAATTAAAATACCCCCGTCGCAGCAGACCTGCGTACTCAGCGAATTTCCAAATCAATAACATAATAATAATAATATATGACTAGTTTGATCATTATCAGTCAATAAATATGAGTATTATTTTCCTACTCTCCAGAGATTAGCGTGGTAAAGAGTATGCAGGTTTGCTGCTGTGAGGAACGCTGAAAGTAGGTGTTTCTAGCGTTTATACCAACTTTCATCAACATCTGTCCATAAATAAAGAAGTTTGCCTATTCCCTATATGATTAACATGGGAAAAGAGTATGCAGGTTTGCTGCCATGATAAACACATAAACTATGATTTTGCATAAATGGATAGACCTCAACCACATGAAGCTAAATATCAAGTTTTATTCAAAAATATTGATTAATATGGGAAATATTAATTTTTTCCTATCCTCTTAAGATTTAACCATTGGAGCACAATACAATGTACTGGGTTTTTAGTTTTTTTAATATCTCGGTAACCGTTGGAGATAGAGAAAAACTTAAGGAACAATTGTGTAGTTTTTTAAAGCTCCAATGGTGAAATATAAAATTAGAAAGTTTAAAAATCAAAAGTGAAAAACGTTAAAAAACCCCATTTTGGGGTACAAAAAAAGACTACCCGTATCCCATTGACCGATATGTCTAGTTAACGAACTCGTCCGAGCACTTGTAGGAAAATACACGTCTCTACCAAATTTGTTTGAACATTTTTGTAAATAATTAAATCAGCTTTGTCATCAGACACTATATATGTGTATATATATTTATATATATATATATATATATAAATTTTAACGACTATTGTTTTTGGAACTCTGGGCACCTAAAGAAGAAAACAATAACATGTCCTTAAGTCTCGAATGAGACCTACGGTAATAGCTTCTTCCCTATGGGAAATTCGCTAAAAGGAAAAGTATTAGTAATAAGTATTTCACCCACCCCCTATTTGTCTTTAACATTGATTTTAATTTTGTGACATTGGAAAATTGCAATAAAACAGTCGTGTCGTGCCGTGGTACGGTAACAACGATTGGTAAATGGGAAAAATGTTAGTAAAATTAAAAAAATAAACAGAAATTAAGAAAATAGTTGGGAATTATAGTTTTAGTTTAATTATTTAAATTTCCCAAATATTTTAAATATTGGCATGTTTAAGCAAAATAATGAATTGTAGTCGTGGCTCCTGTGATGGGTATTTTATCTCAACATTTTTGAATTTGAACTGAGAGTGTAAATACCCGTTTTGAGGCTCCTTAAATCAAAAAATGTAGTTTTCGGGCCGGTATTTGGCTGTGTGTCTGCCCTGACATACAACCATTTGCCCGATTTTTTTAAATTTGGTACCATGGTGCACTCTGGTAATATCTCGGGACATTTTTTCCATTTTTATGAATTTTCGATTTTGAGGATAGTTTCCTCTACACAACCTTATAAATCAAAATCTCTCAAAAACTTTTCTAATTATTTAAATTAAAATTGTACGGTTTATCATGGTTCGGATCACAAATAATATGACACTTCGTGCTGTTTGTGAAAATGATGGTTCAACACATATGTGTCTTTGTGTAAATTTATAATGTCTAAAAATTACTTTTATTATATTTTCAGGTAGAACAATAATTTGATAAATTAATTTTAACTAAAAAATGAGCTCAAAAAACAAAATTACATTTTGAATTACTCTTATTTATCTACGACTTGTGATTCCAGCAGAAAATTAAATTTATTGTTTGCGATACACACACTGTTGCATCTCAACTTGTATGAAGAGATTGAGTTCAAGAAATGTGATTAGTTTTTTAAAATGCATTTATTTGCAACTATTATTTAATAATCATTACATGATCGTTTTATGCATAAGTAACAGACAATTACATTAAAATGTAACAACATTTTATCGAAAACCATAAGACGCAGAGCAACCATATCTTGTATAGAGATTCTCATTAGATAAGTATATTTCGTTGCTTCGTATTTTTTTTTAAATGTCAAAAAATGTTTCTCTGCCTGTTCGCTAGTGTATGTGTAAGATTAATGTGTTATTTTATAAGTAATTCCAAGTGTACTGATTGTACATTTTAAGCAGAAATTGTTCGCTTAAGTATTAAACAAAATAAAGGCAAAAAATGAAAATCTCCAAGTATTTTGAATTTTTTACAATTAATTTATTTATTGGTTATTCAGTTTGGGTTAGGTCACTAGAGTAAGTATAATGAATGTAATATAAGAGGTGATTTAACATTAAATGATGGACTATTGGGGAAAGCGCCATAGCTTCTTTTTCCGTATGATTGCATGCTTACATGGACTTAACTGATAGAAGATCCCAACTCAATGTGAATATTTTGATGTATTAAATGAATGTCTACTAGCCAAAGTACTCGTTCGTCGCACAGGTAAAAAAGACTGAGAGGTGTAGGCCCTACTCATACATTTAAATTATTGTTAATTATTTCTTTATTGTTTAAAAATGACAAAACACGAGTGTCTACAACATAATAAAGTAACACCTATCAGATATTTGGAAATTATATGGATTAACGTAATAGAGGCATCGGGAGAAAACTTAACATCTACCATTCACTATTTTTAACGAATAATTCGATCACCAATTTCGATCCAGCAGGTTTATTTGTAAAAATCAACTTCATTTCTTCTTCTTCCCGAACTGTCAAAATGTAGCGTAAATGGATGTTGACATTAGAAAATGTAAACATTGAAACCTAGGACGGTCAGCTCTTTCTTCTTCTTGTTCCCAAACTGTCAAATTTTAGTGTTCACAGCTGTTGACATTCAACTAATTTTGTTTTCATTCTTTGAAGGTGTACACATGGAAACTTTTGACGTTGACGGGGCGTATTTTAAGGGAATTTTTATGAAATGAATATGCCTATGTGTTGCCTTGAGTTTAAGATCTACCTTTGTGTAAAATTTCAAACTGGTTGTTTCAGTATTTTTCGCGTTTACGTGCCACAAACATACAGAAACAACCTCTTCTTTATAATACTATAGATAAACTTAATTGTAAAGTATAAAATGCAACTGTGACTGGGTGAAGTTTTTACAGTAGATTGGCTTGATCCGATCAAACCACGCAGAGTCGTAATTGGCACAGCTTCGTTAGCTGGTAAAAATAACCCCGGGCTGGTACATGTAACGCGCGTCATGCCTTCTCTCGAGCACGGTACACACGCATTTGACGCCAATATTACCTGATACACGGTAATTTTGAATTAATGTTTAATTAATTATATTAATAGTCTCTTGACGTATATACTATCGATTGAAGCAAAACTAAAGATTGTCAACTCGGTAATTTTTCCTTCTATTCATTACTCAATTTCTTCCTTTGCAAGATGCAAAATATATTTACATTTAATTGTCTGAGATAAAAAACCTCTTGCACAGGAATACGAGGAAGTGGCTGAGTTGCCATAAAATCAAAACATATTGCTGCTGTATCATCATCCTCGTTTTCTTTTGCTAGTCTTAGTGCGTCGTAAAATTTTTTGGCCCGTCTCTTATGTAGCATTTGTTCTGCAGCTACATTTATTAGCGTTATTATTTAATACTTAAATAATTAAATTCTTGTAATTAACCATTTAATCAACTAATTTTCACATTGTAAACAACAGTCAAGTTTGACTTATCTTATCCATTCAAGTAAAAGAGCAACTGACATATCAGTTATCACTAAGAATTTTATCTTTCATTTTCATTGAAAAAGCCTCGCAAGCACTGCAGACATCAACTTGTGGCCGCCCAAAACTATAGTTAAAATTTTCCTTATAGTATTGAAGAAAGAACTTATATTTTACAATGTCATGATACACAGGATAGTCCTCCAAAAACATCTGGTGCATTATTTTGACATTGAGCCTAGCATCTAAATAATGCTTTGGTTTTCCACCATAATGAGTCGTTTTCAGGTCGTATTTTCTGATATGGTCATCAATCAAATGGCAAATCTCTCCACTTATAGCATTACCACTGCGTGATTTACCTCTTAAGTCCTTTGGGCTTTTACCCATAACCAGTAGGTTACATAAACGTCGAACACGGCTGATGGTAATTCCATGTAACTTCATAAAAGTATTTTTACAAACTTCCTGGATTTTCCCATTGATCTTAATATTATAAGTAAAAAAATACTTTTTCTTTTCTATTGGAATTACTAGAACCTTGACCAGAAAAATCTTCGACTCACATCATCCTCATTCGGCCTATCATTCCATTTTTAGGCTTCCGTTTCTCAATCAGATTTTGTAGATATGCATCTTGAGTATTCTTACTGTCTAATGAGTAAAAATACTCCCACATTTCAGTTCTATTCTTTTCTGATACATTGTAGTAGCAAGTTTCAGCACATTTACAGTTGAAAGTTTCCTGTATTTTAGCTTCAATATTCTTACCAGAATAACAACTGTATGCTACACCTTTCAGCATTGCATTCTTGATAATGTTTCTCTTATACAAAATTCATTTCTTTCACATTTCCTTCTTTTGTTAAATGGTCCAGTATCACTTTCACTGTCACTTGGCATCTTGTTAACAAAATAATAAAAATGCTGTATCACAAAACACTTAGAGATTACAGCTTATAAAATAACCAAAACATAACAATTCAAAATGAATAGCACAGCATTATCAAACTTTAACAATACTACAGCTGAATAAATATTACAGGGTTCCCAACATAAACAGTAAGCAGAGAAAAATTGTCGTTCAGTGCATAAACATAACATGTGCTTCACTTGTGTCGATTCTGCATGGAACAAAATATTCGAATCCACTTTTAACATGGAAATCATCATAGCACATAGTTATTTCTGCACAGAACTGTGTGTGTTGGAAAGTAATATTCAATTTGTTATTATGTTGGCACTGGCAGAGTCCAGGTGATGAAGAAGAAGAGATGGCGTATTACGTCTCATTGTAGGTTTGAGATGTAAAATGTTTGTTGTGTGCTTTGGTGAAATAAAACAAAGTAAAAGTAAAACGTGTATTAATTACAGTAAAAATCCACATTTCACTAATAAGTAAAGTAAAATCTCAACAGTGTGTCTACCTAAATTAAATAAGAATGTATCAAAAGTGAAATTCCAAAAAAATGTCACATGTGTCGTTCCTGAAATGACCGATTCAAGTGTGTTAGATGCTATGTGGATGACCAACAAAGCCTGGAACAACGTAACCGAGAACACCATAGCCAACTGTTATAAGAAAAGTGGATTTGTATTCAATGAATCACTAGATGGAGATGAGAGTGAAACCCAACATGAGGCAAGTTCAAACATCGAAACATCTTGGGACAATGTAACAGAAGCATTAAATGTTCAAATGGACTTTGACGACCAACTGGCCAACTGGGTGGTGAGCTATCCGACACAGATATCCTGACTTCGGTGAGAGAAGACCTGGTTGCAGATGACGAGGATGAAGAAGTAAGTGATGAACCTTAACATCAAAGGACACTCGGGAAGAACAGTTTTAAGGAGTTTTTTTTAAAAGAACGATTCCTTGACCGATACAGTAGTGCGCTCTATTACTGATATTGACTGTGCTATTGACCAGGTAAAACAACTGAAAACGTTTAAACAAAAATCAATGATTTTTTCAATAAAGGTAATGCTAGCACTTATAGTGAATATCCCTAACAAAAATATTTACACAATACTTTGTGATATAATTCATCTATATATTTTTTAAAATTGTGTAAATACATACAGTACTGTACTGTATTTTATTTTGTAATACATTAATTCGTAATATAAAGGCTGGACGCTGACTCGGTGATTGGTTAACAACTTGGTTAATATTGAACCCCTATATAACGAATTTTCACCGTACTTAACCTCGGTATAGCAAAAGTCCCGGTATAACGAATTTTTCTTTCGGTCCCTTGAGATTCGTTATACCGGAGTTCTTCTACTGTATCTGTTAAAAAATCTGGTGTACATGTCGGAGGTTTGTGAGCGTCGTACTCAACAGAAATGTCACCTGCAATTGCCGCGGGTTGAAACTGAGCTGGGGAAAAGGCCTTCTCCTACTTTGGACCTCAAATATATAATAGACTGCCACTCAAATAGAGGACAAAAACTTTTAAGCATTTAATAGTGGCATCAAGCCTTTATTTTTAAGAAAAACATGTGTAAATATTTAGTTTTAGTTATTTATCATGTCACTGTATGTTTGACCTAAGAGTTATTTATTTTTAATTATTTTGTGGAGACAACAGTTGTCACGTAAAAAAGAATGTTGATCTGATGAACGCTGGCAAATAAATACCTTATTTATTTATTTATTTGTGTGGATTAATATCCGCACGATTGCATACTACGTTAATCTGCAAAGACCATACTCATTATTAGACCAGTTCGTAATTCACTGTGTTTTTTGACTCCACATAAAACTTAACTGTAGGTCCCTTAGGTATGCATTGACTGTTGGCTTTTTATTATCAGTTCTGTAAGAACATGTCATCAGTGATTCACATGACAAACTACATTCCTATTTCATACTTGAGCCTAAAATATACTTTTCGCCGTTTTATACTTTAGACAACAAAACCATCACACTCAAGCGACGTGACAGATCTCTATCTCGCTGACATATGACGCCCATTTTGGAGATAACGGCTGTTCCCGCAACCCCGGAAGGAAGTGGTCATCATAATGGCTGATTAGCATTAACATATGTAAAGTGACGCTAATACGTTTGATACCACACGCCGGGCGCCGAAGCTATTGTAACTGTCAGCTTATCAGCGGGTATAAGTGACCGCGCGTGGGCGGTAGGGCGCACTCTCTACTATGGAAGGTGTCCGGGTAGTGTTGTTGGCTCTGGTGTCCCTCGCCTGCGCCCTACCTCGCCCCTGGGACCCTCAGCTGGACGAGGGCGTCTGGGATAACCTCCTGGAATACGGCGAGAAGTTGTTCGGAGACCCGTCGAGCGCTGTGGGTAAGAAGAGAAAGTTCCTTGAAATTATCTTCAATCAAAAAGCATTTTGTGTAATTGAATTGTTTAGTTCAAAAACCCGTCAAAAGTCAAAAGGGTGGTTTTCGGTTATTAACTAAAAACACTGTAGTAATTGTAATTATTTTAATTAGAAGAAAGTTTTCTGTGGTAAAATGTTTACATTACCCATAAGTACGAAAAAATGTTTGAAATTTTTTACATGACAGTTTTTTGCACTAAACCATCGGTAATCACTGAACTTTTAACAATAAATCAATATAATAAAGGATTTATCAGAATTAAACAAATATAATGGTTAAAAAAGTGGTTATTTATTCATCAAACAATATTGGATAGCAATATTAAAGAAATAATAATGACTGAAAAAGATTGTATGACGATCAGTCAATATTCTTAAAAAATGAGAGAATGAATGGCAGCAGACGGGAAATGTGTGCATTACGGTTAAAAACTTGTTTCGGTCACATAGATTCTGGAGAAACCGTACAACGGTATGGTTTTTATTTTGACCAGAAGGGCCATCACTCAATAAAATGTTTGATTGTATCTGGCAGCTCATTGTTGATGTAGTCTAATAAAAAGGTGCAAATTTCGTATGGTGATTTATTTGCAATACCTTCATGATATAAATATATTTTTGATTTTCTTGTTTTCATGTTATGTATGCTAAATACATTAACCCACAGCTGCCGTATGTAGAATATTTCTTGCACTGGGATGTTGGGCAACGGCAAATTTTGCGTATAATCTAAACACAAAATAGCTGTATCGTCATCTTTGTTGGTAGATGCTTCTTTCATAGTGGTATAATTTTTTTTTGCTTTCCTTCTATGCACAAGCAGCTCTGCTGCTACAACTCTCTTGGCAATATTGTTCAACTGTTTATCTTTTAGTTTTGATTTAAGGCTTTCACATTCGCCACATACGTCCACTTGGGGTCTGCCGAAGGAATAGTTAAAGTTGTCTTTGAAATGACAATAATAAAAATTGTATTTTACTTTACCAACCAGGTCTGGGTTTTCTGAAATAAAAATGTCGTACATTTTTTTGCATTTAATGTAGCATCTACATACTTTTTTGGATTACCCCTGTAGTGAGTTAGCTTTACATCAAATTTATTAATATGGTCATGAATACGAGTAGTAATGTTGACGGGTATGGCATTTTTACTCTTAGCTTTGCCCCTTTCATCAGTGGGAGTTTTATTTTGCAGTAGAAACTCGCAAATCCTGCTCACCCTATCACGTTGATCAACCATCATTGCTGCCAAACTTAAGAAGAGCCGAAAGAAAATCCCTACTCTTTAGTGCAGAAACCCGCTATATTCCGGTACATGACGGCTTCCTGCACTAAACACAGATCTTAATCTCAATTTTAGCAGCGTTGCTATAGTGAAACATGAATGGTTTATGCACCAAACGATGCGTCTACCTTTTTACAACAATGACATGGTCTTAACTCAATTTCGACAAACTGGCTTTTAACGGGTTTTTGAACTAAACTATTCAATTTGTCTTAACCACAACTACTCTTTACTTTATACTTTACTCAATAATTTTAAATGAATCATACAGCTGTAGATTGAAACAAATGTACATAGAGACAGCCAATCAGAAAAGGAAGAATCTTCTACACCTGGGCGTTTTTAACAACGATCTAGATCGTTGGTTTTTAAAAGCAGTTGTTTCTCCTACAACTTGCCATTTTTGCGAATAGAGACGTTTTTCTTTCGGTTTATTACGGATGTTTGCTTCCTTACATGGTATATTGTCTGGGTATTTGAGGCGCTGAAACAGGAAATCAAAAGAAGGTTTTTAGCTTCCAAAAAAACAATAAGGTTGATATTTAGCATAAAACGTTCTGGTTCATGTAGGGGAATCTTTTCTAAGAATAATCTTCTGACGTTTTCATGCTTATGTATCTTAGAATGTTTGACATTCCTGGTTAAAAATAAACACTTTTACAACATCCAGAGCACCAAACAATACAGTCTCCGTAACATATCACATGTTTACATTCCGCAGCATAAAACTACTCTATTTGAAAATCAAACGTTTTACTCTTCAATTAAAATGTTCAACAACACTCTTCCACCAAACCTGTAAAATGAAGCTGATGTTGGTAGATTCAGGAGAAATTTGAAACTGCTTCTTATTAAAAAAGAATACTACTACAGTGTTCAAGATTTTTTAAGTCATAAGTTTATCTTTTATTAATGTTTTACTAATTGTTTTGTGTATTATTTATATTTTTACTCCTAAGAAGTAATTTTATGACCAATTATCCATGTTTTTTATAAAGGTTTATGACAGTAAAACATTTTGATTTTGGAGCAGAGGCGAATCCGAAAGATCATTCAAATCGGTCCAGCCGGTTTCGAGTCCTAAGTGTTGTAACAAACACGAATTTGTTTTATATATTTAGACAAATACAAGAAACCTTGATGTTAACGTAAATATTAGAACCATCCATGTTGTGTATTATGTAACATTCAATGATGCTGTACAAGAATAAAGTAATTATAACAAATTTTTTACTACGTTGAAAATACAATTGGGAAGAAATAGTGTGAAGTTTAGATATTGCTCTGTACACACAGCCTCAATCTCACAGCTCCGGTAGGATCAAACTTGTTTCTGGACTAACTTTTCTTGTTATAACTCTTTTTAACCAAGTTTTCATTCGCCGTATCATCATCCAAATTCCTTTACCCAACAAATAAGTATATAAATTGACATTGTAAGTGGTTAAAAATAAATTTAATTACAAATATAATATCTGCAATCAACGTTCAAAAAGGGAACAAAAAGTAAAATATATTGATGTATTTTCAAAATTGTGGGAACTAAAAACAAAATTATTCTGAATTAATAACTTATCCTACCTCAATATGGGCTCTAGAAGGATTTCTAATTAGTTAAGTACAGTTTGGAAGCATACAAAATTAATGACTGGGACGGTGGTGTGTCCTGTAATCCTGCTACTTGGAGGTTACGAATTGTGGATAGTCATGAGGAATTGTCGGTGGATGGGATATTTTCTGGTGTGGATTAACGTCCGTACTATTGGGCCAGTTCGTAGTTCAGAGGCAGTGGTTCGGACTACACTTTAAATTATAGGTCTCTTAGACATGTCATTAACTGTTGGGCTATTACTTTACAGTTCTGTCTAAGGAACGTGTCAACATTAGTCAGTAACAAGACTACAAGACATCGCCACAATCATCTTGTTGGCTTAAAATATCTTGACAGGTTGACATTTCATGAAATAACTAATCAACTAACTGACTAATGCCGCAGTATCAGTGACTATTAGCAATTCCAAGAATTGTACTTTGAACTTAATTTTCTCTTGGTGTCTTTGGTGAACCTTTGAACTCCGTTGGAACATACATCAGATCTAGAAGCTGGATGAGCTTTGTGTAAATAAAAACATCAACAGTCCATCACCAAGTTAATATGAAAGATTAATACCCCCGTCGCAGCAGATCTGCGTACTCAGCGAATTTCAAAATCAATAATATAATAATAATAATAATAATAAAATATGACAAGTTTTATAAAAATCTGTCCATAAACATGAGAATTATTTGCCTATTTTCCATAAGATTAAGATGGGAAAGAGTGTGTAGGTTAGCTGCTGTGAGGAACACTGAAAGTAGTCATTTCTACCATAAATAATTTTTATGTTGACCAATTATACCAAGTTTCATCAACATCTGTCCATAAATAAAGGAGTTTGCCTATTCCCTATATGATTGATATGGGAAAAGAGTATGCAGGTTTACTGCCATGATAATCACATAAACTATGATTTTTAAGCATAAAAGGATAGATCTCAACCACATGAAACTAAATATCAAGTTTCATCAAAAATATTGATTAATATGGGAAATATTAATTTTTCCCTATCCTCCATAAGATTAACATTGGAGCCCCACAATACAACATAGCTGATTCTTATGGTGGAATATAAAATTTGAAATTTTTAAAAATTACATGTGAAAAACACAAAAATCCCCATTTTGTAAACCCCCCAGTTTGGGGGGGTTTTGTACAAAATCACACGCAGCACGCTGGCGTGAGTAGAGCGAATTTCACAGCACTTATATTATTCCCATCATAGTAATCGAATAGTGCTGAGTATGCAAGCTTGCTGCAATAAGCAAGCTTGCATACTCAACTGACGGGGACGGTGGCGACGTCCTGTAATCCAGCTACTTGGAGGTCACGAATTGTGGATAGTTGTGAGAGATGGTCGGTGGATGTGGTGTTCTCTTGTGTGGATTAACGTCCGCACTATTGAATACTACGTTAATCCACAAAGGCCATCCTCATAATTAGACCAATTCGTAATTAAGAGGCCGTGGTTCGGATTCCACGTTAAACTGTAGGTCCATTAGTTGCCATTGACTGTTGGGCTATTAATTAACAGTCCTGTCTAAGAAACATGTCAGCCTTAGTCAGTAACAAGACTACAAGATCGCGCCACAATCATCCATTCATACTTGGCTTAAAATACCTACCTGGGTAGGTCGCCATTTCAGTCAAAAGTAAAGTAAAGTAAGGGTTGTATTACTTGGTAATGTTTTTATTAGAGCTGTCCACTAAGTAAAAACACATTCAAAATTTTATCGAATTATGTAAATCACTACCATAAGCGAGTTTTACTAATTTATCTATTTTCCGTAAGAATTACAATGAACACTTAGGTTTTCTACCGTAAGGTACATTAAAATAAGGGTTTTTATGATAAAACTTAATTAGATGGGCTTGAATATAAATTTTTGGGAGAATATTTACGTGAACAAGTGAGTTATTGATTTTAAGCTATTCTCCATAAGATTAACATTGCACAATGAACTATGTTTACCATTTTAAATATCTCAATAAGAAATTGACCTAGAATCATTATTAAAAAACTGAATTGAGTGTTTTTTGAGCTGAATTCAATGGTAAAAAGTAGAATTAGATTCTTTCAAAAATGCATAGATAAATTGAAAACCCCATTTTGGGTAACAACCCCCCCCCAAAAGTGTAGTTAATGTAGTCCGATTGCGTTGTCCAACGAACTCGTACAAGGTATTACAGAAAGGAAAGATTCATCCAAATTTTGTAACAATCAGACAATTGTTGCGGCCGTTATCGTGTCGACGTATATATATTGGTATATATGCTAATAGTATTCCTATAAATAACACTTTGAATGGTTATTCAAAGTGTGTCGTGAACCTCTGAACGTGTGTCAGGTTTGAGTTATGAACTTCTATCTTATTCTCGGACTTAACTGTCATCATGCCATATGAATAGCTCACTTTTCCATAGGAAATTAGCCAACATATCTCGCGAAATGTATCTTATTATATTGTAAATCGATGCACTTTTAATTAATGTCTACAAACCTTTCAAATTACAGCTTAAAACAATAACTCTCTCCCTCGATAATATTTTGGTTTATTATAGACCAAACTCCAACTTGGAGGAATCCAAACTCAATCTGAAAGTGTTCAGTTAAATGTCCAAAGTTGAGATAGAACATGTGCCTTCGCTTCGAGTGAGATGAAACGCAGCGTTTGACACAATATTGTACTTGTAACTGACTTTGTTTCGAACTAAAGTAATCACAAATACACGTGTACTGTTCAAGAAGAGCAATTAAATGGTTGTTGTAAGGACAATGATTTGTCTGAAATTTGACTGGGATGGTGGCGTCATCCTATAATCCAGCTACTTGGAGGTCACGAATTGTGGATAGTTGTGAGAGATGGTCGGTGGGCGTGGTGTTCTGTTGTGTGGATTAAAGTCCGCATTATTGAATACTACGTTAATCCGCAAAGACCATCCTCATAATTAGACCAATTCGTAATTCAGAGGCCGTGGTTCGGATTCCACGTTAAACTGTAGATCCCTTAGTTGCCATCGGCTGTTGGGCTATTAATTAACAGTCCTGTCTAAGGAACATGTTAGCCTTAGTCAGTAACAAGACTAAAAGATCGCGCCACAATCATCTTACATTCACTCCTCATTCATACTTGGCTTAAAATACCTCCCTTGTGGTATGTTCTCCATTTCAAATAATCTAATCTAATCTAATCTGGAAATATAATATGTAATGTAATGTAATGTAAGCATTCGTCACAATTTTGGTCTTAATGTAGGTACACAATTTTGGTCTTAATGTTGGTACAAACATATGATTGAGTATTCTTCACATTTAAGAAGTTCTTAAATACTGTAAAAAAAGTATATTTGTGGTCGGCCCAGGGGATGCTGTCGCCAAGTGGAGTCCCGAGAGTGAGACCAATCCTGAGGAGCTGGGGGCGTACGCCCAGGGCGACATCTTGTTCCCGCCCACGGCCGCCCGGAACGGCCTGAAGGCCGCGTCCACACACTGGGAAAAGGGAGTCGTCCCATTTGAGATTGGACCTGGGTTCTGTGAGTATTTCCAAACATTATCTGACCCGGCCTAACGCCTAACAGTGAATACGTGTTAACTATAAGTTTGGCCGTGTTCTGAAATCAAATAGCTTTACGTCTTTGTTGTGAAAGAATATATATTATGGGTAATGGCATAGTTAATAATAATACTGAAACGATAAAACATTTTAATAGCATTCCCACAAAACAAATAAATTGAAGTGGATGGATTCACACTTATCCAATCCAACCTAAACCCAAACCAAACATAACTCCAATAGGAATAGGAACATAACTGTCATAGAGGCTTTTGTAAGATTTCTGAATCGCGGCATTGTTTATAATCACGTAATCTAACATT
Source organism: Nephotettix cincticeps (assembly GCA_023375725.1). Taxonomy (NCBI): domain Eukaryota; kingdom Metazoa; phylum Arthropoda; class Insecta; order Hemiptera; family Cicadellidae; genus Nephotettix; species Nephotettix cincticeps. Next base: position 17,135,306 of record CM041789.1, on the reverse strand, counting down.
CATAAATTCCACTCGCAAAAAAACAACTAAAAATTACACTGGAACAAACAAACCAACTAGTTATCTATACATTAAAAAATCACTAACATTCGCTGAAAATGACGCTCAATGAAAAAATAAATAAAATATTCACATTATTGATGTATGTATCACATCACGTCTTTTCCTCATAAGCTTAACAAATACAAAGTTTACAGCCCAGCGGGGCGTAGCCCTAAGGTTAAATACAAAACTAAATATGCCTATAGCCTACTCGCAGTAGAGACGAATCTAAAAAAATCAAAGACAAAGAGCTGAGAGTTTTTTTAACTACGATGATCCGCCACCTTTAAGCTTTTTTTAATTTTTTTACATAGGACCTTTTATATATTTTCTATATACAGTATTTTTATTTAGGAGGGTTTTGGTGGTTAAAAGAAATTATATCCCCGTAATGTATTTTTATGTGTAACTTTTGACCTTTTTGAGCGATTTTTTATTCTATTTAAGGGTTTGAATAATTTTATTTTTATTTCACCAAAAAATTTAATGATTTTTGTATAATTCTGTTCCTTATAATGTATAGATTTTGGGTATAGATAATTAGGTGACTTGGCTGGGGAAAAGTTATGAGGTAATTATAACATACAAGTTAAAAAAATCCTAAAATGACTGGCAAAATTTTTAAAAGCTTAGAATGTCCAATAGTTTAGATTTTATTCAAACATATGTTACAGTAAACATAAAAATTGTTAGGACTTCTTGAAAATTTTCACACATAAAGAAAAAATAATATTTTTGGAAAAAAATGCAAATTTTACCGCTTAAAGGTGGCGGATCCCCCTGTGTGATTTTGAAAAATGTTTTTAAATTTAACAAATCGGTCCAGCTGCCCAGGACAGGGCCATGATAGACGACGCCATGGCCGAGTACCACAAGAGGACCTGCGTCAAGTGGGTCCCTCGGACAGGATCAGAGCTAGACTACGTCTACTTCACCAACTCCAACACAGGCGAGTGGGTTTGCTTATTTGCATAACAGAGGTTAAAATTAGTTATTAATTTACATCTTCCTACCATTGTAGGTTTCTTTAAAACAAAGAAGAATAAAAATATTTTTTCTTAATTATATAAATGATCTTTTAGGATGACCGCTGATTGTTTTACTACCAATAGTGCAATTTCATAAAGTTTATTTTTGTTAAGGTTGAAACGTTTCAAAAAATTCATCATTAATTTTGATATTGTTCTTCTTGAACTAATAAACAAACCAATAACTTCGAAATCTTGAATTTTTTCAATGTCCACTTCTTCTGGCTGTTTTCACTACATTCAAATCGAATCATTGGATTAATTATGAAGCCCTTATTATTTTTATGGTCCAGCACAATAACATCGCTTCCTCGGATTGAATCATCTGTAGCTATTGCTGTAATTTCTTCATAAACTTAGTATGACTTTTTTCTAAATTCATCCGCAACCAGCGTTCTTATTTCATCGTGCCGGACATTCCTCCAAAGGCTTCCATAGGGACATTTTCCAAGGACACGTGACAATGTTTCAATGATATAGGTCTCGGTTTCCGTTCCTGTACCTTCCCTTGATGCCTCTAACTGGTGCAATATTTCCAACCATTTTAACGTAATCTTAGTATTCTAAATCTGTTAAACCTTGGAGTTAATTCATTTTCTGGTTAATGGAAGTGCATTGCCTGTATAGAATAGTTCCTCTTCCCTTTTGTTTTAAGGAACGCCATTTATCAAACTCTAAATTTTTAAGATACTGCCGAATGTGTTTTGATTTAATTGTAAATTTTTCCTTTATATGTTATTTATTTTCAATTTTCTCAGTCATTTATTTCATTACCAAAGTCTCTGTACTCGTATAGTGAAATATATGGATCATTTCCTTTTTTTGAAACCAAACTTTGCTTCCCATGATGCTTTGGTAATGCCTAATCCCTATAATCGCTAATACATTTTAGGGGCATACAGCATAGAATTTGGTGTATTGTTTGGCAATTGTCAATGCCCCCTGGTTTGTTTCAATCAAAACCCTACACAAAGACCTTCAAATCCCAACTATTGAAGAAGAAATAGCAAAAATTAGTAAGAAGTACATTGAAAAACTAGAAAATCATCCAAATTATCTTGCTGTTAACTTGCTGGACAATGCTAATTTCACCTATAGATTGAAAAGACGTTCCATCTTGCCGCTTGGACTTCCGACATGAAGCATATTCAAATCAAGTTAATTGTTCTGTTATAAATACACTAACGTTTTTTACTGCCAGCAGTGGCAGGCACTAGGAAAGGAAATCCACGTTAATGTTCATTTTGTTCTTGTATAATATTTACTTATTGTTTTGTATTTAAAAAACAGATTGTAAATAAAACATTCAGTTAAAAAAAATTTTTTTTGGCAATTCTAGAATTTCTTTTACAGCTGACTAACTAACAAGTCAACATCATGAAGAAAATTTTGATTTATTTTATTCAATGATTACATTAGAATGGATGTACAAGAGTTGGCCAAACGTAGTAGTTCAGGATGAATGATACAAATAGAACGATACAACCACACCCTTAATTCTCTCATTGAGGTTTTAAAGGAATTTTTCTTTATCAAAATTATTATTATTTTAGTAGTCGTTAGGTCACGTTAGAGGCATTAGTGCGACCTGAAAACTCTAACATTAGACCTTGGCCAGAAGGTTACACGAAACATTACATTCACATTATTATTTTAATTTTTTTATTTGAAATTAACCCCCAAATACTTTATTTTGTCATCCATATTATTGTTTTTATTCTACCATCAATAATATTGAATGTCTATAGAAGTTATAACGATAAAGAAATTAGAAAATGATCTAAACACACCAGCTCTTTCAAAGCATGGTTGCATTGTAAAGTGTACTCTGAAATACTTTGAGAACTCAGATAATGTGTCTCTGTTTGTCGACCTTTTATTAAAAAAAATGCATGAAAAGTCAAAACCTAATAGAGAAAACAACTAAGAACTTTCTTTTGATTTCGACCATAAAATCATATGGGGAAAAAATAAAAGTTCAAATGTTGTCAAAAATAAGGCACATATATGATGACTTGACATCATTCGGATTCTGTAATCGAAGCGAACTCAACCCCAATCTGTATATGAAGGATTATGATACAAATGTATCATATCATTTCTACTTGTTTGTGAGCATGATGTTTTACAGATTTAGACCCCCAAATACTTTATTTTGTCATCCATATTATTGATTTTATTCTACCATCAATAATATTGAATGTCTATAGAAGTTATAACGATAAAGAAATTAGAAAATGATCTAAACACACCAGCTCTTTCAAAGCATGGTTGCATTGTAAAGTGTACTCTGGAATACTTTGAGAACTCAGATAATGTGTCTCTGTTTGTCGACCTTTTATTAAAAAAATGCATGAAAAGTCAAAACCTAATAGAGAAAACAACTAAGAACTTTCTTTTGATTTCGACCATAAAATCATATGGGGAAAAAATAAAAGTTCAAATGTTGTCAAAAATAAGGCACATATATGATGACTTGACATCATTCGGATTCTGTAATCGAAGCGAACTCAACCCCAATCTGTATATGAAGGATTATGATACAAATGTATCATATCATTTCTACTTGTTTGTGAGCATGATGTTTTACAGATTTAGACCCCCAAATACTTTATTTTGTCATCCATATTATTGATTTTATTCTACCATCAATAATATTGAATGTCTATAGAAGTTATAACGATAAAGAAATTAGAAAATGATCTAAACACACCAGCTCTTTCAAAGCATGGTTGCATTGTAAAGTGTACTCTGGAATACTTTGAGAACTCAGATAATGTGTCTCTGTTTGTCGACCTTTTATTAAAAAAATGCATGAAAAGTCAAAACCTAATAGAGAAAACAACTAAGAACTTTCTTTTGATTTCGACCATAAAATCATATGGGGAAAAAATAAAAGTTCAAATGTTGTCAAAAATAAGGCACATATATGATGACTTGACATCATTCGGATTCTGTAATCGAAGCGAACTCAACCCCAATCTGTATATGAAGGATTATGATACAAATGTATCATATCATTTCTACTTGTTTGTGAGCATGATGTTTTACAGATTTAGACCCCCAAATACTTTATTGTCATCCATATTATTGATTTTATTACCATCAATAATATTGAATGTCTATAGAAGTTATAACGATAAAGAAATTAGAAAATGATCTAAACACACCAGCTCTTTCAAAGCATGGTTGCATTGTAAAGTGTACTCTGGAATACTTTGAGAACTCAGATAATGTGTCTCTGTTTGTCGACCTTTTATTAAAAAAATGCAAAACCTAATTAGAAAACAACTAAGAACTTTCTTTTGATTTCGACCATAAAATCATATGGGGAAAAAATAAAAGTTCAAATGTTGTCAAAAATAAGGCACATATATGATGACTTGACATCATTCGGATTCTGTAATCGAAGCGAACTCAACCCCAATCTGTATATGAAGGATTATGATACAAATGTATCATATCATTTCTACTTGTTTGTGAGCATGATGTTTTACAGATTTAGAAAATACTTTATTGATATAGTCTATTAATATATGATGACTTGACAATCATTCGGTTCTGTAATCTAAAAACAGCTAACTCAACTCTTAAAGAAGGATTATGTACAAAAGAATCAGATACATTTTCTACTTGTTTGTGAGCATGATGTTTTTAATTTATAAAAAACTTTATTAGTCAAAACCAATTAAGATTTTATTCGAATCAATAATATGAATGTCTATAGAAGTTTGGATAAAAAAATAAGAAAATGATCTAAACACATGTTCAAAGCATGGTTGTCGTGTACTCGAGGAATACTTTATAACTCAAAATGTGTTCTGTAATTGAAGGAATATAATATATGATGATACAAATGTATCATATCATTTCTACTTGTTTGTGAGCATGATGTTTTACAGATTTAGAAACTTCGAAACGTTTGAGCGCTACAAGAGTTTAGCCGATATAGCCCTTTCTGCTATTGAATTTTTTCTTCATGATGCAATGTGTCCATACTTATACTCAATGATAATAAGTATAGTAGCCGCCCTCTCGTTCGACCGAACTAAAAAATGGTCTATACATAAAGAAGACATTCAAGTGAACAATATGAAATAGAAAATGATTGCACAACTAAGTGTCTTTATGTCAGTTTACGTGTATATAAGGTAGAAGTACAGGTTATATTTTAAAATAATTGAAACTATAATCAATGATACATTTTTAATCTGATTCTATGACATGTAATTTCATCATACTGATATAGTTTTATGATTAGGAAGTTTATTTTGTTCCTTAATCAAGTTTGGTTTCGAGACCGTGAAGTACAAGATGTGCTAAAAATTTAGTAGACTCGAAGCAAAAAGCCTTGAAGTTTTGTATTCAATGTAATTTCATCATATGTTATTTGGACCACAGACCACTAAAAGTACTTTTTATCGAGGGTTAAGCACGAATTTAATCCAATCAAAAACTGGATAATGATTAAAGAATGGTCAGGTTAATTTGCCGTTTGCCGCAGGTTGTTGGTCCTCTGTGGGCCGATCGGCGTCGTCAGGAATTGAACCTGCAGTCCCTGGCTGTCTGACCAAGAAGGGCACGGTGGAGCATGAGATGATGCATGCGTTGGGCTTCCTACATGAGCAAAACCGCTGGGAGAGAGATAAAGCATGTTACAGTCAACTACGACCCATTTTAACGTTATCTTAGTATTCTAAATCTGTTAAACCTTGGAGTTAATTCATTTTCTGGTTAACGGACGTGCATTGCCTGTATAGAATAGTTTCTCTTCCCTTTTGTTTTAAGGAACACCATTTATCAAACTCTAAATTTTTAAGATACTGCCGAATGTGTTTTGATTTAATTGTAAATTTTTCCTCTATATGTTATTTATTTTCAATTTTCTCAGTCATTTATTTCATTACCAAAGTCTCTGTACTCGTATAGTGAAATATATGGATCATTTCCTTTTTTTGAAACCAAACTTTGCTTCCCATGATGCTTTGGTAATGCCTAATCCCTATAATCGCTAATACATTTTAGGGGCATACAGCATAGAATTTGGTGTATTGTTTGGCAATTGTCAATGCCCCCTGGTTTGTTTCAATCAAAACCCTACACAAAGACCTTCAAATCCCAACTATTGAAGAAGAAATAGCAAAAATTAGTAAGAAGTACATTGAAAAACTAGAAAATCATCCAAATTATCTTGCTGTTAACTTGCTGGACAATGCTAATTTCACCTATAGATTGAAAAGACGTTCCATCTTGCCGCTTGGACTTCCGACATGAAGCATATTCAAATCAAGTTAATTGTTCTGTTATAAATACACTAACGTTTTTTACTGCCAGCAGTGGCAGGCACTAGGAAAGGAAATCCACGTTAATGTTCATTTTTTCTTGTATAATATTTACTTATTGTTTTGTATTTAAAAAACAGATTGTAAATAAAACATTCAGTTAAAAAAAATTTTTTTTTGGCAATTCTAGAATTTCTTTTACAGCTGACTAACTAACAAGTCAACATCATGAAGAAAATTTTGATTTATTTTATTCAATGATTACATTAGAATGGATATACAAGAGTTGGCCAAACGTAGTAGTTCAGGATGAATGATTCAAATAGAACGATACAACCACACCCTTAATTCTCTCATTGAGGTTTTAAAGGAATTTTTCTTTATCAAAATTATTATTATTTTAATTTTTTTATTTAAAATTAACCCCCAAATACTTTATTTTGTCATCCATATTATTGATTTTATTCCACCATCAATAATATTGAATGTCTATAGAAGTTATAACGATAAAGAAATTAGAAAATGATCTAAACACACCAGCTCTTTCAAAGCATGGTTGCATTGTAAAGTGTACTCTGGAATACTTTGAGAACTCAGATAATGTGTCTCTGTTTGTCGACCTTTTATTAAAAAAATGCATGAAAAGTCAAAACCTAATAGAGAAAACAACTAAGAACTTTCTTTTGATTTCGACCATAAAATCATATGGGGAAAAATAAAAGTTCAAATGTTGTCAAAAATAAGGCACATATATGATGACTTGACATCATTCGGATTCTGTAATCGAAGCGAACTCAACCCCAATCTGTATATGAAGGATTATGATACAAATGTATCATATCATTTCTACTTGTTTGTGAGCATGATGTTTTACAGATTTAGACCCCCAAATACTTTATTTTGTCATCCATATTATTGATTTTATTCCACCATCAATAATATTGAATGTCTATAGAAGTTATAACGATAAAGAAATTAGAAAATGATCTAAACACACCAGCTCTTTCAAAGCATGGTTGCATTGTAAAGTGTACTCTGGAATACTTTGAGAACTCAGATAATGTGTCTCTGTTTGTCGACCTGAAGGATGGATATGAAGGATTATGATACAAATGTATCATATCATTTCTACTTGTTTGTGAGCATGATGTTTTACAGATTTAGAAACTTCGAAACGTTTGAGCGCTACAAGAGTTTAGCCGATATAGCCCTTTCTGCTATTGAATTTTTTCTTCATGATGCAATGTGTCCATACTTATACTCAATGATAATAAGTATAGTAGCCGCCCTCTCGTTCGACCGAACTAAAAAATGGTCTATACATAAAGAAGACATTCAAGTGAACAATATGAAATAGAAAATGATTGCACAACTAAGTGTCTTTATGTCAGTTTACGTGTATATAAGGTAGAAGTACAGGTTATATTTTAAAATAATTGAAACTATAATCAATGATACATTTTTAATCTGATTCTATGACATGTAATTTCATCATACTGATATAGTTTTATGATTAGGAAGTTTATTTTGTTCCTTAATCAAGTTTGGTTTCGAGACCGTGAAGTACAAGAAATGTGCAAAAACATTTAGTAGACTCAAAGCAAAAAGCCTTGAAGTATTGTATTCAATGTAATTTCATCATATGTTATTTGGACCACAGACCACTAAAAGTACTTTTTATCGAGGGTTAAGCACGAATTTAATCCAATCAAAAACTGGATAATGATTAAAGAATGGTCAGGTTAATTTGCCGTTTGCCGCAGGTTGTTGGTCCTCTGTGGGCCGGATCGGCGGTCGTCAGGAATTGAACCTGCAGTCCCCTGGCTGTCTGACCAAGAAGGGCACGGTGGAGCATGAGATGATGCATGCGTTGGGCTTCCTACATGAGCAGAACCGCTGGGAGAGAGATAAGCATGTTACAGTCAACTACGACAACATTCAGGACGGTGAGATCTTAGACAGGGACTATGACGTCACTGGGGACGTCCTGTAATCCAGCTACTTGGAGGACACGAATTGTGGATAGTTGTGAGCGATGGTCGGTGGGTGCAGTGTTCTCTTGTGTGGATTAACGTCCGCACTAATGAATACTACGTTAATCCAAAAAGACTGTCCTCATAATTAGACCAATTCGTAATTCAGAGACTCCACGTTAAACTGTGTAAAGAACATGTCAGTCTTAGTTAGTAACACGACTACAAGATCGCGCCACAATTATCTCACACTCATTTTTCATTCATACTTGGATTAAAATACCTCCCTGGGTAGGTTGCCATTTCAATAATCCAATGTAATCTAGAATTAATCTATTTAAAGTCACAATATTAGGGATATAGAGACTCGTGATTCTAGCGTAGTCCTTATGTAGCAGCAAATCTATTTATTTATTTATCTTCTGGCAAAGATTCATCAGAGAACTCATAACTTATCAGTTTTACAGACATGTGGGTGGTTACGTGGTAATTAAAAACAATTGTGGTAAAAATAATTACGTGGGTAGAAACTGTAAACCAGGAAATATTTATCAAATTTGTTTACGTGGATCGTAAGGAGCTTGTATATTTTATAGGGTTTTAGCGGTAAACTACCCTTAAAATAAAGTAAGGATATTTTTTAGTACGGGTCGTTTTTATTTCAAAAAATATAGAAATACTTTTGTAAAAGAAAAATATTTTCTAATTCTGTTCACTTTTACCTATTGTAACTAATTTTGTTGATGACTTGCTAAAACACATTTCAAAGTTTAATTTAGTCTCATTACTGATTAAATCGTTGTGTTTTACTAAAAAATAATATTCATCAAAACAAAATTATAAAATTCCCCTGTAGCAGCAGACGTGCGTACTCAGTATATTTCCATTCAGTTATGAATAAAAAGAGATGATACACGTACAAACTATTTTTTAACATAGGTTAATCAATATAACAATAATATTATCATAGTATGATTATTAGTAAGGAAATTTACGTATAGTCCAGAAGAACACGATCAGTAATGAGTATAAGTGGGCTTGTTGCCAAAAGGAACAAAATATTCAACATTTTCAGCATACGCTAATAGAATTTAAATAGATGGAGCTGTACATCACATTTTATCACAATTTTCCAAATAAATAATAATCGAGACACTAATATCAATAACTTTTCCACTTAGGATTAACACTTCCAATATACTATGTTTACCAATTTCATTATCTCAAGAAGATTTAAAGAACAAATTTGCTTGTTTTTCTTGAGACGATTTCAATGTTCCTAGAAAATATTAAATATTTTGATGTTTTATACGTAAAATTTGGGGTACAACCCCCCTTTGAATAGTCCGATCAACATAGATAAGTCTTCATATTGCACAAAAACTGTGTGTTTTTGTGCGTTTTGTGAACGACGGGTTATGAAAGTTTTTACTACACTTACACAAGTAACACGACACTTAGATGTTCTCACTTCGTTCGTCCATCAATAAAATCATGTTTAAATAATAATAGAAACTTATAAAACCGATCAACCATTAACCACATAATTTAATGTGTAGAAGTTGATTCAATCGTTAAATCTTGAAATGAGACTACTACAGTGGCGTGTCCTGTAATCCAGCTATTCGGAGGTTACAAATTGTGGATAGTTATGTCTGTGGATGTGATATTCTCTAGTATTTTCGTAAAAACCATCCTCATAATTAATCAGTTCGTAATTTAGAAGCGAAATTGTGGTTCGGATCTCACGTTTAACAGTCACTTAAATGACATTGGCTTTTAATAAAGCTATTAATTAACACAATTAAGGAACATATCGGCCTTATTCAGTAACAATCAACTACACAATCCACAATCATCTTACACTCATTTATAATTCATACTTGACTTAAAATACCAGGTGTCAATAAAAGATTGATCAGGTTTTAGAACAGTTTATTGAGCATGGTTAAACAAATACTGTTATGAACTTAACCACTGTAAAGAAAACGTCTTCAAGTATCTTTTGAACTCCTATAGATGTTCAATCTGTCACCCATTGATCGCTAAACAGGTGTCCAAGCGAAGCTGTAAAAAGGCCAAACGTTAGCCAGCATCTTCTAGCAGATTGAAGCCACTGCATTGTAGCTTTAGCATTTCAATTCACTTCTTGTGGCTTTAATTAGCGACACCAAATCAGAATACTCTGGTATATAGGAGCAGCATTTCTCCTGAAATGTCTACAGAACTCTCACCCTTAACAGTTAAATGATAAATTTTGATCGTGTTTTTAAACACAAAGTGCTTTTTCTTCAACTATAACTATTTTTAAAACCAGACCACAACACCTTAAGAGTCTGCATCAGTGGTAGCCATCTTGGATTTTAGTCCCGTAAGAGCAATGTTAAATTCTGGCGCCTATTTCTTCTAGACCTATTGTCATAAATTAACGGAAGAGGTGTTAAATTAAAGATATTACAGTCCTCCAGGGCACCACCTTACGAAACTTCTTATTTTTGCTCTCAATAAAAAAAATAATGATTTATTTTGTAAAATATTCCTGGATTTTTGTTTTTGTATCAAGTTAAAATTTTTGAACATATTAAAAGGTCATGCCCTTTAGCCACATCTCATCAATGTACTTCCAAAGTTTTACATTGGTACTTTGATAATTAACGCCACTACAGACGCCAAAGTGAAGGTATGTTCCGCCAGAATTTAACATTGCTCTTACGGGACTAAAATCTAAGATGGCTACTACTGATGCAGACTCTTAAAAGTGTCAACAATGGGAGTTAAACATTGATTATAAAAATTATAGAAATGCTCTTTCAACACGTTTCATTGAATAGGCTTAGATAAATTAATTAAGTTAAGTAGTTAGACATATTAATTATAAGCAACTAAAACCTAAAATTAACCGCACGAAAGTAGTCCGATGAGGTCTTGGACAGCTTGTTCCCCCCTCACCCCCTCTTGCCCAGCAGTGTTGCCGTTTAACCTATCAGCTTACGTAACCATATGCTTTAATAGGATATATCGATTTGGCAACACCACACTGACTCATCGAACTACTTTCGTGCGGTTTACTCTAATGAATCATTTGTGAACACACCCAGTACCTATCTGGGCTGGTAATAATTTCAGTAAGGTAATACACAGTAAATGTATGATTAGGTCGTCAAAACAATTTTGAGAAAGCCAAGAAGCAAGAGACAGATGCCCAAGGCGTGGCTTACGATTACCACAGCATCATGCACTACTCCGAGAATGCATTCTCTCGCAACGGACAACCCACCATCGTCCCCAAGGTGATCTATGTTTATACTGTAGAGGGTGTCCCACGAAGAGGTTACGTTTGATTTTGTTACTTTCCCATTTTTACAACGGAAATTTTGAAACTTTACATCTTTCTCAATACACCGGGTGTCCCTTGAAGAGGTCTAAACATTTGTTCTTTCATCACTTAGCCATTTATGCAACGACCACCTTTGAACTTCACACAACTTAAAAGCTATGTTTTAAAAGTACTCTGGTAAAATTTTAGCTCCCTAACCCTTGTAGAAAAAAATGGTGGCATATTGAAAAAATATTACTTTTAAACCATTAAAAATTGTGTTTTCTGGCTTTGTTAAATATTTCTATTGTTAAATTCAAATAAATAGGGCCTTTAACAAGGGAAAGAGAACATAGCTTCTCCCTTAATTCCTTCATATAACCCATGAAAAGACGTTACACACAGTTAAATCTGGGATCAGCTGACCAATCTAAAAAATCTATCAAACCGATCAATCAAAGAACTCCGGATACCGTAGAATTTCTATGTAAAAGCTTACGATTTATTTGTTAAGCTCTGTTATGTGTCGCTTGGATGGGTCGGGGTCAGATTTTATCAAAAATAAAAATTAGTATTATAAATTTAATAAAAAATGTATGCTATGCAGTTTTTATTGTAAAGGCAATAAATTATTAATATTGCAATTCATTTGTTAAACGCTGTTGTCAGTGTATTGCTTTGGATAGGTTAGATTTTTCATTAATTTGGGCTCTATTTTCAGGTATTTTATCAGACTATGTTCTAGTTTCCTGATTCAAATCCTAATTTCTCAGAATGTGACAGTGAAAATAATTTTCCAAATCCCAAAAACACTAGTTTTTAAAGATTGTAAAGTTTTTTTTATATTCCACCACTTAGTTTCTACACGGGGTTAGGGAGCTGGAACTTTCTCAGAATATTTTTAAAACTTATATTGTGTAAAGCCTCCATATATTCAGTGCATAAATGGGTAAGTAATACAAGATCAAAGATAAACCTCTTCGTGAGACACCCTGAACATTTAGGTAAAACTAGTAGTAAGTCCAGTTGCAAGTTCTTATTATGATAAAATATTAACCTGAAATCATACAAATATAAATTCCTAGTTCAATTATTATAATCTGATGTATTTTAAGATAATATTTTATCAAAGTAGTATAATTTTGAAGCAGGTTTAAAATGAATGATCAGTGTAAATAAATTAATATCGATTTTAATTTGACAGCTGGTTATTTCTTTCTGTTAATCTCTTTAATAGATCACATATAAAACCTGATAAAATTATGTCCAAAAAAATGGTATTTTGAGAGGTTGTATTTTAAAAGGGCTTGGGCATGTTTAAAGTATTCAATTACCTTTTAAAGGTGTATAAAAACAAAAATTAGTCTCATCATAGTTTTCACAGAGTCTACTCCCTTAGGATAAATAGTACAGAATTTTTGTTAATTAATTTGTATTAAATTCACACTTCTGAACAACCATATTTGTGAGGCATCACATTGGATATTAGCCAATAAAACCATCACCCTGGGGGAGGGACCAGTGGCATACTCAAAAACCACAACCAATAGATTGAGTTGGAGCCAAGCCCACTTGGAGAGGATGAACACCTTAACCCGAGAATGGTTCACTCAATGTCTACCCATCTTGCATGAAGGCAGGGCACTAGTCGCTTCCCCAGGCATGCTGATGGGTATGCATAATGCGGCTAGCACTACATTAGCTCTAGCAGCCACTATGCATCTCCAAGACCCTCATAATGTGAAGGTGGTGACTCTTCGCTCCTCGAATGATTCCATGACCGTGTTTGTGGCCAGTGACATAACCAAGTTGATGGATTCCATAGAGATTAATAGGAGGAGCCTTAAGATGTCAGGTGTAAATTTTAGCCCTGACAAGAGCTTCCTTTTTCCTGAAAAATATGGGGAATACACATCTTGGTTCCAGGACAACTCCTTTGTCGCTCAATATGGAGTGGAAACTTCATCCCTTCGTCCACAGGGAAAGAATCCTGCCGACGATTTCTACTCCGTAGCAAAGACCTGCCAAGTTGCTCAGTTACACAACACAGTGAACCCACTAGGAGCTGAGTTGTGGCTAAGGGTGGGAGTCAGCAATGTTCGCCGACTATACAGGATAAAATTCAACCCTGGAAAGAGAGAAGGGATAAGCCCAAGCAAGCTGCTGCTCTCCGATGGCGGGCTTTCACCTTGGGACGTATCCAATTGTCATCTAGAAGAGATCGCCATCAAAGAGAGGGATCCATGTACCCATGAAGAGAGAGACTACTTCAAGCGAGTGTGCAACCCAGAGAACCCCTTCGCTGGTAAACCTGAGGAAGAGATATCTTACTCCAAAGAAACTGGTGACCTGGTTCTGACTGTACCCGAGAACCCTAGGAACGCGTTCACATACATGAAGAGAGCAAACCGGACCATAAAGAATGTACAAGGAAAAACCTTTGAAGCAAGAGAAAAGGCAAGCTCTGAGGTGATGAAGATAGTAGGCATGGCAGATGCATCCACCCAACTGAGAGTCCCTTCCTCTAAACATTCTATAGCCCACCATGTGAGATCCTGTTTGTCTCAGATGGCAGCAGAGTGGCGCAATAATTCTGTACTCCCTTAGGATAAATAATAGTACAGAATTTTTGTTAATAAATTTTTATTAAATTCACACTTCTGAACAACCATATTTTTACACTAGAACACGTCAAAAACAACAGAAGTCCACTGAACTAACCTAAACAAAAACAAACAAAACGGATATTGTCTCAACCGGACGCAGTGCTACCAACATAACAAAGAAAAATAACTTTATTTTCATTTCAATTATTATATACATATTTTAAGATGAATGAATATTTTTTTTCAAAATCAGTATAAATTCTCCCCCTTAAAAAAAAATATTTATCTCTTAAAACTTAAACAAACTCAAACAATAACTCACAATATATCAGTTTATAGACATGATTTATCCTTATAGATTTTTTTAGTTTAACGATAATATCTACCGAGAACAGTTTTAATAACATTAACATCTGAGCAAATCCACATTGCTCTACATTAATTACATTTCATTAATCGATTCTCATCTATCAGTACCTCAACAATACGTAATTAATATTGGATTTTTTTATTAAGTTTTGTGTATATTGCTTAAGAGAATGCTGACTTGATTTATTTCACATGACTAAAGTTTTATACATTTCTCACATGGGCTAATTTTAAGTCCACAATGTGTACTTTTCTCACTTCAGTAAGGTTCGATTCACGTGCCACTAAAACGGTTACGTCAGTTATGAAATACAAAATCCTAAAAGGTCCTTCATATTTGATAGCTAATTTCTTCGAGAAATTTTTAAACTTGTTACTGAGGTAGTGCGTCTTGACGTACACGAGGTCATTGATCTTGAAAGGTGCTTTGCTCCTGTGATCATTATACTTGTTCCGTTTTCTGTTCCTCTGTATACTTTTTCGAGCGTTCTTGATGGCATTTTTCAAATTGTTCTCCTTTTCTTCAACAGTTAGTTTTTCAGATATGAAGTCCTGTACATTCCATAAATTGGATAAAGCATTGTTAGCAGTATGGTTAAACATTAAATTAAATGCTGTACTGTTTGTGCTTGAGTTACGGGCGGTATTTAGGCTTATTTGAACCAAATTCAAATGCTGGTCCCAGTTAGTTTGATCAGAATGATAAAAACAACGCAGTAAGGTTGATAAATCCCTCAAAAATCTCTCAGATCTATTACCGTTTGCACGGTAAGCGGCGAGACGTCTGTGACAAATATAATTCTTAAATATAAAACATTTAAACTCTTTTGAGATGAAATAACTTGCGTTGTCAGATACAACATTTCTAGGCACTGAAAAATTGGCGAAAATCTGTTCCAACTTTCCTATTATTAATCTTGAATTACATTCTCGTAATGCATAAATCCAAACAAATCTGGTAAATCCATCAACAGCAATAAATAAGTATTTATTTCCAGCTTTTGATCTTGGGAGGGGACCTAAAATATCGATAAATACCGTATTCATTGCCTCTTCGATAGGAATCGATATTAGTTTACCCTCATATTTCATTTGAGTACTCTTGCTCATCGCACATATTTTACATTCCTTAACTTTTTGTTTTATTATGTCATCCAGTCGCGGGTTATAGATATACTCATTTATTTTTCCTTGAGTTCTGTATACGCCAAAATGTCCGCCTAATACTGTGCTGTGGAAAAATGCAAATACTAGATTGAATAGTTTTTTAGGCAAATAAAGTCTATTTTTACCATTTGCTCGTTGATACATTAAAAGCTCATTTTTCATAAAATAGGTTAGTTGATTTGTTCCCTTAGTGATACTGTCGATTATTTTTAAACATTCCTCATCTTCACGTTGGTGACGTTTTAAATCAGTGAAAGCTAAAGGTAGTTCACTCATTACATTTGCTAATAATAAATCTTCTTTCGGCTTAAATGTGTTTTTTCCTGGTCTTATTTATAATCTCTTCTTTTTTCTTCTGCACAAGACTTAAAACTTCTCGATTTGAGTTCTTGTTTACGTCTCCGATTTCTTCACTTCCCGAGTCATTTTCATTTTCATTATACATCCTAGATAAGGCATCTGCGATTACATTTTCACTCCCAGGTTTATGTTCTACTGAATAATCCAAGTCTAACAGCCTCTCCGTCCATCTTGATAATCGCCCAAGCTTTCGCTTTGAGTTAAGAACGAAGCTCAATGCTTGATTATCTGTAATAAGTTTGAATGGACGAACTTCAAGAAATTCTCGCCATTTCTCCATACACAGTATTGCTGCATAAGCTTCCATTCTCATAGGTACTATATTTCAATTCAGCAGGCGTAAATTGTTTTGAGTAGTAAGCTATAGGCAGCAAATCTCCTTCCTCATTATGTTGTAATAGTACTCCTGCGGCTGAATTTGAGCTGGCATCAGTTTGGAGAGTGAAAGGTTTGTCAAAATTAGCAATCTGCAGTAATGGGGGGTTCGAAATTTTGTACTTCAATATCTCAAACGCAGTTTGACATTCTTGTGTCCATTTAAATTTTAGAAATTTCTTCTTTAGACTATTTAGGGTACGAGATATTTCAGCATAGTTAGGAATGTACTTGAGCCAATAAGAACATATTCCTGTGAACTGTTTAACTTGCTTTAAGTTTTTTGGAATAGGAAATTAAACCGTAAAAACGTGCACTTTGTTACATCAACTGATAATGGATCCTCTAGAAGAAGACGGCTTTGAATATAAGATGAACACCTTTCTTGGAGCTGCGCTGCTGGAAGGGAGAGCAAGAGCATTCTATAAGGGAACCCAGCAGTGGGTAACAAGCAGCTCATTCAACACCTTATCCTCTATCAGCGCCCTATATATATACAGAACCAGCCCCTTGTGGATATGGAACTCCTGACCCAAAGGTGGCAGAGTCAGTCCTAAGAGCCTTAGAGTACAACAGGAAACCAGAGAATAGATCCATAGTGATAAATGGATACAGAGTAAACTGGGCAGCATGGAACGATCCACAACTCCCCGTTCCATCAAACCACAGGAAATTACCATCCTGGACAAGCACACACCATGTACAAGACTTTTCTTAAAAAGGACATCAGCTGCATCACCCATATAGCTAACCAGGTGATACAACAATACATGGCCATGAACTGCGACGTCTTGACGAAAGGAAGGCAGACCTGGTGTCCGCTCACCCGAAGGAGTGTGCCAAGCTCCACTGCTTACCAGGAAATGGATGCCTTCTTCAAACTTAACCTTGGGAAATCGGCAATCAATTGCCTAGAATGGATTATGTGCTTCTTTAAGTGCATTGAGCTGAAGAAAATAAAAGTCATCCAGCACACAGAGAAGTTACTGATCCGGACCAGATATGACAAGAAACATCACCAGAGAGTGAAAAAGGCAAAAGTGATAAGGATTAAGAAAATCACAGAAATCGAAGACGAGGACCAAATCAAAAGATACATGTTTGATTTGTCGAGAGAGTTTTGCTCCTACATAAAACATGGGGAGAGGGCAAAACTAAGAAGAAGAGCTATCGCTTCCCCAAACATGATCAAAAGAATGATGCTAAAAATTATAGAGCAATTCCATCTAGATTTAGGCAAGAAAATCGAAGGCTCTACTATCAGCATCGGAGGAGAGGAGAAGAAACGAAAGATCATCACGAACATCAATTCCGCAGAAATAAACTCACATGTGAGTGTTAAAGTTCAAGCAAGAGAGGATGCCACAAAGTGGAATGAGTGTTTGTCGGCGGATAACTTCCTCTTAATGCACAAAACCTTCTTCGACCCTGAAGTTAGGCAAGAAATGGGCCTCCCTGCTCCCACTGACAACGAGGTCCTCTTCATGAGGATTTGTGAGGCATCACATTGGATATTAGCCAATAAAACCATCACCCTGGGGGAGGGACCAGTGGCATACTCAAAAACCACAACCAATAGATTGAGTTGGAGCCAAGCCCACTTGGAGAGGATGAACACCTTAACCCGAGAATGGTTCACTCAATGTCTACCCATCTTGCATGAAGGCAGGGCACTAGTCGCTTCCCCAGGCATGCTGATGGGTATGCATAATGCGGCTAGCACTACATTAGCTCTAGCAGCCACTATGCATCTCCAAGACCCTCATAATGTGAAGGTGGTGACTCTTCGCTCCTCGGATGATTCCATGACCGTGTTTGTGGCCAGTGACATAACCAAGTTGATGGATTCCATAGAGATTAATAGGAGGAGCCTTAAGATGTTAGGTGTAAATTTGAGCCCTGACAAGAGCTTCCTTTTTCCTGAAAAATATGGGGAATACACATCTTGGTTCCAGGACAACTCCTTTGTCGCTCAATATGGAGTGGAAACTTCATCCCTTCGTCCACAGGGAAAGAATCCTGCCGACGATTTCTACTCCGTAGCAAAGACCTGCCAAGTTGCTCAGTTACACAACACAGTGAACCCACTAGGAGCTGAGTTGTGGCTAAGGGTGGGAGTCAGCAATGTTCGCCGACTATACAGGATAAAATTCAACCCTGGAAAGAGAGAAGAGAGAAGGGATAAGCCCAAGCAAGCTGCTGCTCTCCGATTGCGGGCTTTCACCTTGGGACGTATCCATGTACCCATGAAGAGAGAGACTACTTCAAGCGAGTGTGCAACCCAGAGAACCCCTTCGCTGGTAAACCTGAGGAAGAGATATCTTACTCCAAAGAAACTGGTGACCTGGTTCTGACTGTACCCGAGAACCCTAGGAACGCGTTCACATACATGAAGAGAGCAAACCGGACCATAAAGAATGTACAAGGAAAAACCTTTGAAGCAAGAGAAAAGGCAAGCTCTGAGTTGATGAAGATAGTAGGCATGGCAGATGCATCCACCCAACTGAGAGTCCCTTCCTCTAAACATTCTATAGCCCACCATGTGAGATCCTGTTTGTCTCAGATGGCAGCAGAGTGGCGCAATAATTCTGTACTCCCTTAGGATAAATAATAGTACAGAATTTTTGTTAATAAATTTTTATTAAATTCACACACTTCTGAACAACCATATTTTTACACTAGAACTCGTCAAAAACAACAGAAGTCCACTGAACTAACCTAAACAAAAACAAACAAAACGGATATTGTCTCAACCGGACGCAGTGCTACCAACATAACAAAGAAAAATAACTTTATTTTCATTTCAATTATTATATACATATTTTAAGATGAATGAATATTTTTTTTCAAAATCAGTATAAATTCTCCCCCTTAAAAAAAATATTTATCTCTTAAAACTTAAACAAACTCAAACAATAACTCACAATATATCAGTTTATAGACATGATTTATCCTTATAGATTTTTTTAGTTTAACGATAATATCTACCGAGAACAGTTTTAATAACATTAACATCTGAGCAAATCCACATTGCTCTACATTAATTACATTTCATTAATCGATTCTCATCTATCAGTACCTCAACAATACGTAATTAATATTGGATTTTTTTATTAAGTTTTGTGTATATTGCTTAAGAGAATGCTGACTTGATTTATTTCACATGACTAAAGTTTTATACATTTCTCACATGGGCTAATTTTAAGTCCACAATGTGTACTTTTCTCACTTCAGTAAGGTTCGATTCACGTGCCACTAAAACGGTTACGTCAGTTATGAAATACAAAATCCTAAAAGGTCCTTCATATTTGATAGCTAATTTCTTCGAGAAATTTTTAAACTTGTTACTGAGGTAGTGCGTCTTGACGTACACGAGGTCATTGATCTTGAAAGGTGCTTTGCTCCTGTGATCATTATACTTGTTCCGTTTTCTGTTCCTCTGTATACTTTTTCGAGCGTTCTTGATGGCATTTTTCAAATTGTTCTCCTTTTCTTCAACAGTTAGTTTTTCAGATATGAAGTCCTGTACATTCCATAAATTGGATAAAGCATTGTTAGCAGTATGGTTAAACATTAAATTAAATGCTGTACTGTTTGTGCTTGAGTTACGGGCGGTATTTAGGCTTATTTGAACCAAATTCAAATGCTGGTCCCAGTTAGTTTGATCAGAATGATAAAAACAACGCAGTAAGGTTGATAAATCCCTCAAAAATCTCTCAGATCTATTACCGTTTGCACGGTAAGCGGCGAGACGTCTGTGACAAATATAATTCTTAAATATAAAACATTTAAACTCTTTTGAGATGAAATAACTTGCGTTGTCAGATACAACATTTCTAGGCACTGAAAAATTGGCGAAAATCTGTTCCAACTTTCCTATTATTAATCTTGAATTACATTCTCGTAATGCATAAATCCAAACAAATCTGGTAAATCCATCAACAGCAATAAATAAGTATTTATTTCCAGCTTTTGATCTTGGGAGGGGACCTAAAATATCGATAAATACCGTATTCATTGCCTCTTCGATAGGAATCGATATTAGTTTACCCTCATATTTCATTTGAGTACTCTTGCTCATCGCACATATTTTACATTCCTTAACTTTTTGTTTTATTATGTCATCCAGTCGCGGGTTATAGATATACTCATTTATTTTTCCTTGAGTTCTGTATACGCCAAAATGTCCGCCTAATACTGTGCTGTGGAAAAATGCAAATACTAGATTGAATAGTTTTTTAGGCAAATAAAGTCTATTTTTACCATTTGCTCGTTGATACATTAAAAGCTCATTTTTCATAAAATAGGTTAGTTGATTTGTTCCCTTAGTGATACTGTCGATTATTTTTAAACATTCCTCATCTTCACGTTGGTGACGTTTTAAATCAGTGAAAGCTAAAGGTAGTTCACTCATTACATTTGCTAATAATAAATCTTCTTTCGGCTTAAATGTGTTTTTCCTGGTCTTATTTATAATCTCTTCTTTTTTCTTCTGCACAAGACTTAAAACTTCTCGATTTGAGTTCTTGTTTACGTCTCCGATTTCTTCACTTCCCGAGTCATTTTCATTTTCATTATACATCCTAGATAAGGCATCTGCGATTACATTTTCACTCCCAGGTTTATGTTCTACTGAATAATCCAAGTCTAACAGCCTCTCCGTCCATCTTGATAATCGCCCAAGCTTTCGCTTTGAGTTAAGAACGAAGCTCAATGCTTGATTATCTGTAATAAGTTTGAATGGACGAACTTCAAGAAATTCTCGCCATTTCTCCATACACAGTATTGCTGCATAAGCTTCCTTCTCATAGGTACTATATTTCAATTCAGCAGGCGTAAATTGTTTTGAGTAGTAAGCTATAGGCAGCAAATCTCCTTCCTCATTATGTTGTAATAGTACTCCTGCGGCTGAATTTGAGCTGGCATCAGTTTGGAGAGTGAAAGGTTTGTCAAAATTAGCAATCTGCAGTAATGGGGGGTTCGAAATTTTGTACTTCAATATCTCAAACGCAGTTTGACATTCTTGTGTCCATTTAAATTTTAGAAATTTCTTCTTTAGACTATTTAGGGTACGAGATATTTCAGCATAGTTAGGAATGTACTTGAGCCAATAAGAACATATTCCTGTGAACTGTTTAACTTGCTTTAAGTTTTTTGGAATAGGAAATTAAACCGTAAAAACGTGCACTTTGTTACATCAACTGATAATGGATCCTCTAGAAGAAGACGGCTTTGAATATAAGATGAACACCTTTCTTGGAGCTGCGCTGATGGAAGGGAGAGCAAGAGCATTCTATAAGGGAACCCAGCAGTGGGTAACAAGCAGCTCACTCAACACCTTATCCTCTATCAGCGCCCTATATATATATATACAGAACCAGCCCCTTGTGGATATGGAACTCCTGGCCCAAAGGTGGCAGAGTCAGTCCTAAGAGCCTTAGAGTACAAGAGGAAACCAGAGAATAGATCCATAGTGATAAATGGATACAGAGTAAACTGGGCAGCATGGAACGATCCACAACTCCCACACCCGTTCCATCAAACCACAGGAAATTACCATCCTGGACAAGCACACACCATGTACAAGACTTTTCTTAAAAAGGACATCAGCTGCATCACCCATATAGCTAACCAGGTGATACAACAATACATGGCCATGAACTGCGACGTCTTGACGAAAGGAAGGCAGACCTGGTGTCCGCTCACCCGAAGGAGTGTGCCAAGCTCCACTGCTTACCAGGAAATGGATGCCTTCTTCAAACTTAACCTTGGGAAATCGGCAATCAATTGCCTAGAATGGATTATGTGCTTCTTTAAGTGCATTGAGCTGAAGAAAATAAAAGTCATCCAGCACACAGAGAAGTTACTGATCCGGACCAGATATGACAAGAAACATCACCAGAGAGTGAAAAAGGCAAAAGTGATAAGGATTAAGAAAATCACAGAAATCGAAGACGAGGACCAAATCAAAAGATACATGTTTGATTTGTCGAGAGAGTTTTGCTCCTACATAAAACATGGGGAGAGGGCAAAACTAAGAAGAAGAGCTATCGCTTCCCCAAACATGATCAAAAGAATGATGCTAAAAATTATAGAGCAATTCCATCTAGATTTAGGCAAGAAAATCGAAGGCTCTACTATCAGCATCGGAGGAGAGGAGAAGAAACGAAAGATCATCACGAACATCAATTCCGCAGAAATAAACTCACATGTGAGTGTTAAAGTTCAAGCAACAGAGGATGCCACAAAGTGGAATGAGTGTTTGTCGGCGGATAACTTCCTCTTAATGCACAAAACCTTCTTCGACCCTGAAGTTAGGCAAGAAATGGGCCTCCCTGCTCCCACTGACAACGAGGTCCTCTTCATGAGG
Source organism: Nephotettix cincticeps (assembly GCA_023375725.1). Lineage (NCBI taxonomy): Eukaryota > Metazoa > Arthropoda > Insecta > Hemiptera > Cicadellidae > Nephotettix > Nephotettix cincticeps. Next base: position 17,112,418 of record CM041789.1, on the reverse strand, counting down.
ATTTGTGAGGCATCACATTGGATATTAGCCAATAAAACCATCACCCTGGGGGAGGGACCAGTGGCATACTCAAAAACCACAACCAATAGATTGAGTTGGAGCCAAGCCCACTTGGAGAGGATGAACACCTTAACCCGAGAATGGTTCACTCAATGTCTACCCATCTTGCATGAAGGCAGGGCACTAGTCGCTTCCCCAGGCATGCTGATGGGTATGCATAATGCGGCTAGCACTACATTAGCTCTAGCAGCCACTATGCATCTCCAAGACCCTCATAATGTGAAGGTGGTGACTCTTCGCTCCTCGGATGATTCCATGACCGTGTTTGTGGCCAGTGACATAACCAAGTTGATGGATTCCATAGAGATTAATAGGAGGAGCCTTAAGATGTTAGGTGTAAATTTGAGCCCTGACAAGAGCTTCCTTTTTCCTGAAAAATATGGGGAATACACATCTTGGTTCCAGGACAACTCCTTTGTCGCTCAATATGGAGTGGAAACTTCATCCCTTCGTCCACAGGGAAAGAATCCTGCCGACGATTTCTACTCCGTAGCAAAGACCTGCCAAGTTGCTCAGTTACACAACACAGTGAACCCACTAGGAGCTGAGTTGTGGCTAAGGGTGGGAGTCAGCAATGTTCGCCGACTATACAGGATAAAATTCAACCCTGGAAAGAGAGAAGAGAGAAGGGATAAGCCCAAGCAAGCTGCTGCTCTCCGATTGCGGGCTTTCACCTTGGGACGTATCCATGTACCCATGAAGAGAGAGACTACTTCAAGCGAGTGTGCAACCCAGAGAACCCCTTCGCTGGTAAACCTGAGGAAGAGATATCTTACTCCAAAGAAACTGGTGACCTGGTTCTGACTGTACCCGAGAACCCTAGGAACGCGTTCACATACATGAAGAGAGCAAACCGGACCATAAAGAATGTACAAGGAAAAACCTTTGAAGCAAGAGAAAAGGCAAGCTCTGAGTTGATGAAGATAGTAGGCATGGCAGATGCATCCACCCAACTGAGAGTCCCTTCCTCTAAACATTCTATAGCCCACCATGTGAGATCCTGTTTGTCTCAGATGGCAGCAGAGTGGCGCAATAATTCTGTACTCCCTTAGGATAAATAATAGTACAGAATTTTTGTTAATAAATTTTTATTAAATTCACACTTCTGAACAACCATATTTTTACACTAGAACTCGTCAAAAACAACAGAAGTCCACTGAACTAACCTAAACAAAAACAAACAAAACGGATATTGTCTCAACCGGACGCAGTGCTACCAACATAACAAAGAAAAATAACTTTATTTTCATTTCAATTATTATATACATATTTTAAGATGAATGAATATTTTTTTTCAAAATCAGTATAAATTCTCCCCCTTAAAAAAAATATTTATCTCTTAAAACTTAAACAAACTCAAACAATAACTCACAATATATCAGTTTATAGACATGATTTATCCTTATAGATTTTTTTAGTTTAACGATAATATCTACCGAGAACAGTTTTAATAACATTAACATCTGAGCAAATCCACATTGCTCTACATTAATTACATTTCATTAATCGATTCTCATCTATCAGTACCTCAACAATACGTAATTAATATTGGATTTTTTATTAAGTTTTGTGTATATTGCTTAAGAGAATGCTGATTTGATTTATTTCACATGACTAAAGTTTTATACATTTCTCACATGGGCTAATTTTAAGTCCACAATGTGTACTTTTCTCACTTCAGTAAGGTTCGATTCACGTGCCACTAAAACGGTTACGTCAGTTATGAAATACAAAATCCTAAAAGGTCCTTCATATTTGATAGCTAATTTCTTCGAGAAATTTTTAAACTTGTTACTGAGGTAGTGCGTCTTGACGTACACGAGGTCATTGATCTTGAAAGGTGCTTTGCTCCTGTGATCATTATACTTGTTCCGTTTTCTGTTCCTCTGTATACTTTTTCGAGCGTTCTTGATGGCATTTTTCAAATTGTTCTCCTTTTCTTCAACAGTTAGTTTTTCAGATATGAAGTCCTGTACATTCCATAAATTGGATAAAGCATTGTTAGCAGTATGGTTAAACATTAAATTAAATGCTGTACTGTTTGTGCTTGAGTTACGGGCGGTATTTAGGCTTATTTGAACCAAATTCAAATGCTGGTCCCAGTTAGTTTGATCAGAATGATAAAAACAACGCAGTAAGGTTGATAAATCCCTCAAAAATCTCTCAGATCTATTACCGTTTGCACGGTAAGCGGTGAGACGTCTGTGACAAATATAATTCTTAAATATAAAACATTTAAACTCTTTTGAGATGAAATAACTTGCGTTGTCAGATACAACATTTCTAGGCACTGAAAAATTGGCGAAAATCTGTTCCAACTTTCCTATTATTAATCTTGAATTACATTCTCGTAATGCATAAATCCAAACAAATCTGGTAAATCCATCAACAGCAATAAATAAGTATTTATTTCCAGCTTTTGATCTTGGGAGGGGACCTAAAATATCGATAAATACCGTATTCATTGCCTCTTCGATAGGAATCGATATTAGTTTACCCTCATATTTCATTTGAGTACTCTTGCTCATCGTATTTTATTTAACTTTTTGTTTTATTATGTCATCCAGTCGCGGGTTATAGATATACTCATTTATTTTTCCTTGAGTTCTGTATACGCCAAAATGTCCGCCTAATACTGTGCTGTGGAAAAATGCAAATACTAGATTGAATAGTTTTTTAGGCAAATAAAGTCTATTTTTACCATTTGCTCGTTGATACATTAAAAGCTCATTTTTCATAAAATAGGTTAGTTGATTTGTTCCCTTAGTGATACTGTCGATTATTTTTAAACATTCCTCATCTTCACGTTGGTGACGTTTTAAATCAGTGAAAGCTAAAGGTAGTTCACTCATTACATTTGCTAATAATAAATCTTCTTTCGGCTTAAATGTGTTTTTCCTGGTCTTATTTATAATCTCTTCTTTTTTCTTCTGCACAAGACTTAAAACTTCTCGATTTGAGTTCTTGTTTACGTCTCCGATTTCTTCACTTCCCGAGTCATTTTCATTTTCATTATACATCCTAGATAAGGCATCTGCGATTACATTTTCACTCCCAGGTTTATGTTCTACTGAATAATCCAAGTCTAACAGCCTCTCCGTCCATCTTGATAATCGCCCAAGCTTTCGCTTTGAGTTAAGAACGAAGCTCAATGCTTGATTATCTGTAATAAGTTTGAATGGACGAACTTCAAGAAATTCTCGCCATTTCTCCATACACAGTATTGCTGCATAAGCTTCCTTCTCATAGGTACTATATTTCAATTCAGCAGGCGTAAATTGTTTTGAGTAGTAAGCTATAGGCAGCAAATCTCCTTCCTCATTATGTTGTAATAGTACTCCTGCGGCTGAATTTGAGCTGGCATCAGTTTGGAGAGTGAAAGGTTTGTCAAAATTAGCAATCTGCAGTAATGGGGGGTTCGAAATTTTGTACTTCAATATCTCAAACGCAGTTTGACATTCTTGTGTCCATTTAAATTTTAGAAATTTCTTCTTTAGACTATTTAGGGTACGAGATATTTCAGCATAGTTAGGAATGTACTTGAGCCAATAAGAACATATTCCTGTGAACTGTTTAACTTGCTTTAAGTTTTTTGGAATAGGAAATTAAACCGTAAAAACGTGCACTTTGTTACATCAACTGATAATGGATCCTCTAGAAGAAGACGGCTTTGAATATAAGATGAACACCTTTCTTGGAGCTGCGCTGATGGAAGGGAGAGCAAGAGCATTCTATAAGGGAACCCAGCAGTGGGTAACAAGCAGCTCACTCAACACCTTATCCTCTATCAGCGCCCTATATATATATATACAGAACCAGCCCCTTGTGGATATGGAACTCCTGGCCCAAAGGTGGCAGAGTCAGTCCTAAGAGCCTTAGAGTACAAGAGGAAACCAGAGAATAGATCCATAGTGATAAATGGATACAGAGTAAACTGGGCAGCATGGAACGATCCACAACTCCCACACCCGTTCCATCAAACCACAGGAAATTACCATCCTGGACAAGCACACACCATGTACAAGACTTTTCTTAAAAAGGACATCAGCTGCATCACCCATATAGCTAACCAGGTGATACAACAATACATGGCCATGAACTGCGACGTCTTGACGAAAGGAAGGCAGACCTGGTGTCCGCTCACCCGAAGGAGTGTGCCAAGCTCCACTGCTTACCAGGAAATGGATGCCTTCTTCAAACTTAACCTTGGGAAATCGGCAATCAATTGCCTAGAATGGATTATGTGCTTCTTTAAGTGCATTGAGCTGAAGAAAATAAAAGTCATCCAGCACACAGAGAAGTTACTGATCCGGACCAGATATGACAAGAAACATCACCAGAGAGTGAAAAAGGCAAAAGTGATAAGGATTAAGAAAATCACAGAAATCGAAGACGAGGACCAAATCAAAAGATACATGTTTGATTTGTCGAGAGAGTTTTGCTCCTACATAAAACATGGGGAGAGGGCAAAACTAAGAAGAAGAGCTATCGCTTCCCCAAACATGATCAAAAGAATGATGCTAAAAATTATAGAGCAATTCCATCTAGATTTAGGCAAGAAAATCGAAGGCTCTACTATCAGCATCGGAGGAGAGGAGAAGAAACGAAAGATCATCACGAACATCAATTCCGCAGAAATAAACTCACATGTGAGTGTTAAAGTTCAAGCAACAGAGGATGCCACAAAGTGGAATGAGTGTTTGTCGGCGGATAACTTCCTCTTAATGCACAAAACCTTCTTCGACCCTGAAGTTAGGCAAGAAATGGGCCTCCCTGCTCCCACTGACAACGAGGTCCTCTTCATGAGGATTTGTGAGGCATCACATTGGATATTAGCCAATAAAACCATCACCCTGGGGGAGGGACCAGTGGCATACTCAAAAAACCACAACCAATAGATTGAGTTGGAGCCAAGCCCACTTGGAGAGGATGAACACCTTAACCCGAGAATGGTTCACTCAATGTCTACCCATCTTGCATGAAGGCAGGGCACTAGTCGCTTCCCCAGGCATGCTGATGGGTATGCATAATGCGGCTAGCACTACATTAGCTCTAGCAGCCACTATGCATCTCCAAGACCCTCATAATGTGAAGGTGGTGACTCTTCGCTCCTCGGATGATTCCATGACCGTGTTTGTGTGCCAGTGACATAACCAAGTTGATGGATTCCATAGAGATTAATAGGAGGAGCCTTAAGATGTTAGGTGTAAATTTGAGCCCTGACAAGAGCTTCCTTTTTCCTGAAAAATATGGGGAATACACATCTTGGTTCCAGGACAACTCCTTTGTCGCTCAATATGGAGTGGAAACTTCATCCCTTCGTCCACAGGGAAAGAATCCTGCCGACGATTTCTACTCCGTAGCAAAGACCTGCCAAGTTGCTCAGTTACACAACACAGTGAACCCACTAGGAGCTGAGTTGTGGCTAAGGGTGGGAGTCAGCAATGTTCGCCGACTATACAGGATAAAATTCAACCCTGGAAAGAGAGAAGAGAGAAGGGATAAGCCCAAGCAAGCTGCTGCTCTCCGATTGCGGGCTTTCACCTTGGGACGTATCCATGTACCCATGAAGAGAGAGACTACTTCAAGCGAGTGTGCAACCCAGAGAACCCCTTCGCTGGTAAACCTGAGGAAGAGATATCTTACTCCAAAGAAACTGGTGACCTGGTTCTGACTGTACCCGAGAACCCTAGGAACGCGTTCACATACATGAAGAGAGCAAACCGGACCATAAAGAATGTACAAGGAAAAACCTTTGAAGCAAGAGAAAAGGCAAGCTCTGAGTTGATGAAGATAGTAGGCATGGCAGATGCATCCACCCAACTGAGAGTCCCTTCCTCTAAACATTCTATAGCCCACCATGTGAGATCCTGTTTGTCTCAGATGGCAGCAGAGTGGCGCAATAATTCTGTACTCCCTTAGGATAAATAATAGTACAGAATTTTTGTTAATAAATTTTTATTAAATTCACACTTCTGAACAACCCATATTTTTACACTAGAACTCGTCAAAAACAACAGAAGTCCACTGAACTAACCTAAACAAAAACAAACAAAACGGATATTGTCTCAACCGGACGCAGTGCTACCAACATAACAAAGAAAAATAACTTTATTTTCATTTCAATTATTATATACATATTTTAAGATGAATGAATATTTTTTTTCAAAATCAGTATAAATTCTCCCCCTTAAAAAAAATATTTATCTCTTAAAACTTAAACAAACTCAAACAATAACTCACAATATATCAGTTTATAGACATGATTTATCCTTATAGATTTTTTTAGTTTAACGATAATATCTACCGAGAACAGTTTTAATAACATTAACATCTGAGCAAATCCACATTGCTCTACATTAATTACATTTCATTAATCGATTCTCATCTATCAGTACCTCAACAATACGTAATTAATATTGGATTTTTTATTAAGTTTTGTGTATATTGCTTAAGAGAATGCTGATTTGATTTATTTCACATGACTAAAGTTTTATACATTTCTCACATGGGCTAATTTTAAGTCCACAATGTGTACTTTTCTCACTTCAGTAAGGTTCGATTCACGTGCCACTAAAACGGTTACGTCAGTTATGAAATACAAAATCCTAAAAGGTCCTTCATATTTGATAGCTAATTTCTTCGAGAAATTTTTAAACTTGTTACTGAGGTAGTGCGTCTTGACGTACACGAGGTCATTGATCTTGAAAGGTGCTTTGCTCCTGTGATCATTATACTTGTTCCGTTTTCTGTTCCTCTGTATACTTTTTCGAGCGTTCTTGATGGCATTTTTCAAATTGTTCTCCTTTTCTTCAACAGTTAGTTTTTCAGATATGAAGTCCTGTACATTCCATAAATTGGATAAAGCATTGTTAGCAGTATGGTTAAACATTAAATTAAATGCTGTACTGTTTGTGCTTGAGTTACGGGCGGTATTTAGGCTTATTTGAACCAAATTCAAATGCTGGTCCCAGTTAGTTTGATCAGAATGATAAAAACAACGCAGTAAGGTTGATAAATCCCTCAAAAATCTCTCAGATCTATTACCGTTTGCACGGTAAGCGGTGCGAGACGTCTGTGACAAATATAATTCTTAAATATAAAACATTTAAACTCTTTTGAGATGAAATAACTTGCGTTGTCAGATACAACATTTCTAGGCACTGAAAAATTGGCGAAAATCTGTTCCAACTTTCCTATTATTAATCTTGAATTACATTCTCGTAATGCATAAATCCAAACAAATCTGGTAAATCCATCAACAGCAATAAATAAGTATTTATTTCCAGCTTTTGATCTTGGGAGGGGACCTAAAATATCGATAAATACCGTATTCATTGCCTCTTCGATAGGAATCGATATTAGTACCCTCATATTTCATTTGAGTACTCTTGCTCATCGCACATATTTTACATTCCTTAACTTTTTGTTTTATTATGTCATCCAGTCGCGGGTTATAGATATACTCATTTATTTTTCCTTGAGTTCTGTATACGCCAAAATGTCCGCCTAATACTGTGCTGTGGAAAAATGCAAATACTAGATTGAATAGTTTTTTAGGCAAATAAAGTCTATTTTTACCATTTGCTCGTTGATACATTAAAAGCTCATTTTTCATAAAATAGGTTAGTTGATTTGTTCCCTTAGTGATACTGTCGATTATTTTTAAACATTCCTCATCTTCACGTTGGTGACGTTTTAAATCAGTGAAAGCTAAAGGTAGTTCACTCATTACATTTGCTAATAATAAATCTTCTTTCGGCTTAAATGTGTTTTTCCTGGTCTTATTTATAATCTCTTCTTTTTTCTTCTGCACAAGACTTAAAACTTCTCGATTTGAGTTCTTGTTTACGTCTCCGATTTCTTCACTTCCCGAGTCATTTTCATTATAACATCCTAGATAAGGCATCTGCGATTACATTTTCACTCCCAGGTTTATGTTCTACTGAATAATCCAAGTCTAACAGCCTCTCCGTCCATCTTGATAATCGCCCAAGCTTTCGCTTTGAGTTAAGAACGAAGCTCAATGCTTGATTATCTGTAATAAGTTTGAATGGACGAACTTCAAGAAATTCTCGCCATTTCTCCATACACAGTATTGCTGCATAAGCTTCCTTCTCATAGGTACTATATTTCAATTCAGCAGGCGTAAATTGTTTTGAGTAGTAAGCTATAGGCAGCAAATCTCCTTCCTCATTATGTTGTAATAGTACTCCTGCGGCTGAATTTGAGCTGGCATCAGTTTGGAGAGTGAAAGGTTTGTCAAAATTAGCAATCTGCAGTAATGGGGGGTTCGAAATTTTGTACTTCAATATCTCAAACGCAGTTTGACATTCTTGTGTCCATTTAAATTTTAGAAATTTCTTCTTTAGACTATTTAGGGTACGAGATATTTCAGCATAGTTAGGAATGTACTTGAGCCAATAAGAACATATTCCTGTGAACTGTTTAACTTGCTTTAAGTTTTTTGGAATAGGAAATTAAACCGTAAAAACGTGCACTTTGTTACATCAACTGATAATGGATCCTCTAGAAGAAGACGGCTTTGAATATAAGATGAACACCTTTCTTGGAGCTGCGCTGATGGAAGGGAGAGCAAGAGCATTCTATAAGGGAACCCAGCAGTGGGTAACAAGCAGCTCACTCAACACCTTATCCTCTATCAGCGCCCTATATATATATATACAGAACCAGCCCCTTGTGGATATGGAACTCCTGGCCCAAAGGTGGCAGAGTCAGTCCTAAGAGCCTTAGAGTACAAGAGGAAACCAGAGAATAGATCCATAGTGATAAATGGATACAGAGTAAACTGGGCAGCATGGAACGATCCACAACTCCCACACCCGTTCCATCAAACCACAGGAAATTACCATCCTGGACAAGCACACACCATGTACAAGACTTTTCTTAAAAAGGACATCAGCTGCATCACCCATATAGCTAACCAGGTGATACAACAATACATGGCCATGAACTGCGACGTCTTGACGAAAGGAAGGCAGACCTGGTGTCCGCTCACCCGAAGGAGTGTGCCAAGCTCCACTGCTTACCAGGAAATGGATGCCTTCTTCAAACTTAACCTTGGGAAATCGGCAATCAATTGCCTAGAATGGATTATGTGCTTCTTTAAGTGCATTGAGCTGAAGAAAATAAAAGTCATCCAGCACACAGAGAAGTTACTGATCCGGACCAGATATGACAAGAAACATCACCAGAGAGTGAAAAAGGCAAAAGTGATAAGGATTAAGAAAATCACAGAAATCGAAGACGAGGACCAAATCAAAAGATACATGTTTGATTTGTCGAGAGAGTTTTGCTCCTACATAAAACATGGGGAGAGGGCAAAACTAAGAAGAAGAGCTATCGCTTCCCCAAACATGATCAAAAGAATGATGCTAAAAATTATAGAGCAATTCCATCTAGATTTAGGCAAGAAAATCGAAGGCTCTACTATCAGCATCGGAGGAGAGGAGAAGAAACGAAAGATCATCACGAACATCAATTCCGCAGAAATAAACTCACATGTGAGTGTTAAAGTTCAAGCAACAGAGGATGCCACAAAGTGGAATGAGTGTTTGTCGGCGGATAACTTCCTCTTAATGCACAAAACCTTCTTCGACCCTGAAGTTAGGCAAGAAATGGGCCTCCCTGCTCCCACTGACAACGAGGTCCTCTTCATGAGGATTTGTGAGGCATCACATTGGATATTAGCCAATAAAACCATCACCCTGGGGGAGGGACCAGTGGCATACTCAAAAACCACAACCAATAGATTGAGTTGGAGCCAAGCCCACTTGGAGAGGATGAACACCTTAACCCGAGAATGGTTCACTCAATGTCTACCCATCTTGCATGAAGGCAGGGCACTAGTCGCTTCCCCAGGCATGCTGATGGGTATGCATAATGCGGCTAGCACTACATTAGCTCTAGCAGCCACTATGCATCTCCAAGACCCTCATAATGTGAAGGTGGTGACTCTTCGCTCCTCGGATGATTCCATGACCGTGTTTGTGGCCAGTGACATAACCAAGTTGATGGATTCCATAGAGATTAATAGGAGGAGCCTTAAGATGTTAGGTGTAAATTTGAGCCCTGACAAGAGCTTCCTTTTTCCTGAAAAATATGGGGAATACACATCTTGGTTCCAGGACAACTCCTTTGTCGCTCAATATGGAGTGGAAACTTCATCCCTTCGTCCACAGGGAAAGAATCCTGCCGACGATTTCTACTCCGTAGCAAAGACCTGCCAAGTTGCTCAGTTACACAACACAGTGAACCCACTAGGAGCTGAGTTGTGGCTAAGGGTGGGAGTCAGCAATGTTCGCCGACTATACAGGATAAAATTCAACCCTGGAAAGAGAGAAGAGAGAAGGGATAAGCCCAAGCAAGCTGCTGCTCTCCGATTGCGGGCTTTCACCTTGGGACGTATCCATGTACCCATGAAGAGAGAGACTACTTCAAGCGAGTGTGCAACCCAGAGAACCCCTTCGCTGGTAAACCTGAGGAAGAGATATCTTACTCCAAAGAAACTGGTGACCTGGTTCTGACTGTACCCGAGAACCCTAGGAACGCGTTCACATACATGAAGAGAGCAAACCGGACCATAAAGAATGTACAAGGAAAAACCTTTGAAGCAAGAGAAAAGGCAAGCTCTGAGTTGATGAAGATAGTAGGCATGGCAGATGCATCCACCCAACTGAGAGTCCCTTCCTCTAAACATTCTATAGCCCACCATGTGAGATCCTGTTTGTCTCAGATGGCAGCAGAGTGGCGCAATAATTCTGTACTCCCTTAGGATAAATAATAGTACAGAATTTTTGTTAATAAATTTTTATTAAATTCACACTTCTGAACAACCATATTTTTACACTAGAACTCGTCAAAAACAACAGAAGTCCACTGAACTAACCTAAACAAAAACAAACAAAACGGATATTGTCTCAACCGGACGCAGTGCTACCAACATAACAAAGAAAAATAACTTTATTTTCATTTCAATTATTATATACATATTTTAAGATGAATGAATATTTTTTTTCAAAATCAGTATAAATTCTCCCCCTTAAAAAAAATATTTATCTCTTAAAACTTAAACAAACTCAAACAATAACTCACAATATATCAGTTTATAGACATGATTTATCCTTATAGATTTTTTTAGTTTAACGATAATATCTACCGAGAACAGTTTTAATAACATTAACATCTGAGCAAATCCACATTGCTCTACATTAATTACATTTCATTAATCGATTCTCATCTATCAGTACCTCAACAATACGTAATTAATATTGGATTTTTTATTAAGTTTTGTGTATATTGCTTAAGAGAATGCTGATTTGATTTATTTCACATGACTAAAGTTTTATACATTTCTCACATGGGCTAATTTTAAGTCCACAATGTGTACTTTTCTCACTTCAGTAAGGTTCGATTCACGTGCCACTAAAACGGTTACGTCAGTTATGAAATACAAAATCCTAAAAGGTCCTTCATATTTGATAGCTAATTTCTTCGAGAAATTTTTAAACTTGTTACTGAGGTAGTGCGTCTTGACGTACACGAGGTCATTGATCTTGAAAGGTGCTTTGCTCCTGTGATCATTATACTTGTTCCGTTTTCTGTTCCTCTGTATACTTTTTCGAGCGTTCTTGATGGCATTTTTCAAATTGTTCTCCTTTTCTTCAACAGTTAGTTTTTCAGATATGAAGTCCTGTACATTCCATAAATTGGATAAAGCATTGTTAGCAGTATGGTTAAACATTAAATTAAATGCTGTACTGTTTGTGCTTGAGTTACGGGCGGTATTTAGGCTTATTTGAACCAAATTCAAATGCTGGTCCCAGTTAGTTTGATCAGAATGATAAAAACAACGCAGTAAGGTTGATAAATCCCTCAAAAATCTCTCAGATCTATTACCGTTTGCACGGTAAGCGGTGAGACGTCTGTGACAAATATAATTCTTAAATATAAAACATTTAAACTCTTTTTGAGATGAAATAACTTGCGTTGTCAGATACAACATTTCTAGGCACTGAAAAATTGGCGAAAATCTGTTCCAACTTTCCTATTATTAATCTTGAATTACATTCTCGTAATGCATAAATCCAAACAAATCTGGTAAATCCATCAACAGCAATAAATAAGTATTTATTTCCAGCTTTTGATCTTGGGAGGGGACCTAAAATATCGATAAATACCGTATTCATTGCCTCTTCGATAGGAATCGATATTAGTTTACCCTCATATTTCATTTGAGTACTCTTGCTCATCGCACATATTTTACATTCCTTAACTTTTTGTTTTATTATGTCATCCAGTCGCGGGTTATAGATATACTCATTTATTTTTCCTTGAGTTCTGTATACGCCAAAATGTCCGCCTAATACTGTGCTGTGGAAAAATGCAAATACTAGATTGAATAGTTTTTTAGGCAAATAAAGTCTATTTTTACCATTTGCTCGTTGATACATTAAAAGCTCATTTTTCATAAAATAGGTTAGTTGATTTGTTCCCTTAGTGATACTGTCGATTATTTTTAAACATTCCTCATCTTCACGTTGGTGACGTTTTAAATCAGTGAAAGCTAAAGGTAGTTCACTCATTACATTTGCTAATAATAAATCTTCTTTCGGCTTAAATGTGTTTTTCCTGGTCTTATTTATAATCTCTTCTTTTTTCTTCTGCACAAGACTTAAAACTTCTCGATTTGAGTTCTTGTTTACGTCTCCGATTTCTTCACTTCCCGAGTCATTTTTTTCATTATACATCCTAGATAAGGCATCTGCGATTACATTTTCACTCCCAGGTTTATGTTCTACTGAATAATCCAAGTCTAACAGCCTCTCCGTCCATCTTGATAATCGCCCAAGCTTTCGCTTTGAGTTAAGAACGAAGCTCAATGCTTGATTATCTGTAATAAGTTTGAATGGACGAACTTCAAGAAATTCTCGCCATTTCTCCATACACAGTATTGCTGCATAAGCTTCCTTCTCATAGGTACTATATTTCAATTCAGCAGGCGTAAATTGTTTTGAGTAGTAAGCTATAGGCAGCAAATCTCCTTCCTCATTATGTTGTAATAGTACTCCTGCGGCTGAATTTGAGCTGGCATCAGTTTGGAGAGTGAAAGGTTTGTCAAAATTAGCAATCTGCAGTAATGGGGGGTTCGAAATTTTGTACTTCAATATCTCAAACGCAGTTTGACATTCTTGTGTCCATTTAAATTTTAGAAATTTCTTCTTTAGACTATTTAGGGTACGAGATATTTCAGCATAGTTAGGAATGTACTTGAGCCAATAAGAACATATTCCTGTGAACTGTTTAACTTGCTTTAAGTTTTTTGGAATAGGAAATTAAACCGTAAAAACGTGCACTTTGTTACATCAACTGATAATGGATCCTCTAGAAGAAGACGGCTTTGAATATAAGATGAACACCTTTCTTGGAGCTGCGCTGATGGAAGGGAGAGCAAGAGCATTCTATAAGGGAACCCAGCAGTGGGTAACAAGCAGCTCACTCAACACCTTATCCTCTATCAGCGCCCTATATATATATATACAGAACCAGCCCCTTGTGGATATGGAACTCCTGGCCCAAAGGTGGCAGAGTCAGTCCTAAGAGCCTTAGAGTACAAGAGGAAACCAGAGAATAGATCCATAGTGATAAATGGATACAGAGTAAACTGGGCAGCATGGAACGATCCACAACTCCCACACCCGTTCCATCAAACCACAGGAAATTACCATCCTGGACAAGCACACACCATGTACAAGACTTTTCTTAAAAAGGACATCAGCTGCATCACCCATATAGCTAACCAGGTGATACAACAATACATGGCCATGAACTGCGACGTCTTGACGAAAGGAAGGCAGACCTGGTGTCCGCTCACCCGAAGGAGTGTGCCAAGCTCCACTGCTTACCAGGAAATGGATGCCTTCTTCAAACTTAACCTTGGGAAATCGGCAATCAATTGCCTAGAATGGATTATGTGCTTCTTTAAGTGCATTGAGCTGAAGAAAATAAAAGTCATCCAGCACACAGAGAAGTTACTGATCCGGACCAGATATGACAAGAAACATCACCAGAGAGTGAAAAAGGCAAAAGTGATAAGGATTAAGAAAATCACAGAAATCGAAGACGAGGACCAAATCAAAAGATACATGTTTGATTTGTCGAGAGAGTTTTGCTCCTACATAAAACATGGGGAGAGGGCAAAACTAAGAAGAAGAGCTATCGCTTCCCCAAACATGATCAAAAGAATGATGCTAAAAATTATAGAGCAATTCCATCTAGATTTAGGCAAGAAAATCGAAGGCTCTACTATCAGCATCGGAGGAGAGGAGAAGAAACGAAAGATCATCACGAACATCAATTCCGCAGAAATAAACTCACATGTGAGTGTTAAAGTTCAAGCAACAGAGGATGCCACAAAGTGGAATGAGTGTTTGTCGGCGGATAACTTCCTCTTAATGCACAAAACCTTCTTCGACCCTGAAGTTAGGCAAGAAATGGGCCTCCCTGCTCCCACTGACAACGAGGTCCTCTTCATGAGGATTTGTGAGGCATCACATTGGATATTAGCCAATAAAACCATCACCCTGGGGGAGGGACCAGTGGCATACTCAAAAACCACAACCAATAGATTGAGTTGGAGCCAAGCCCACTTGGAGAGGATGAACACCTTAACCCGAGAATGGTTCACTCAATGTCTACCCATCTTGCATGAAGGCAGGGCACTAGTCGCTTCCCCAGGCATGCTGATGGGTATGCATAATGCGGCTAGCACTACATTAGCTCTAGCAGCCACTATGCATCTCCAAGACCCTCATAATGTGAAGGTGGTGACTCTTCGCTCCTCGGATGATTCCATGACCGTGTTTGTGGCCAGTGACATAACCAAGTTGATGGATTCCATAGAGATTAATAGGAGGAGCCTTAAGATGTTAGGTGTAAATTTGAGCCCTGACAAGAGCTTCCTTTTTCCTGAAAAATATGGGGAATACACATCTTGGTTCCAGGACAACTCCTTTGTCGCTCAATATGGAGTGGAAACTTCATCCCTTCGTCCACAGGGAAAGAATCCTGCCGACGATTTCTACTCCGTAGCAAAGACCTGCCAAGTTGCTCAGTTACACAACACAGTGAACCCACTAGGAGCTGAGTTGTGGCTAAGGGTGGGAGTCAGCAATGTTCGCCGACTATACAGGATAAAATTCAACCCTGGAAAGAGAGAAGAGAGAAGGGATAAGCCCAAGCAAGCTGCTGCTCTCCGATTGCGGGCTTTCACCTTGGGACGTATCCATGTACCCATGAAGAGAGAGACTACTTCAAGCGAGTGTGCAACCCAGAGAACCCCTTCGCTGGTAAACCTGAGGAAGAGATATCTTACTCCAAAGAAACTGGTGACCTGGTTCTGACTGTACCCGAGAACCCTAGGAACGCGTTCACATACATGAAGAGAGCAAACCGGACCATAAAGAATGTACAAGGAAAAACCTTTGAAGCAAGAGAAAAGGCAAGCTCTGAGTTGATGAAGATAGTAGGCATGGCAGATGCATCCACCCAACTGAGAGTCCCTTCCTCTAAACATTCTATAGCCCACCATGTGAGATCCTGTTTGTCTCAGATGGCAGCAGAGTGGCGCAATAATTCTGTACTCCCTTAGGATAAATAATAGTACAGAATTTTTGTTAATAAATTTTTATTAAATTCACACTTCTGAAACAGCCATATTTTTACACTAGAACTCGTCAAAAACAACAGAAGTCCACTGAACTAAACCTAAACAAAAACAAACAAAACGGATATTGTCTCAACCGGACGCAGTGCTACCAACATAACAAAGAAAAATAACTTTATTTTCATTTCAATTATTATATACATATTTTAAGATGAATGAATATTTTTTTTCAAAATCAGTATAAATTCTCCCCCTTAAAAAAAATATTTATCTCTTAAAACTTAAACAAACTCAAACAATAACTCACAATATATCAGTTTATAGACATGATTTATCCTTATAGATTTTTTTAGTTTAACGATAATATCTACCGAGAACAGTTTTAATAACATTAACATCTGAGCAAATCCACATTGCTCTACATTAATTACATTTCATTAATCGATTCTCATCTATCAGTACCTCAACAATACGTAATTAATATTGGATTTTTTATTAAGTTTTGTGTATATTGCTTAAGAGAATGCTGATTTGATTTATTTCACATGACTAAAGTTTTATACATTTCTCACATGGGCTAATTTTAAGTCCACAATGTGTACTTTTCTCACTTCAGTAAGGTTCGATTCACGTGCCACTAAAACGGTTACGTCAGTTATGAAATACAAAATCCTAAAAGGTCCTTCATATTTGATAGCTAATTTCTTCGAGAAATTTTTAAACTTGTTACTGAGGTAGTGCGTCTTGACGTACACGAGGTCATTGATCTTGAAAGGTGCTTTGCTCCTGTGATCATTATACTTGTTCCGTTTTCTGTTCCTCTGTATACTTTTTCGAGCGTTCTTGATGGCATTTTTCAAATTGTTCTCCTTTTCTTCAACAGTTAGTTTTCAGATATGAAGTCCTGTACATTCCATAAATTGGATAAAGCATTGTTAGCAGTATGGTTAAACATTAAATTAAATGCTGTACTGTTGTGTGCTTGAGTTACGGGCGGTATTTAGGCTTATTTGAACCAAATTCAAATGCTGGTCCCAGTTAGTTTGATCAGAATGATAAAAACAACGCAGTAAGGTTGATAAATCCCTCAAAAATCTCTCAGATCTATTACCGTTTGCACGGTAAGCGGTGAGACGTCTGTGACAAATATAATTCTTAAATATAAAACATTTAAACTCTTTTGAGATGAAATAACTTGCGTTGTCAGATACAACATTTCTAGGCACTGAAAAATTGGCGAAAATCTGTTCCAACTTTCCTATTATTAATCTTGAATTACATTCTCGTAATGCATAAATCCAAACAAATCTGGTAAATCCATCAACAGCAATAAATAAGTATTTATTTCCAGCTTTTGATCTTGGGAGGGGACCTAAAATATCGATAAATACCGTATTCATTGCCTCTTCGATAGGAATCGATATTAGTTTACCCTCATATTTCATTTGAGTACTCTTGCTCATCGCACATATTTTACATTCCTTAACTTTTTGTTTTATTATGTCATCCAGTCGCGGGTTATAGATATACTCATTTATTTTTCCTTGAGTTCTGTATACGCCAAAATGTCCGCCTAATACTGTGCTGTGGAAAAATGCAAATACTAGATTGAATAGTTTTTTAGGCAAATAAAGTCTATTTTTACCATTTGCTCGTTGATACATTAAAAGCTCATTTTTCATAAAATAGGTTAGTTGATTTGTTCCCTTAGTGATACTGTCGATTATTTTTAAACATTCCTCATCTTCACGTTGGTGACGTTTTAAATCAGTGAAAGCTAAAGGTAGTTCACTCATTACATTTGCTAATAATAAATCTTCTTTCGGCTTAAATGTGTTTTTCCTGGTCTTATTTATAATCTCTTCTTTTTTTCTTCTGCACAAGACTTAAAACTTCTCGATTTGAGTTCTTGTTTACGTCTCCGATTTCTTCACTTCCCGAGTCATTTTCATTTTCATTATACATCCTAGATAAGGCATCTGCGATTACATTTTCACTCCCAGGTTTATGTTCTACTGAATAATCCAAGTCTAACAGCCTCTCCGTCCATCTTGATAATCGCCCAAGCTTTCGCTTTGAGTTAAGAACGAAGCTCAATGCTTGATTATCTGTAATAAGTTTGAATGGACGAACTTCAAGAAATTCTCGCCATTTCTCCATACACAGTATTGCTGCATAAGCTTCCTTCTCATAGGTACTATATTTCAATTCAGCAGGCGTAAATTGTTTTGAGTAGTAAGCTATAGGCAGCAAATCTCCTTCCTCATTATGTTGTAATAGTACTCCTGCGGCTGAATTTGAGCTGGCATCAGTTTGGAGAGTGAAAGGTTTGTCAAAATTAGCAATCTGCAGTAATGGGGGGTTCGAAATTTTGTACTTCAATATCTCAAACGCAGTTTGACATTCTTGTGTCCATTTAAATTTTAGAAATTTCTTCTTTAGACTATTTAGGGTACGAGATATTTCAGCATAGTTAGGAATGTACTTGAGCCAATAAGAACATATTCCTGTGAACTGTTTAACTTGCTTTAAGTTTTTTGGAATAGGAAATTAAACCGTAAAAACGTGCACTTTGTTACATCAACTGATAATGGATCCTCTAGAAGAAGACGGCTTTGAATATAAGATGAACACCTTTCTTGGAGCTGCGCTGATGGAAGGGAGAGCAAGAGCATTCTATAAGGGAACCCAGCAGTGGGTAACAAGCAGCTCACTCAACACCTTATCCTCTATCAGCGCCCTATATATATATATATACAGAACCAGCCCCTTGTGGATATGGAACTCCTGGCCCAAAGGTGGCAGAGTCAGTCCTAAGAGCCTTAGAGTACAAGAGGAAACCAGAGAATAGATCCATAGTGATAAATGGATACAGAGTAAACTGGGCAGCATGGAACGATCCACAACTCCCACACCCGTTCCATCAAACCACAGGAAATTACCATCCTGGACAAGCACACACCATGTACAAGACTTTTCTTAAAAAGGACATCAGCTGCATCACCCATATAGCTAACCAGGTGATACAACAATACATGGCCATGAACTGCGACGTCTTGACGAAAGGAAGGCAGACCTGGTGTCCGCTCACCCGAAGGAGTGTGCCAAGCTCCACTGCTTACCAGGAAATGGATGCCTTCTTCAAACTTAACCTTGGGAAATCGGCAATCAATTGCCTAGAATGGATTATGTGCTTCTTTAAGTGCATTGAGCTGAAGAAAATAAAAGTCATCCAGCACACAGAGAAGTTACTGATCCGGACCAGATATGACAAGAAACATCACCAGAGAGTGAAAAAGGCAAAAGTGATAAGGATTAAGAAAATCACAGAAATCGAAGACGAGGACCAAATCAAAAGATACATGTTTGATTTGTCGAGAGAGTTTTGCTCCTACATAAAACATGGGGAGAGGGCAAAACTAAGAAGAAGAGCTATCGCTTCCCCAAACATGATCAAAAGAATGATGCTAAAAATTATAGAGCAATTCCATCTAGATTTAGGCAAGAAAATCGAAGGCTCTACTATCAGCATCGGAGGAGAGGAGAAGAAACGAAAGATCATCACGAACATCAATTCCGCAGAAATAAACTCACATGTGAGTGTTAAAGTTCAAGCAACAGAGGATGCCACAAAGTGGAATGAGTGTTTGTCGGCGGATAACTTCCTCTTAATGCACAAAACCTTCTTCGACCCTGAAGTTAGGCAAGAAATGGGCCTCCCTGCTCCCACTGACAACGAGGTCCTCTTCATGAGGATTTGTGAGGCATCACATTGGATATTAGCCAATAAAACCATCACCCTGGGGGAGGGACCAGTGGCATACTCAAAAACCACAACCAATAGATTGAGTTGGAGCCAAGCCCACTTGGAGAGGATGAACACCTTAACCCGAGAATGGTTCACTCAATGTCTACCCATCTTGCATGAAGGCAGGGCACTAGTCGCTTCCCCAGGCATGCTGATGGGTATGCATAATGCGGCTAGCACTACATTAGCTCTAGCAGCCACTATGCATCTCCAAGACCCTCATAATGTGAAGGTGGTGACTCTTCGCTCCTCGGATGATTCCATGACCGTGTTTGTGGCCAGTGACATAACCAAGTTGATGGATTCCATAGAGATTAATAGGAGGAGCCTTAAGATGTTAGGTGTAAATTTGAGCCCTGACAAGAGCTTCCTTTTTCCTGAAAAATATGGGGAATACACATCTTGGTTCCAGGACAACTCCTTTGTCGCTCAATATGGAGTGGAAACTTCATCCCTTCGTCCACAGGGAAAGAATCCTGCCGACGATTTCTACTCCGTAGCAAAGACCTGCCAAGTTGCTCAGTTACACAACACAGTGAACCCACTAGGAGCTGAGTTGTGGCTAAGGGTGGGAGTCAGCAATGTTCGCCGACTATACAGGATAAAATTCAACCCTGGAAAGAGAGAAGAGAGAAGGGATAAGCCCAAGCAAGCTGCTGCTCTCCGATTGCGGGCTTTCACCTTGGGACGTATCCATGTACCCATGAAGAGAGAGACTACTTCAAGCGAGTGTGCAACCCAGAGAACCCCTTCGCTGGTAAACCTGAGGAAGAGATATCTTACTCCAAAGAAACTGGTGACCTGGTTCTGACTGTACCCGAGAACCCTAGGAACGCGTTCACATACATGAAGAGAGCAAACCGGACCATAAAGAATGTACAAGGAAAAACCTTTGAAGCAAGAGAAAAGGCAAGCTCTGAGTTGATGAAGATAGTAGGCATGGCAGATGCATCCACCCAACTGAGAGTCCCTTCCTCTAAACATTCTATAGCCCACCATGTGAGATCCTGTTTGTCTCAGATGGCAGCAGAGTGGCGCAATAATTCTGTACTCCCTTAGGATAAATAATAGTACAGAATTTTTGTTAATAAATTTTTATTAAATTCACACTTCTGAACAGCCATATTTTTACACTAGAACTCGTCAAAAACAACAGAAGTCCACTGAACTAACCTAAACAAAAACAAACAAAACGGATATTGTCTCAACCGGACGCAGTGCTACCAACATAACAAAGAAAAATAACTTTATTTTCATTTCAATTATTATATACATATTTTAAGATGAATGAATATTTTTTTTTCAAAATCAGTATAAATTCTCCCCCTTAAAAAAAATATTTATCTCTTAAAACTTAAACAAACTCAAACAATAACTCACAATATATCAGTTTATAGACATGATTTATCCTTATAGATTTTTTTAGTTTAACGATAATATCTACCGAGAACAGTTTTAATAACATTAACATCTGAGCAAATCCACATTGCTCTACATTAATTACATTTCATTAATCGATTCTCATCTATCAGTACCTCAACAATACGTAATTAATATTGGATTTTTTATTAAGTTTTGTGTATATTGCTTAAGAGAATGCTGATTTGATTTATTTCACATGACTAAAGTTTTATACATTTCTCACATGGGCTAATTTTAAGTCCACAATGTGTACTTTTCTCACTTCAGTAAGGTTCGATTCACGTGCCACTAAAACGGTTACGTCAGTTATGAAATACAAAATCCTAAAAGGTCCTTCATATTTGATAGCTAATTTCTTCGAGAAATTTTTAAACTTGTTACTGAGGTAGTGCGTCTTGACGTACACGAGGTCATTGATCTTGAAAGGTGCTTTGCTCCTGTGATCATTATACTTGTTCCGTTTTCTGTTCCTCTGTATACTTTTTCGAGCGTTCTTGATGGCATTTTTCAAATTGTTCTCCTTTTCTTCAACAGTTAGTTTTTCAGATATGAAGTCCTGTACATTCCATAAATTGGATAAAGCATTGTTAGCAGTATGGTTAAACATTAAATTAAATGCTGTACTGTTTGTGCTTGAGTTACGGGCGGTATTTAGGCTTATTTGAACCAAATTCAAATGCTGGTCCCAGTTAGTTTGATCAGAATGATAAAAACAACGCAGTAAGGTTGATAAATCCCTCAAAAATCTCTCAGATCTATTACCGTTTGCACGGTAAGCGGTGAGACGTCTGTGACAAATATAATTCTTAAATATAAAACATTTAAACTCTTTTGAGATGAAATAACTTGCGTTGTCAGATACAACATTTCTAGGCACTGAAAAATTGGCGAAAATCTGTTCCAACTTTCCTATTATTAATCTTGAATTACATTCTCGTAATGCATAAATCCAAACAAATCTGGTAAATCCATCAACAGCAATAAATAAGTATTTATTTCCAGCTTTTGATCTTGGGAGGGGACCTAAAATATCGATAAATACCGTATTCATTGCCTCTTCGATAGGAATCGATATTAGTTTACCCTCATATTTCATTTGAGTACTCTTGCTCATCGCACATATTTTACATTCCTTAACTTTTTGTTTTATTATGTCATCCAGTCGCGGGTTATAGATATACTCATTTATTTTTCCTTGAGTTCTGTATACGCCAAAATGTCCGCCTAATACTGTGCTGTGGAAAAATGCAAATACTAGATTGAATAGTTTTTTAGGCAAATAAAGTCTATTTTTACCATTTGCTCGTTGATACATTAAAAGCTCATTTTTCATAAAATAGGTTAGTTGATTTGTTCCCTTAGTGATACTGTCGATTATTTTTAAACATTCCTCATCTTCACGTTGGTGACGTTTTAAATCAGTGAAAGCTAAAGGTAGTTCACTCATTACATTTGCTAATAATAAATCTTCTTTCGGCTTAAATGTGTTTTTCCTGGTCTTATTTATAATCTCTTCTTTTTTCTTCTGCACAAGACTTAAAACTTCTCGATTTGAGTTCTTGTTTACGTCTCCGATTTCTTCACTTCCCGAGTCATTTTCATTTTATACATCCTAGATAAGGCATCTGCGATTACATTTTCACTCCCAGGTTTATGTTCTACTGAATAATCCAAGTCTAACAGCCTCTCCGTCCATCTTGATAATCGCCCAAGCTTTCGCTTTGAGTTAAGAACGAAGCTCAATGCTTGATTATCTGTAATAAGTTTGAATGGACGAACTTCAAGAAATTCTCGCCATTTCTCCATACACAGTATTGCTGCATAAGCTTCCTTCTCATAGGTACTATATTTCAATTCAGCAGGCGTAAATTGTTTTGAGTAGTAAGCTATAGGCAGCAAATCTCCTTCCTCATTATGTTGTAATAGTACTCCTGCGGCTGAATTTGAGCTGGCATCAGTTTGGAGAGTGAAAGGTTTGTCAAAATTAGCAATCTGCAGTAATGGGGGGTTCGAAATTTTGTACTTCAATATCTCAAACGCAGTTTGACATTCTTGTGTCCATTTAAATTTTAGAAATTTCTTCTTTAGACTATTTAGGGTACGAGATATTTCAGCATAGTTAGGAATGTACTTGAGCCAATAAGAACATATTCCTGTGAACTGTTTAACTTGCTTTAAGTTTTTTGGAATAGGAAATTAAACCGTAAAAACGTGCACTTTGTTACATCAACTGATAATGGATCCTCTAGAAGAAGACGGCTTTGAATATAAGATGAACACCTTTCTTGGAGCTGCGCTGATGGAAGGGAGAGCAAGAGCATTCTATAAGGGAACCCAGCAGTGGGTAACAAGCAGCTCACTCAACACCTTATCCTCTATCAGCGCCCTATATATATATATACAGAACCAGCCCCTTGTGGATATGGAACTCCTGGCCCAAAGGTGGCAGAGTCAGTCCTAAGAGCCTTAGAGTACAAGAGGAAACCAGAGAATAGATCCATAGTGATAAATGGATACAGAGTAAACTGGGCAGCATGGAACGATCCACAACTCCCACACCCGTTCCATCAAACCACAGGAAATTACCATCCTGGACAAGCACACACCATGTACAAGACTTTTCTTAAAAAGGACATCAGCTGCATCACCCATATAGCTAACCAGGTGATACAACAATACATGGCCATGAACTGCGACGTCTTGACGAAAAGAAGGCAGACCTGGTGTCCGCTCACCGAAGGAGTGTGCCAAGCTCCACTGCTTACCAGGAAATGGATGCCTTCTTCAAACTTAACCTTGGGAAATCGGCAATCAATTGCCTAGAATGGATTATGTGCTTCTTTAAGTGCATTGAGCTGAAGAAAATAAAAGTCATCCAGCACACAGAGAAGTTACTGATCCGGACCAGATATGACAAGAAACATCACCAGAGAGTGAAAAAGGCAAAAGTGATAAGGATTAAGAAAATCACAGAAATCGAAGACGAGGACCAAATCAAAAGATACATGTTTGATTTGTCGAGAGAGTTTTGCTCCTACATAAAACATGGGGAGAGGGCAAAACTAAGAAGAAGAGCTATCGCTTCCCCAAACATGATCAAAAGAATGATGCTAAAAATTATAGAGCAATTCCATCTAGATTTAGGCAAGAAAATCGAAGGCTCTACTATCAGCATCGGAGGAGAGGAGAAGAAACGAAAGATCATCACGAACATCAATTCCGCAGAAATAAACTCACATGTGAGTGTTAAAGTTCAAGCAACAGAGGATGCCACAAAGTGGAATGAGTGTTTGTCGGCGGATAACTTCCTCTTAATGCACAAAACCTTCTTCGACCCTGAAGTTAGGCAAGAAATGGGCCTCCCTGCTCCCACTGACAACGAGGTCCTCTTCATGAGGATTTGTGAGGCATCACATTGGATATTAGCCAATAAAACCATCACCCTGGGGGAGGGACCAGTGGCATACTCAAAAACCACAACCAATAGATTGAGTTGGAGCCAAGCCCACTTGGAGAGGATGAACACCTTAACCCGAGAATGGTTCACTCAATGTCTACCCATCTTGCATGAAGGCAGGGCACTAGTCGCTTCCCCAGGCATGCTGATGGGTATGCATAATGCGGCTAGCACTACATTAGCTCTAGCAGCCACTATGCATCTCCAAGACCCTCATAATGTGAAGGTGGTGACTCTTCGCTCCTCGGATGATTCCATGACCGTGTTTGTGGCCAGTGACATAACCAAGTTGATGGATTCCATAGAGATTAATAGGAGGAGCCTTAAGATGTTAGGTGTAAATTTGAGCCCTGACAAGAGCTTCCTTTTTCCTGAAAAATATGGGGAATACACATCTTGGTTCCAGGACAACTCCTTTGTCGCTCAATATGGAGTGGAAACTTCATCCCTTCGTCCACAGGGAAAGAATCCTGCCGACGATTTCTACTCCGTAGCAAAGACCTGCCAAGTTGCTCAGTTACACAACACAGTGAACCCACTAGGAGCTGAGTTGTGGCTAAGGGTGGGAGTCAGCAATGTTCGCCGACTATACAGGATAAAATTCAACCCTGGAAAGAGAGAAGAGAGAAGGGATAAGCCCAAGCAAGCTGCTGCTCTCCGATTGCGGGCTTTCACCTTGGGACGTATCCATGTACCCATGAAGAGAGAGACTACTTCAAGCGAGTGTGCAACCCAGAGAACCCCTTCGCTGGTAAACCTGAGGAAGAGATATCTTACTCCAAAGAAACTGGTGACCTGGTTCTGACTGTACCCGAGAACCCTAGGAACGCGTTCACATACATGAAGAGAGCAAACCGGACCATAAAGAATGTACAAGGAAAAACCTTTGAAGCAAGAGAAAAGGCAAGCTCTGAGTTGATGAAGATAGTAGGCATGGCAGATGCATCCACCCAACTGAGAGTCCCTTCCTCTAAACATTCTATAGCCCACCATGTGAGATCCTGTTTGTCTCAGATGGCAGCAGAGTGGCGCAATAATTCTGTACTCCCTTAGGATAAATAATAGTACAGAATTTTTGTTAATAAATTTTTATTAAATTCACACTTCTGAACAACCATATTTTTACACTAGAACTCGTCAAAAACAACAGAAGTCCACTGAACTAACCTAAACAAAAACAAACAAAACGGATATTGTCTCAACCGGACGCAGTGCTACCAACATAACAAAGAAAAATAACTTTATTTTCATTTCAATTATTATATACATATTTTAAGATGAATGAATATTTTTTTTCAAAATCAGTATAAATTCTCCCCCTTAAAAAAAATATTTATCTCTTAAAACTTAAACAAACTCAAACAATAACTCACAATATATCAGTTTATAGACATGATTTATCCTTATAGATTTTTTTAGTTTAACGATAATATCTACCGAGAACAGTTTTTAATAACATTAACATCTGAGCAAATCCACATTGCTCTACATTAATTACATTTCATTAATCGATTCTCATCTATCAGTACCTCAACAATACGTAATTAATATTGGATTTTTTATTAAGTTTTGTGTATATTGCTTAAGAGAATGCTGATTTGATTTATTTCACATGACTAAAGTTTTATACATTTCTCACATGGGCTAATTTTAAGTCCACAATGTGTACTTTTCTCACTTCAGTAAGGTTCGATTCACGTGCCACTAAAACGGTTACGTCAGTTATGAAATACAAAATCCTAAAAGGTCCTTCATATTTGATAGCTAATTTCTTCGAGAAATTTTTAAACTTGTTACTGAGGTAGTGCGTCTTGACGTACACGAGGTCATTGATCTTGAAAGGTGCTTTGCTCCTGTGATCATTATACTTGTTCCGTTTTCTGTTCCTCTGTATACTTTTTCGAGCGTTCTTGATGGCATTTTTCAAATTGTTCTCCTTTTCTTCAACAGTTAGTTTTTCAGATATGAAGTCCTGTACATTCCATAAATTGGATAAAGCATTGTTAGCAGTATGGTTAAACATTAAATTAAATGCTGTACTGTTTGTGCTTGAGTTACGGGCGGTATTTAGGCTTATTTGAACCAAAATTCAAATGCTGGTCCCAGTTAGTTTGATCAGAATGATAAAAACAACGCAGTAAGGTTGATAAATCCCTCAAAAATCTCTCAGATCTATTACCGTTTGCACGGTAAGCGGTGAGACGTCTGTGACAAATATAATTCTTAAATATAAAACATTTAAACTCTTTTGAGATGAAATAACTTGCGTTGTCAGATACAACATTTCTAGGCACTGAAAAATTGGCGAAAATCTGTTCCAACTTTCCTATTATTAATCTTGAATTACATTCTCGTAATGCATAAATCCAAACAAATCTGGTAAATCCATCAACAGCAATAAATAAGTATTTATTTCCAGCTTTTGATCTTGGGAGGGGACCTAAAATATCGATAAATACCGTATTCATTGCCTCTTCGATAGGAATCGATATTAGTTTACCCTCATATTTCATTTGAGTACTCTTGCTCATCGCACATATTTTACATTCCTTAACTTTTTGTTTTATTATGTCATCCAGTCGCGGGTTATAGATATACTCATTTATTTTTCCTTGAGTTCTGTATACGCCAAAATGTCCGCCTAATACTGTGCTGTGGAAAAATGCAAATACTAGATTGAATAGTTTTTTAGGCAAATAAAGTCTATTTTTACCATTTGCTCGTTGATACATTAAAAGCTCATTTTTCATAAAATAGGTTAGTTGATTTGTTCCCTTAGTGATACTGTCGATTATTTTTAAACATTCCTCATCTTCACGTTGGTGACGTTTTAAATCAGTGAAAGCTAAAGGTAGTTCACTCATTACATTTGCTAATAATAAATCTTCTTTCGGCTTAAATGTGTTTTTCCTGGTCTTATTTATAATCTCTTCTTTTTTCTTCTGCACAAGACTTAAAACTTCTCGATTTGAGTTCTTGTTTACGTCTCCGATTTCTTCACTTCCCGAGTCATTTTCATTATACATCCTAGATAAGGCATCTGCGATTACATTTTCACTCCCAGGTTTATGTTCTACTGAATAATCCAAGTCTAACAGCCTCTCCGTCCATCTTGATAATCGCCCAAGCTTTCGCTTTGAGTTAAGAACGAAGCTCAATGCTTGATTATCTGTAATAAGTTTGAATGGACGAACTTCAAGAAATTCTCGCCATTTCTCCATACACAGTATTGCTGCATAAGCTTCCTTCTCATAGGTACTATATTTCAATTCAGCAGGCGTAAATTGTTTTGAGTAGTAAGCTATAGGCAGCAAATCTCCTTCCTCATTATGTTGTAATAGTACTCCTGCGGCTGAATTTGAGCTGGCATCAGTTTGGAGAGTGAAAGGTTTGTCAAAATTAGCAATCTGCAGTAATGGGGGGTTCGAAATTTTGTACTTCAATATCTCAAACGCAGTTTGACATTCTTGTGTCCATTTAAATTTTAGAAATTTCTTCTTTAGACTATTTAGGGTACGAGATATTTCAGCATAGTTAGGAATGTACTTGAGCCAATAAGAACATATTCCTGTGAACTGTTTAACTTGCTTTAAGTTTTTTGGAATAGGAAATTAAACCGTAAAAACGTGCACTTTGTTACATCAACTGATAATGGATCCTCTAGAAGAAGACGGCTTTGAATATAAGATGAACACCTTTCTTGGAGCTGCGCTGATGGAAGGGAGAGCAAGAGCATTCTATAAGGGAACCCAGCAGTGGGTAACAAGCAGCTCACTCAACACCTTATCCTCTATCAGCGCCCTATATATATATATACAGAACCAGCCCCTTGTGGATATGGAACTCCTGGCCCAAAGGTGGCAGAGTCAGTCCTAAGAGCCTTAGAGTACAAGAGGAAACCAGAGAATAGATCCATAGTGATAAATGGATACAGAGTAAACTGGGCAGCATGGAACGATCCACAACTCCCACACCCGTTCCACCAAACCACAGGAAATTACCATCCTGGACAAGCACACACCATGTACAAGACTTTTCTTAAAAAGGACATCAGCTGCATCACCCATATAGCTAACCAGGTGATACAACAATACATGGCCATGAACTGCGACGTCTTGACGAAAGGAAGGCAGACCTGGTGTCCGCTCACCCGAAGGAGTGTGCCAAGCTCCACTGCTTACCAGGAAATGGATGCCTTCTTCAAACTTAACCTTGGGAAATCGGCAATCAATTGCCTAGAATGGATTATGTGCTTCTTTAAGTGCATTGAGCTGAAGAAAATAAAAGTCATCCAGCACACAGAGAAGTTACTGATCCGGACCAGATATGACAAGAAACATCACCAGAGAGTGAAAAAGGCAAAAGTGATAAGGATTAAGAAAATCACAGAAATCGAAGACGAGGACCAAATCAAAAGATACATGTTTGATTTGTCGAGAGAGTTTTGCTCCTACATAAAACATGGGGAGAGGGCAAAACTAAGAAGAAGAGCTATCGCTTCCCCAAACATGATCAAAAGAATGATGCTAAAAATTATAGAGCAATTCCATCTAGATTTAGGCAAGAAAATCGAAGGCTCTACTATCAGCATCGGAGGAGAGGAGAAGAAACGAAAGATCATCACGAACATCAATTCCGCAGAAATAAACTCACATGTGAGTGTTAAAGTTCAAGCAACAGAGGATGCCACAAAGTGGAATGAGTGTTTGTCGGCGGATAACTTCCTCTTAATGCACAAAACCTTCTTCGACCCTGAAGTTAGGCAAGAAATGGGCCTCCCTGCTCCCACTGACAACGAGGTCCTCTTCATGAGGATTTGTGAGGCATCACATTGGATATTAGCCAATAAAACCATCACCCTGGGGGAGGGACCAGTGGCATACTCAAAAACCACAACCAATAGATTGAGTTGGAGCCAAGCCCACTTGGAGAGGATGAACACCTTAACCCGAGAATGGTTCACTCAATGTCTACCCATCTTGCATGAAGGCAGGGCACTAGTCGCTTCCCCAGGCATGCTGATGGGTATGCATAATGCGGCTAGCACTACATTAGCTCTAGCAGCCACTATGCATCTCCAAGACCCTCATAATGTGAAGGTGGTGACTCTTCGCTCCTCGGATGATTCCATGACCGTGTTTGTGGCCAGTGACATAACCAAGTTGATGGATTCCATAGAGATTAATAGGAGGAGCCTTAAGATGTTAGGTGTAAATTTGAGCCCTGACAAGAGCTTCCTTTTTCCTGAAAAATATGGGGAATACACATCTTGGTTCCAGGACAACTCCTTTGTCGCTCAATATGGAGTGGAAACTTCATCCCTTCGTCCACAGGGAAAGAATCCTGCCGACGATTTCTACTCCGTAGCAAAGACCTGCCAAGTTGCTCAGTTACACAACACAGTGAACCCACTAGGAGCTGAGTTGTGGCTAAGGGTGGGAGTCAGCAATGTTCGCCGACTATACAGGATAAAATTCAACCCTGGAAAGAGAGAAGAGAGAAGGGATAAGCCCAAGCAAGCTGCTGCTCTCCGATTGCGGGCTTTCACCTTGGGACGTATCCATGTACCCATGAAGAGAGAGACTACTTCAAGCGAGTGTGCAACCCAGAGAACCCCTTCGCTGGTAAACCTGAGGAAGAGATATCTTACTCCAAAGAAACTGGTGACCTGGTTCTGACTGTACCCGAGAACCCTAGGAACGCGTTCACATACATGAAGAGAGCAAACCGGACCATAAAGAATGTACAAGGAAAAACCTTTGAAGCAAGAGAAAAGGCAAGCTCTGAGTTGATGAAGATAGTAGGCATGGCAGATGCATCCACCCAACTGAGAGTCCCTTCCTCTAAACATTCTATAGCCCACCATGTGAGATCCTGTTTGTCTCAGATGGCAGCAGAGTGGCGCAATAATTCTGTACTCCCTTAGGATAAATAATAGTACAGAATTTTTGTTAATAAATTTTTATTAAATTCACACTTCTGAACAACCATATTTTTACACTAGAACTCGTCAAAAACAACAGAAGTCCACTGAACTAACCTAAACAAAAACAAACAAAACGGATATTGTCTCAACCGGACGCAGTGCTACCAACATAACAAAGAAAAATAACTTTATTTTCATTTCAATTATTATATACATATTTTAAGATGAATGAATATTTTTTTTCAAAATTAGTATATGAGAAGGGTTACAAAACACCTTATTTGGTGTTACAGAAAGACAAGACAGACAAGTAATTGAGATTATGTAATGATTATGTATGATTATGTAGGTCGGGGTCAGATTTTATCAAAAATAAAAATTAGTATTATAAATTTAATAAAAAATGTATGGTATGCAGTTTTTATTGTAAAGGCAATAAATTATTAATATTGCAATTCATTTGTTAAACACTGTTGTCAGTGTATTGCTTTGGATAGGTTAGATTTTTCGTTAATTTGGGCTCTATTTTCAGGTATTTTATCAGACTATGTTCTAGTTTCCTGATTCAAATCCTAATTTCTCAGAATGTGACAATGAAAATAATTTTCCAAAACCCAAAAACACTAGTTTTTAAAGATTTTAAAGTTTTTTTACATTCTACCACTTAGTTTCTACATGGGATTAGGAAGCTGGAACTTTCTCAGAATATTTTTAAAACCTATATTGTGTAAAGCCTCCATATATTCAGTGCATAAATGGGCAAGTAATATAAAATCAAAGGTTTAAACCTATTTGTGAGACACCCTGAACATTTAGGTGAAACTAGTAGTAAGTCTAGTTGTAAGTTCTTATTATTATGATAAAATATTAACCTGAAATCATACAAATATAAATTCCTAGTTCAATTATTATAATCTGATGTACCTACTTTAAGATAATATTTTATCAAAGTACAGTAGTATAATTTTGAACCAGGTTTATGAATGATCAGTGTAAAGAAATTAATATCGATTTTAATTTGACAGCTGGTTATTTCTTTCTGTTAAATCGCTTTAATAGATCACATATAAAACCTGATAAAATTATGTCCAAAAAAATGGTATTTTGAGAGGTTGTATTTTAAAGTGGGCCTGTTTAAAGTATTCAATCACCTTTTAAAGGTGTATAAAAACAAAAATTAGTTTCATCATAGTTTTCACAGAGAGGGGTTACAAAACACCTTATTTGGCGTAACAGAAAGACAAGACAGACAAGTAATTGAGATACGACCGATTTCGGCTTTTCTGTGGTATAAAACAGAAAAATTAACCAAAGATATCAGATATTTATTTAAAGATAAAGATATTTCCATACAATGTACAGAAAAATTCTAATTTTATTTATATACATTCAAACGAGTGATTGTACCTATGAGGAAAATTAATTGTTGCAGGAGTTAACTATGTAACAGTCAATAGATCAAATATTTTGACAAAGTACAACAAAATCAAGGCCAATTCTAGTAAATTATGACAAATTTTTGTCAATATTTACTAAAATGATATAGATGAAGCAATATTCTACACCGTTTCATTGTTTCATGAATTTTGGATGATTCGGACTAGGGATTTCCACGTTTTTTCTAGTTTTAATTTTAAGAGGAAGTAAATAATTTTCTGGGTTCTGTTTAAAATTTTTACAGTGTTATTGTATTGTATACTGTATTACCAAAATTATTAAGATAAATGCCTTGCACGTTCGCAAATATAATGTTAAGAAGATGATAACCAAACAGGGGATATTGGACTTCATACTGGAATTATGAGTACTAAAATTCCATTAGTTGTCATAACGCTGTAATTTAAGATGTCTTTTATACGAGTTAGTTAACAACATTAAATATAAATTTTCAAACAAAACGTACTTTGTTTTCCAGTCGAAAGGAGTGAAACTGGGTCAACGGGAGAAACTAAGCGACAAAGACGTCAAGAAAATCCGACACATGTACAAATGTCATTGATGTAAATAAAGTTTTTTGAACGGATGATTTTTTTGGATTTTACCCCTGAAATGGTGAAACTTATACCAGCTCAAGTTCTCTTTTTGGTCTCTATAGATTACCTTCTTCTTAATATTCCACATCCAGCACTGTTTATTTGTTTGACGATTATTCCACCTTTCTGTGAAGTGGTCCTCATTTTGACTTCTAAATCCAATCTAATTTAGAATTAGTTCATCTGAAACTAGTTTGTTGTTTGTTTTATGTGTAGAAAAATCTATTTGCAAGATTTAAAAATTTGATTAAAAAAAGACGCTAAGAAAGATTTATAGCCCAATATTTGAAGGAGAAGACACAATAGGGAATAATAAATGCCTTTATTGTTCAAGCGATTTTCTGTAAATACATCTTTTCAAAATAACTTTCAACTAAGAAAACTATACAGGGATACAGTTGTGGTTTGTGAATTTTAACGTTGAATGGGATGGGCATGTTTTGAGAGGATAGCAATCTGAAACATGTTTTAATGTTACGTCCTGAAAGAAGGCAAACGATAGGAAGACAAAAGAATAAGTGGTGGTGCTGTGTTAAGAGAGACCTGTTGCATTTAGTTGCAAACAAAGATGATGCAGACGATAATAAGAAGATGGAGGGCGTTGTGAGTGCGGCCAAATATCTTCTCACTTCCATAATTGGGACAGATGCTACAATAGTCAGGGTTACGACCGACTAGAGCATTAAAATACCCCTCAACTCCATCATTGGGGCAGATGCTTCAATAGTCAGGGTTACGGCCGACTAGAGCATTAAAATACCCCTCAACTCCATCATTGGGGCAGATGCTTCAATAGTCAGGGTTACGGCCAACTAGAGCATTAACAGTCCCCTCAAATCCATCATTGGGGCAGATGCTACAATAGTCAGGGTTACAGCCAACTAGAGCATTGACAATCCCCTCAAATCCATCATTGGGGCAGATGCTACAATAGTCAGGGTTACGGCCGACTAGAGCATTAACATACCCCTCAACTCCATCATTGGGGCAGATGCTTCAATAGTCAGGGTTACGGCCAACTAGAGCATTAACAGACCCCTCAAATCCATCATTGGGGCAGATGCTTCAATAGTCAGGGTTACGGCCAACTAGAGCATTAACAGACCCCTCAAATCCATCATTGGGGCAGATGCTTCAATAGTCAGGGTTACGGCCAACTAGAGCATTAACAGACCTCTCAAATCTATCATTGGGGCAGATGCTTCAATAGTCAGGGTTACGGCCAACTAGAGCATTAACAGACCCCTCAAATCCATCATTGGGGCAGATGCTTCAATAGTCAGGGTTACGGCCAACTAGAGCATTAACAGACCCCTCAAATCCATCATTGGGGCAGATGCTACAATAGTCAGGGTTACGGCCGACTAGAGCATTAACAGTTCCCTTAAAATCCATCATGGGGGCAGATGCTTCAATAGTCAGGGTTACGGCCAACTAGAGCATTAACAGTCCCCTCAAATCCATCATGGGGACAGATGCTACAATACAGTAGTCAGGTTTACGGCCAACTAGAGCATTAACAGACCCCTCAAATTCATCATTGGGGCAGATGCTACAATAGTCAGAGTTACAGCCAATTCAAGCATTAACAGACCCCTCAAATTCATCATTGGGGCAGATGCTACAATAATCAGGGTTACGGCCAACTAGAGCATTAACAGACCCCTCAAATTCATCATTGGGGCAGATGCTACAATAGTCAGAGTTACAGCCAATTCAAGCATTAACAGACCCCTCAAATTCATCATTGGGGCAGATGCTACAATAGTCAGGGTTACGGCCAACTAGAGCATTAACAGACCCCTCAAATCCATCATTGGGGCAGATGCTACAATAGTCAGGGTTACGGCCAACTAGAGCATTAACAGACCCCTCAAATCCATCATTGGGGCAGATGCTACAATAGTCAGGGTTACAGCCAACTAGAGCATTGACAGTCCCCTCAAATCCATCATTGGGGCAGATGCTACAATAGTCAGGGTTACGGCCGACTAGAGCTTTAACAGACTTCATAAATCCATTTTTGGGTCAGATCTTTTGTTTTTACTAAATTTTAAACTTTTCCTGCCACCCTTATTTCCAAAAATATCAACATCATTGGTTGTAATTTTAATCTTCTAAGTGGAGTTTTTTTTACTTACAACAAGAAAATTAGTTCCTCAATTTACTTCCCAGTAGTATCTGAGCTACCACACTTTTAAGGTCTAATAAAACAATTAGTAATATCAAATATGTTTATTCAATTGAGGGTCTACTTTACATAAACAAAGGTAACTTCCTGCATATAACGACTACAATGTACAGTATACAAAAGCAGTATCACAGTGCTACGAAGTAACCTACAACAAATCTCAGGGATAATACTAACTAAAGTAACATAACTGGAACCAGTGGAATAGTGGCTCTAGTAAATCCAACTTTTATACTGACTGAAATATTTTTATGAATCAAGATTTCAACACCAATGATGAAACTACAAAATTGAGTTTTTTTATAGTTATTCTGAGATTCCAAGTCATAAGAAACTGTAAGGTAAATGTCACTGGTGTGCACATTCTGGTACCGTATGTTAATTCAGTGACAGATTATACATTTTAATACTTGACCATAATGAGATTGTATAGTTTTAAATCTAGAAAAATGTCAAAATAACTTACTTCGTCCTGAAATGTTTGGATAAAGTAGGAATAATGAGTTCAATGGGTCAGGATTTCAGACTAAAGAAACTTGTTGTGTCTTCCCGAAGAGTAAAGTAAAAACTGAGACTCAAAAAAGAATTTCTCTTTCTTTACTTGCATCAATCGGAAAAGCTAAAAATAAGTTGCAACATAATTAAAATCGGTCCACAAGCTGAAACTAATCAATTAAGCACACCGATTCACATAATTGCTCTTTGTTTGGAGGAAAGTAGTTATAATTTAGAGGTAGGTAAAAGTTAGTTTTTCAAAAGTGAAATTTGTGTCTACTTTATTTTCAATCATTTAAGAAAGTAAAGCAGTGCTCGATGTTTTTGTGTCTTGACAAAATAAATACCAGTGTTAAATGTGAGTTGTCATAATGTTTGTAAAGTGTTCTGAAGAAAGCACCTGAAATTAAAGTTTTTGGATTTTTTTAATATTTATGAAGTGGTTTTATAGAAAAAAAATGAACCTATAAAACAACATCTTTCCGTCTCTTTAATACTATGTTCTATCTAGGTATATAACTAATATGCAACACTAAACGAACCTTTTACATAGCAAAATCTTGACACTAAAATATACTTAAACTCTTTGACAACTTTTTTGATTTTATAATTTTTGTTTGATAATAAATGTCTTTCCTGAAGACCTAAAGTTTGAAAATTTAAAAAAGTTGATCTATTAACTAATGGAGAAATAAACTTCAATTACAACAGTAATTGGGTTACACATAAACCAATAATACCATTAGTATAAGAAGCTCTTTATTAAGTATATACCGTAAACCAGTTCCTTGATATTTGAGAAAATTAACCACAAAAGTGGTTTTTTTAAATTATAAAAAAATACAGTCAAGAGTCTTTAATTTTATAGGATATGGAAATGTAGAAGATAATATTGAAAAATTGTACAATAATTATTTTTGGCTTTTTGGTAACATTTAAAGTACGAAAATTCATGCAATGTGAAATCTAACAAATTTAAAACCATATTACACCTGAGTGTAATTAAAATTTCACACAAAAATATAACAGTACTTATGAGAATTTCTTGCCATAGATAACATACATTGAATTCAAAAAATTTTTGTGAAACTTAATAACATTGAAGATTTACAAGTTATAAAACATATTCTAAAACAAACTTTTTTATCAAACTGTACTTCTAGCAAATCTTGACCTCATAGGTTACTTTAAAAACAAAAACGTATAGTCATCTTCATTTTCTCATATTATTGTACATAAATATGATACATGTTATAATATTGTATAAATACATGAATTTTACTAAAAATATTGTTCTTTAAGTTATTGTTTCGGTGATAAAACCATCTTAATGAAAATAAAATCTTAACAATGACCAGAATAAATTGAGCAGAAAATATAATACAAATTGTAAAAAAGACATTCACTTAGTTTATGAATGCACATTTTTAATGTATAATACATTCATAACTGCCTTGTATATTCATTCCCCGCATCAATCGGGAAATTAACAGATTTACTACACATAATATTCATCTGTGTAACATATGTACTGTAGTTGCAACACACTTCTGCTATATCATTAAAGGCTTATAATATTTAAAATTGTGTATTGGAGAAGGCACACATTTTTTCCCTTGTTCAGTTATTTTCTTACATGAAGATTTATTGATAATATATTCCTTTCTCTATTGCCAATCTATTATCAATGGCGCCCGGGTAGAATCATGTGTTGGTGTTAGTGAAAAAAATTAATTAAATAAAGTTAGCTAAACGGCATTAAATTTTGGTTTTTTTACTTACTTTCCTGGGGAAAATAGGTTAGATCATGGATATGTCTAAAGGGAATGTTTTCAATTCCTGTAAACAGTTGTTCTTATAACCATATGACGTAACTAACCAAATAACGTCACTGTTTCAAATTTTGGTCTTGCAAATCGCCAATACTCCTACCCACTGAGCTAAGACTATCCATGTCGAAAAAATTAAATGCACAAAAAAGTAAATGCCAATTTGGCAGAGACGGAAAAGTATCGGTTTACTGAGCGATGTAATCCGTTTATTTAAAAACGTTTCACAATAGTTTGAGATCTAGAATACCATTCTCAGGTTAGCCAGCAATAATTTATACATTCAAAATTGATTCTCCAAACTTCTACAATGCATGTTTTCCCTAAATATGCTATGAAGATGGAGGTGGACCACTCCTTTATTATTAGAGAATCCACATATTCCGCTAAGGGAATATAAAATGACTAAACTGTAGGATACCCTGGGTGTTCCTGAGCCACCTAGATTTATTAAGTACACCAGAGTCCCGGTAATCCAAACTAATTGGGACCGAACCCTGTTCTGATTACGAAGTTCTTCAGAAGTTATGTCAACGAGACATAATAACGAATAATGATATAACGGTGCCATATGTAGGCCTACTTTCTACGTAATCACAATCACTGCTGGAGATGAACTCAAATGTTTGGAAAGTAGTTCGCCGAAAAGTAATAATATAGAGTCGGACCGTGAGAATCGAGTCTATTGAGATGTACTGTGAGTGTAGGTAGATGCCCTACTCTATCTCGATCAACTGTGTACTGCTACATCCGTAAACTTGATGTTTATGAGATGGTGGCGCAACTTTGCATTGTCTAACAGGATTTCTTTATTATGTTAATCATTAAAGTGCTACTGAAAATCACGGTCCTACTCATTTAGTGTAAAAAAAATCAAAATATTATTTTCCCAATGTTCTTTTTGGATTTAGGTAGTTTGAATAAAGTATAATATTGAATTTTGCTTCATTTTTATTTATCGAAGATTTTAAGACAATTTTTAGGTATTAAAAAAAGTATTTTTTTCGTTTGGATGAGCCATTTTAGTTAACGATAATTAGTTAATAAATCCTATATATTAAAAACATTCACACAATATACACTATTTACTGCTAAAACACAATGAAAATAAACACTCATCGACAAAAATGTCAACAAACAAAGTTAACTAAAGTGAAAACAGCTGGCCGTAATGACTCGTGTCTACAGGCGTAAGCCGCAGTACGGGAGTGAACGAATACTCGCTGAAGTTGCAAAACAGCTAATTTCAGTCACTATATATATGAACAAAGCCGCCATATTGGTTTTGTGAGTGCATAGAGGCTAAAGCAACATCACCATGCACTCTATCGGTTATTTCGCAAACTACAACAAATTAAATGTGACGAAATGACTTATTGCGCCTCAAGGCGTAGCCCGAGCTGTGTGACCCTACTGTGCCGCGCCTCAAGGCGCTAGCCGCCCGGTAAGGGTTAAAAGACGATAACTGAATTATTTTATTCCAAAACGTTATTGTATTTAATTAACATTGTGAAAATAATACTGTATAATTAGTAATACTGTGCTGAAGATTTGAATTGCATTACTTTGTTTTTAATTTAAACTCAGTAACCTTTTCTCCATCAGGTAGTTCAGATTACTGGGACTCTGGTGTACTTCATCAATATCAATACAAAAAGTGGACTTAAAGATTTTCAGGTAATCATGAGGTCAACACAACAATAAATAAATACACCAGCTGATTATTATTGAACAGCTGATAATGACCTGGTCCTCAGTCCTTCAATACTCAATCCAGTGAGTACACTCTAGGCCAAAAAAGACACATCATCAGTATTGTTTGACATTTTCACTCACACATTAACAAATACAAATAATGACATAATAAAAACATCTACTTTGATTCTTATTTGATTTACTGAATTTAAAATCACCTAATCATTTACAAAATTTTTTTACAATTTCCCTAATTTGATGTGTTTTGGTGAAGATATTTTATAAAAGTTAATCAGGATATGTACTAAATTGGGAAAAAATAGCTACCGGTATTGTTTATTGTATTTGTATTGTTTACCAATGTTGCTTCTCAAATGGAAAAGAATGACTTTTTGAAAACTCCTGATTTTTAAACACCCTAGGTTTTTTAATATTTTCAGGAGTTAACTTATTACTGTCATTAACTAGTTGAAACAAGACAGACTGGTGAAACGTTAAAATGATCCTAAAATATCTTGTATAAAAACAAAGGTTTAAAAATATGTCCCATGATTTTGAGTGATAAGTCATGGCATGGCTAAAAGATTGTAATTTGAAAAAATTATTACACTATAATTTGACCTAAAACTAAGAATAAAAACAAGTTATCGCAAATTATAGTTTTACAAAAATGATCCAATTTTTCGTCTAAATGTAAAAATAAATTTCTTTAGAAACTACTCGTACAATTCTTAATTATCGTAGAAAGAAAATTGACAATGTTAAAGTTTAGCAGATAAAATACATAAACAATTTTAAATCTGCAAATACATCTCACTCTCTAACTTGAAGGAACCATCCGACCAGTAAAATAATTTAATACAAAAATAAAACTCATACATTATGATAAGCATATATA
The DNA here is from genome assembly GCA_023375725.1 of Nephotettix cincticeps. Lineage (NCBI taxonomy): Eukaryota > Metazoa > Arthropoda > Insecta > Hemiptera > Cicadellidae > Nephotettix > Nephotettix cincticeps. Next base: position 17,072,919 of record CM041789.1, on the reverse strand, counting down.
TATATACATCAAGTGCGGATTTTGATCGGTTCTATACAACACAAGAATTTACAGTTTGTGGGTGAGTTGTTGCTATGGCTGGCCGACGTTGGCGTTAGTGGAGGGTGACCGAATAGGGGGTATAATAGAGGGAGGGCGGGGGGGTTCGGCGCAGCGTGCCACCAGCTCCGAGTACGGCTTGTTGTGGAGGAAGCAGATAATGACGACGGTCATGTTGTCACATCCGAGACCACCCATCTGGCAGTCGGGCGCGAGACATCGTGTCATCAGGTCCTCGCAGATGTTCTCTGGCTCCATCCCGGTGCCGACCCGCATCCGGACAAAATCCGACACCTCCTGCGACACACCTCACAGTTAGATGTTAGATTAGATTACCTTTTGAAATGGTGACATACCCAGGTAGGCATTTTAAGCCAACTATGAATGAGAAATAAGAGTAAGATCTTGCGATCTTGTTACCAATAAAGGTCGACATATTCCTTAATCAGGACTGATAATTAATAGACCAACACCCAATGCCAGTTAAGGGAGCTACAGTTTATATGTGCCTCTGAATTACGAACTGATCTAATTACGAGGATGGTTTTCGCGGATGAATGTAACATTAAATGGTGTGGACATTAATCTACACCAGAGAATATTACATCCACCAACTATCCACTAGCTCATAACTATCCACAATTTGTGACCTCCTAGTAGCTTGACCGTCCAAATTAGATGTTAGGTTCTGGAGCATTAGGAGGCCCAAGCAAAGCCAGCTAGACATATGTTTCACAGCCAAAAGAAAGAAGGGATTGATGGGAGACGACTAGCTAGTTATCTGACAGGATTACTGGTGCTGTAGCATGTCCTGTAATCCAGCTACTTGGAGGTCACAAATTGTGGATAGTGTGAGCAATGGTCAGTGGAAATAGTGTTCTCTTGTGTGGATTAATGTCCGCACTATTGAATACTACGATACTCCGCAAAGACCATCCTCATAATCAGAATAGTTCGTAATTCAGAGGCAGTGGACCCCACATTTAACTGTAGGTCTCTTAGATACGCCATTGACTGTTGGGCTATTAATTAACAGTTCTGTCTAAGGAATACTAAACATATGATTCGAAGGACATAAGAACTTGAGCGAGTGCATACGACTGTCCCTCTGTGCATGTGGCAGGATCCCTCCCACAGTCCCAAGATGCCCTCTGTGGAGTGATTTTAGCTTTAAATATGATTTTGGCTTCATATTTGAACATCCAACCAACGATCTATTTCACTGGATCTAGACATCATAAAAACTACTGAAATCAAAAATAATAGTCTAAAATCTATCCACCCAATTTCCAGTTACAATAAACCGGATCACCAATGTTACACTTCAACGCATAAGCGTCTCATTTCCAAACAAAAAGACAGACACAATTAACACCTAAATATCCAGGCAACAGCTTAGAATATAATTTGACGTCAGTTCACATCGTAAAGATTATAAATAACGGGTCCGGCAAAAAAACCTCCCCGGTTTGAGCAAGCCACCGCGTGAGTTGTAGTGGGGATAGAGATGTGGAGGGGGTATTGTTCCGTAGCGGCGTACGTGCCATTTTCAGTGTTTGCCATGGCTTGGCTCGGTGAGCATCGGGCGTTTGTTGTGGAGGAGTTTATTAAAAATGTCGGTTCTGTGATTTCTACTCAACGAGCGTTTCGGATTCGATTCGAACTTGGTTAAACATGCAGCTGCCCTGGGATTGTCAGAAAGGAGTGTAAGGAGAATTCTGCATAAAGAACTTCATCTGCATCCCTACAAAATAATGGTTGCGCAAAAGTTGTTTGAAGAAGATTATGAAACTCGCAGGGCTGCATGTGATGACATTTCGCAGAACATTCCCCCAGATGCTGTCTTCATTTCTTCTGATGAAGCCCACTTCCACTTGTGTGGAACTGTTAACAAACAGAATTTCCGCTACTGGGCTGCAGAAAATCCTACGGAACTCCACCAACAACCACTACACAGTCCAAAAGTCACAGTTTGGTGCGCCGTTGCGGAATTTGGTGTGTGGGGACCGTACTTTTTTGAAGAAGAAGGACAAACAGTAACGGTCAATGCCAATCGCTATTGTCACATGATAGAGACATTTCTCCGACCCAAGATCAACCAGTTTGTTTTAGACCATGAGGAAGAAGAAGTTTGGTTCCAACAGGACGGAGCCACAGCTCACACTGCTCGGCGGTCCATGGAAATGTTAAGAGAGTTGTTCCCTGGACGTCTTGTTTCTTCAAGAGGAGACATTTCCTGGCCTCCAAGGTCACCCAACTTATCACCTTGTGATTTCTTTCTGTGGGGCTACCTAAAGGCTGAAGTGTACAATCATCGCCCCAGAACTCTGCAAGAACTAAAAGATGCCATTAGGCAGGAAGTGGCAGCCATTCCAAGGGAAGTTACACAAAGAACTATAGAAAACTTCAGGGAAAGACTTTGTGAATGTATTAACAATGGGGGACATCATTTATCGGACATAATTTTCAAAACCAAATAAAGTGTACTAAATGATGTCAAATGGCATCATATAGGCTATTCAAAAATATAAGTAATTGTTCTGTATGTTTCTTATTCTTTTTGCAAATGCCTATTGAAATCAGGGAGGTTTTTTTGCCGGACCCTGTATATGCAAAAAACTAAAGTAAACAAGACGTATGAAAACCAAATTGACGCAACGAACAAAGACTGTCCTTGTAAACAACAAATCTCTATATTTGTCACACTCACAGCTGATCAAAATTGTTTGGAAAATGTAGAGAAACTCATGAGAAATATTCTCCACACAGCCCGAGTTCGAATAAGTTCACTTGGACGTTGCTAGAATGTGCCAGCTGACGGGTTGTGTGATGACGTGAAACTCACGTCAAACCACCTTGAAAGGTTAAGGAATAAAATTAAATGTTTGAATAAAATCAATTTTCTTTCAAAATAAAATAATTACTTCTATAAATTCCACATAAAATTGATTGAGTGTGAAAATTAATAATTAGACACTTAGTTGAAGCTACTCGTAGTTAGCTGAGTTTCGTGTTGCACCTGGAATGTGTAGATAATACTTCCTCTCAAAACAGATCTCATCATCATACAAATATTTCGCTCCGGCAACTTTACCCCTTACCCTACGTATTTGAGAGATCGTACCTCATTGGTCATGACATCCCAGATTCCATCGCAAGCCATCACAACAAATTCCCAGTCCGAAGTGACATCTCTAACCATTACATCCGGGAATGCTGTAACAATACATTTACCATGAGACAAACTAAAAAAAAATTTTTTTGTTTTGTGTTGTGGTTAACATTGACCACTTTAAGAAAGGTATTTATGAGTAGTTGAAAGATTACTCAATGTGTAGCTAAACTATATTTTAGCATGATAAGATTTTTCCAATGCATGAAAGAATATGAAGAAACAAGAAACTATACATTTTTTACTCTCCCCCTATATGATAGTATAAGGAGAAAGTATTGTTATCATCAGCATTTTTGAATTTGAGTTTCTAGTGGAATATCCATTATAGTGTCCTCTGAATCCAAAAATGTGGTTTTAGAGTTATGTCTGTCTGTGTGTGTGGGGATGTGCAGAAGCTTAGATATTAGTGCCCCTGAATCGAAAAAAGTGTTTTTTTTAGTCATGTCCGTGTGTGTGTGTATGGGGGGGATGTACAGAAGCCTAAAGATGAGACTATTGGTCTGATTTTCATGAAATTTGGTATGTAGGTATCCACGGTATCTCAGTATAATTATTTATTATGTTTTTTTATGACCCTTGTAGAAGTATTTACCACTAACTTATAAGGGTAAAAATTATGTATAACCACAAAAAACGTATTAGGCCTACCTGTTACAATCTGTTCTTCGGCTTTCTTCTTCTCGTTCTTCTTGAAGACAAAGTCTCCGAGGGCTCGGGACAGTGCTAGGTTTCCATTGACTCTGTTGAGTTCGACCCAGCCTCCGGCGGCATTTATGCGCTTTGCCTCATCTTCGTTGCTCGGCTTGTGGTCGAATGACAATGGCGTGACTGTTCCGCCCACACATGCTATCGCTCGAGAATCACCAACGTTCGCCTGAGACATTAGTGACACAACGATCAATTCCTAGTATAAAGTAAAATCAAAATTGCAAACAAAAACTTATCAAGAATTATTCTAATAGCAATAAAAAATTGTAAATTTATTCTTCAGTCAGTATTCGTTCCGATTCAGATTATATGTGGTTAAACTCAACTCAAAATCTCTTGATTTACAATATGTATATACATGATACATGTATATACATGAAAAATATCACCAATAAACTTAAAAAAGAAACATGTAACTAAAATATAGCCTATTCTTCATAAAGTTCTTTTAATGAATACAATGGATTGTCTAATAGATAGTTTTTTCTTTAATTTTGAATTTATTTACATCATTTTCTTTCTTAAAAGTCGCTGGTAAATTTCTGAAATATTTTGCACCAATATGTGTTGGTTTCTTATTACAAAATTCTAATTTATGATGATATTCCTTTTACGTGAGTTGTATGGGTGGATTTTCGTACTTTCTTGGTGGAAGAACACAGAGCCTTCTGGGGAAAAGACAAAGAGAATCTTAAGAGAGGTTTACTTTGTCAGGAGACACCATGCCCGGGAACTGTGAGCATTGGAAAAGGAAGAATATATGTGAAAGAATACTTGAAAAAATAAGGATGGGTTATTTCAACATGGGCGAATGACAAAGTATTTGGTATAATCCAAGATAAAACCTTCAGAAGAAACAAAGTATTTCTACAGCCTGTTCCACTTTTCGACTTTGATGAGGTGGACGACAAACCTGTCCCAGTTAACAGCAAAAATGTAAGGGCAAGATAAGACATTACCTGTTAATGAGGAAAGAAGAGAAATACCAACAAAAGACGGAAACGAGACGAGGGCTGGAAGGCAGCTTATTCATTTGCCAAAATAAAAAATTACAGGCCCAACAAAGGTCCAGTTCAGTAGGCCTATCAAACTATCACAAATCACAAATGTTTTTAGGAACTTGTTCAGGTTTGAACCAACAACCTCCAGGGATAGTGGTTCAAATGAGAACTGAACCACCAAGTATTTATAAGGGGTAATTTTTTTCTTTTTTTAAAGTAAGTTATTTATGAGGTGATATATTAGCCCGTTTTATAAAATTATTACTCGCTTTTAATGAGTAGTGGTGGAAATAAGTAAATAAATTAGTTAGGAATAAGTTGTTGATAAAAACTCACACAATACAGTTTATCCCTCTTAACGATTATTGAGATAGCAGTGGTACCCGCAAGCTCATCCTTGAGTGATTCTTCTTCTTGCATTGCAGCATCCAGCGCAAGAAAACCCTGTAACCACGTTACAGTCATGAGTAAAAAAACATCACAAAATCAATAGTCTCTGGCTCAGCCGACTGGGCCTCCTAATGCATATTGTACATTCCCCTTTACCCAACAACTGTCAAACATCAGGCAGGTCGTCAATTTAGTGAACTGTTTAGTCGTTGTACCGTTTAGCCAATTCACCGTCACCTGTGAGCTAACAATGGATGTAACTCATGGGGTTTGCTGATTTAGCGCTAGAGTAAGCTCTATAGCTAATTAAATGATTTTTCTGACAGTATACGTTGGTGAAGTCGTTTGAGGCATTTCTCTGTCAAATGAAACATTAGAAGACACACAGAAGTAGGCAGGTCGGAATCCCCACCACGAGCATTCGCAATGTGGTTTGCAAATGTGTGGTACAATGACGGAGGGCCTACCTAAAATAAATGGTGACCAGCTTATGTAGAAGTTGACGGCATGGGTAGGTTGGGATTGCAGTGGTCACCTGTTTGACTTATTTTGCTATTATATGGTTAATGGTTCACGTTTTGTATCTACTTTTGTTCATACAAATAATTAAAAGTAGAGCTGTATAACATTTTTATTATTCAGTTTAAGGCTTAAACACCCACCAGTTCTAGGGTTAGAGAACGGATCAAAAGGGAAGAATTATCACAGAAGCTGGTCTCATAAGCATCTTGAGTGGTTATTAAACTATATTACCATTTGAAATGTTGACCTACCAAGGTAGGAAAGTAGTAAAGCCAAATATGAATGAGAAATGAGTGTAGGATGATAGTGGCGCGATCTTGTAGTATTGTTACTGACTAAGGCTGACATATTCCATAGACAGAACTGTTAATTAATAGCCCAACAGTTAATGACATATCTAAGGGACCTATAGTTCAACGTGGAGTTTGCCTCTCCACTGACATTAATCCATACATAAGAACACTACACCCACCTGAAATCTGAAATTGATAAACATTGCTTGAATTAAATTATTTCAGTCGAATTTTAATAATATGTATATGACGACCAAGCTAATTTCAACTGAATAAAAACTTTATCCATTATAATTAAAAGACATCAGTAGAATTTTCCTTAAAAAATACATGTCTTACTTGTTGCAAAGCCTCTACAATGGTATTTTCATTTTGATATTCTGGCCTCTTGACAACATATTTGTGTAAATGTCTGCCAGCGTACTGCGCTATCTTTGCACCTGTAAACAAATCAATACAATGATGTAAAAAATTAATTGACACCGTATTGGAACAAAATTAAATTCAGGTAGGTTTTTTATCAATCCATAGTGACACGTTTCTTTTCAAAATTATACTAAATCGTATTTTTCTTGGGAGAAAATATTAAGGACTCGTTCCCCACCCACAGGCTTGGTCCCATTTGTGGAATGTGTTAAAAATTAGTTTTCAATTTCATTAAAAGTTATTTAATCACTTACCAAATGAATGGCATATGCCCTTCAGGTGTCAATTTTGTTAAAATTCCTTACAGGAACCGGTTTTGGTCTTTTAACAGACCATCATCAGCCGACAAAACAAGTATCACATGACACAACAGATTCTCCACCGTCGGTGTTCGTCAAGATAAAACATTAAAAAAAACCTCTTTTTACACAATCACGACATATAATTACAAATTACGAAAAAACAAAGAACTATTTACACAGGGATCCCCAATATTTCAATTAATTCATTGTCTGAACCGCTCACAGGAATGATTAGCCCTACAATCATTTATGATTGTAGCGCTACTACAACCATCATGCTTGTCGGCTGATGATGGTCTGCTAAAGGACCGAAACCGGTTCCTGTAAGGAATTTTAACAAACTTGACACCTGAAGGGCAGATGCCATTCATTCGGTAAGTGATTATATAACTATCTAGGTGTCTAGGCTTTCAAAATAATAAAAGTTATTATTATTAGTTTTAGATAGGAAATAAAACACACTTCTGGCGTTAAAACAAGGACTAGATTCACTGTAGTTATAAAATAAAACAATTTATAGATTCTTCGAACTTGAAAATAGTTAAATGGTATTACATTATGTGTTGTTTTATTGTATTGTATGATTAATAGAACATTAATGTAGACCCCTGCAGTTATACTGTTAAATTTTCTTTGTTGGCTTTATCTTAGTCGAAAAAATTTTACTCAGTAATAAATATCCCATTTAATTTGTGTTTAGCTATTTTTAGATTATATGATATTAAAGTGTTTGATTTCCTCCAATTAATTAGTGTTCATTTGATTCATGATCCTGGATATCTCCACAGCCTAGCGAGTTTCTTAATACTAAAAGGTTTTGAAAATGTAAAGTAACCAGAACATAAAGAGTTTACATGGTGGAGGCGCCGGGTACCAATCCCGGTCCCTCTCACAACTACTATAGTTACTAAAGGTTTGTGTGTGAGAGAGAAACAGATATTAATTTTCATATTGATTTCTCAACTAAAATATTAGTAGGGTAAGCCTTACTGATCCTTAAGAATTAAAAGAAAAACCTACCCCCATGACCATCATAAACACCAAAGAATGGTGTTTGAGGATCATCAGGAAGTGAAAGTATATGAGTGTGCGCATCTTCCATATTGATTCGCCAGCCTTGCATACAGCTTGAACCAACTTTGTACAGATGGTTTTCGCAACAAGAGGTCTCCTTGGCCGTAACAGGCTCGGACAGTGTCTGACCCATAATTTGACTCCAAAACTCACTTGATAAATCCTGTAAAATAAATACAGCATATTTTGAGCATAGGCTATTAATGGTATGGTTAACTGACACCATACAAGGATGGAACAAATCAAAAAATTGTTTATATAAAGCCAGCCTCACTTGCAGCAAACTTATGGCCATGCTCCTACGCTTACTCTAAGTCCTGTGGCCATTGAAAACCTAGTACGTCTTATCCTTCTTATCTAGACCTTATCTAGGTCTTATCCTTGTCTAGGTCTTAACCTAGTAGGTCTTAGTGGCCTCATCATCAACGCCTCTCCATACTCACTGATTTGAAAACCTTATTTACTATAGTATGAATTACACTATATGACTGATATACTATGAAGAGAAAACAACTGAAATTTTTTAAGCCCCGGATGAAGCAAAAATGATCATGTAGACATTCCTTAACATTATAGTTAGGTCTGGTGATGATGACCATTAAATGATTATTTATTTATTAACAGCAAGCAGCCAATTACACTAGTGCCTACGTGCAAATGGATTAGATACGAAAAATTAAAATACATTTCAAAGAAATTAAAGTTCAGACGTGACCAGCATAAATAGTGTCAAAACATCAATGAAATACCGCTGTATTTAACAATGTCTATTAAGTAACAAACAATCTAACCACGCTATGCATTAGTACATTAAAATTAAATTATGTAACAGCACATCATACAATAATAATAGTGAAAGTATGTGTTTATAAAACCAGTATGTTATACAAATTATTAACAAACAAAAAATCTATAAAACTGATAAGAAAACATAAAATAATATCTCAATAAATTATATAAGCCCTAATACAGCCCCACCACATACAAAAATTTATATCACTATATAATACCTCAACAACATTATTATTTTAACTTTACTTAACTAACATAAATGAACTAGAGTAAATATGATCCAAAAAAGAACAAGGAAAAATATAACACAAGATTACCTTAAATTACTTTTCTGACATACCGACCTACCCAGGTAGGTATTTTAAGTCAAGTATGAAATGAGTGTAAGATGATTGTGGCACGATCTTGTAGTCGTGTTACTGACTAAGACTGACATGTTCCTTAGACAGAACTGTTAATTTATAGCCCAACAGTCATGGACCTACAGTTTAACGTGGAGTCCAAACCACTTCCTCTAAATTAACAAGCTATAGACTGATATTAAAAATTCTAGCCTATTTGTATTGGCTTTAGCACCAGACGTCATTGTGTGGAGCAACCTCAAGTTACAGCAGATGGAGCACATGTTTGGATGAGCTGTAAACGAAAAGAGATCCCACTCGAATGTGACACGATTACCCATTCTGACCATTTGAGCCAGGGGGCTGTTGCAGTCATAGTTTGTGGAATTCATCTGAAATTCATCTCATGTACAGCACTGCATTGATTATGTTCAAGAGGAAGACAACATCAGTCATGTCTCGTCTCAGGGTTAGAAGAGGAAGTTCCATTGTCCTGAAGATTTTCTAGACTGAAACCTAAAAAAGCTAATTAGGACTCCAACTGGTCGAACAAAACGCTGCTGCACCGACTCAAATCTTGTCTTATCACCACCTTGTTACAGATCTTGTTGGTGTGACGAGAGAAATCCATGTTTTTGTCCAAGTTCACATCCAAGTCCTTTACGTTCTGAACTGTAGGTAGGCTTACTTGAAAACCAGAGATGGAGTATACATCACCATCAGGGATTTGTTTTGATGAAAAGTTAATAGTCCTAAGCACTTTTAGCAGATTTGTAAGCACTTATAAAACTACTTTATGTAAGCTAGTAAAGTAAAGTAGTATGTAAGCTACTTGGTAACCACTCCTAAACCAAGAACTCTTACCAGTGTACCACCAAATACTATTCAACTAACACAAATCTACGATCTTCAAAAAGGGCGACATTTTTTAACTCGTCTATTCAGCCTAAAAATTAGACCTATTTATTAACCAACAGTATGATTATTACTTTTCTCAATGACACAATAAAATAATTATCTAGAACCATAACTCATAACACCTTTTTACTCATACAAAATAAGAATTATTTCAAAACAGAATTTATAAAGTTCAGTTAGGCCTAAATGAAATCTGCACATTAGGCTTAAGAAGTTTTTGATCAAAATAACCAATCAATTGTATTATAGATGGGCCTAGCTGCAAATCGAAGAAATAAATATTCCTTAGGTAAATGTATGGGTCAAGGCCAAGGATAAGTTTTTGACAAAATCTTGGCTTATCTATATTTATTATAAATTAGATATTTTATCATTAGTAGGTAATTGGTTGAAGTTTTGATTCCTCTCAAGTTTATTTTCAAGTATGAAAGCACTTTAAAAATGTGTAGACAAACAATTAGTTTAAAGTTAAAGGTTTAACTACTTAAGAATCATTGGACACAAGGTTAAGTAACAAGTAACACTTATATGGCACTGAAAAGACTGAGTTAGTAAAACAGTCAAATCTACAATCGAAATACGTTTAGTTAGATAAATTATTGTTGAAATAAAATTAAATGTTTAGATAAGAAAAGATCATCGAGATGATGCAAGACGTTCGTTATTACACTTCACACATATACACCTAATTAATAATATTTCCATAATTAAAGAATAATGTACAATTTAGTATATTTTTATAGAATATTACCTATATAGGCTATTCGTCACGAAAATTGCATACAGGCTAAATATACTAAAGATATTTAAAATTTTGATACTTTAAATAGCGTTTTAGGTTAAACACTATATTTACATTCTAGAAAAACATTAAGTTAAAATTAATAGTAGGCAGGACACAGAACCAACAGTCCAAAATAGAGTATGAGACTATATTAATAAAATGGTTTATTCGTTAATTTGTTATTTAGGCGAATATTTCAGGGTCGAAAGTACCGTGTTGGGGTACTGTATATATTTTAATGTATATATTAAAATGGTAATAAGGTCAAAATAGTCTAATAAAGGTAACGTGCTCATCTCGTGCCATATCTCGCTTGTGGATTCAGACGAACTACTTGTGAAGGCCAAAGATTGGTTTGTGGCATATAGAATACAATTATTACTAAACGAGAGAATACCCCAGAGCCTTACTTGCACACTGCAGAGAGTGATACTAACTGGGTGAAACTGAGGGACCTGTGTTACTGTTGAGTTTCATGATAGGCCATAAATTAACCTGGATATAGCATGTAATGCACGTGTCACAGTCTCTCAAGAGTTTATACCAGCTAAAATAATGAAAACTTCAGTGTTGCCTTCCCATTGTCTACCTACCCCTCTATTCCATTGATAGGGAAATACTTTCTGTATATATCCCTGCTTGGAATATGCTGGGGGCCCTTACCCGGGTGCTGTTACCTCAGAAGATCCATTTTTCACATACTTGGCTTAAAATACCTACCTCGGTTGGTCACCATTTAAAATGATAAATGCGCTTCGGACCTGGGACTTAGGATATCAGTTCTAACATACATATGTGCAATGAAATACCTATATTAAACAATAGTATATAATTAGAATGGCTACCGTACTGGTAATAAAATTACCATAGTCAATAATTTAAGATCAAGAATCTTTATTGACATGGAAATTCTTTCCATGTTTATTAAAATACGTTTTGCTCATGCCTCATTCACCCTCTACTATGTGAAGAAGGATTATTATAGTATTGTTGATATTACGACAAGCGATTCTGCCAACAATAAGGGGGCCTGAGGGTGGAGCCCCCACCGAGCGAAGTGAGTTAGTTCTTATATAGCCATACAAGGATAGACGAAAAGTAGTTTTTGGTCCTCATTCGCTTCCACGGTGCGATACCATCCTGTAGAATCCTATTTCGTAGAAAATGAGAGTTTCCAATCGTGTAGAAATTTAAGGGTTTCCAATCGTGCAGAAAGTGAGCTCTTACAATTCTTTAGAAATATTTAAAATCGTCTTAAATTTTAGAAAATGAAGGTTTCCCATTCTGTAGAAAATGAAGGTTTCCCATTTTGTAGAAACATAAGGTCGTCCAATTTTGTAGAATTTCTCTTACTCTAATAGACAGGGTTGCCATGTGCACGATAATAATTTTGAGGACGGTTAACAGCTGTCACTGCCAAGTAAGCTAACGTGTAGCTAACGTTATTTCTTCTTTTTAGCTGTGCCTAGCAAGACTAGTTTCAAAGAAGAATAAACCCATCTAAATTTGATTGATATGTATTATCAGAGAGGAACGGATTATAAGTTCTTTACTATCCGTTCATCTATGGTATTTTCATCATTCATAATATACGTAACTATAAGAAATAAACGTTTATAATTAATAACTGATTTAAGTCTTGTAAGATATCTACTAATAATAATTAATTAAGAAAGTGAAGTAACTAACCAGGATGTTTATAGAATTAGTTAGTATGAATAGCTAAAACAATAAAAGTACATATAGTGGTAATATATTGGTTTGGTATACGTTTGGTCTCGGTTATTGAGTTATTTGGTGAGTATAACATATAAATACAAATTTAAAACGTTTCTTTTATTGTTTAAATAAAAAATATTCCATTTAAAAATATTAGCGATAGGAAAAAGAGTGTATCATTTTGAATTTCAAGTTTTAAATGTTGCCATTATGGTAATTATTTTTCAAATGAATAGCCATGTTATTTGACGAATTACTGATTAATTAGTTCTTAATTGATTACATGACTACCTTTGGTTTAAGCTCTTCTGAGGGACGATCATTCATCTGTTATGATGGAACTGTAACCAGCCTTTTATCTATAGAAAATAATAGTTTCGTTGGAGATTACGTTACTTATATACTACAGTATGGTACTTCTTACTTACTAGTCAAGCTTACTATTCATTAGAATACATTAATATCAGAGTGAAACTGATTTTCTAGCGGTGGTTGCCATTATTCGCATATCGCGTTAATATACCCTGAGCTTTTATTAAGTTGATCCTCAGGTAAATTTTTAAAAGATCTCCAAATAAAGTTATTTTCTACGATATATTATTTTTGTTTTTGTTTCATATGTTATATAACACTATTTATGGGCAATTCAAATACTCATAGCTCCAAAGTAATGCAGGATGGAAGCCCTGTATTAAAATGTTAAAAGTCTATTAATATGTATATTAAGCCGATTTTTATTATTAAATGCCGTTTTGTTACTGTTGTCATGTGATATTGACTTGCAATGTACTTGGAGCTGACAGTCTGTTGTCAATATAATTTTCCATAGCAGATTGCATATGCACTACCATGAATGGAAACTAAATTGCTCTTCAGTTAATATATTATCATATTGAAGCCTACCGTTTGGTATTTCCATGCTGTCTCTGATGAACTAATACCAGCTCCATTTAAGAAAGACGATAATTATTGAACTAACAACTAATTGGATGCAGTTGTTACACAAAGCTAATGCAAAACACATTAGTAATTAGTTTCATCTAAAAATTTACAAAATTCTGGTCTAAGTAGGCTAACTACTCATTGACAACAATTCATATAGCTTTATCTTCTGTAACTAAATAAGATTACATTGATATTTTTCCAGTCTCAGTTACAAATCATAAATTAAATATCATACAAACTTTTCGAAGTTATTTCTTTTGGGTCGACGATTATGGGAAATTACGTGGAAAAGGTATTGTATACATAAAAACTAATTCCAGTTTGGAGGCTTAACATAATGAGTTATATTGTTTCCATTACGAGCCAGTAAAATTAGTCAATAATAGTTTCTAGTCACTGTTGATAAATAGGCATTGATGAATAAATAATTATTATATACTCATGTGCAGCTTAATTGGACCTCTGAGACAGAATTTATAAAATATCATATCATCTCTCTTTAGTTGCAAATACAAAATATAATCCATTGAGAGCTTTAATTTACTTAACTTTGATAGATCTAAGCCTAATTATTGAAGGTCGTAGTCTTTAATTATTTATCTATTTTAATGTTTGAGTTTAAAATGCATTTTTTATCATGTACACCTTCCTCCTAACAGCAATATGATCGTTAGCTAATATTAGCTTTCTCCATTGTTCATTTGCATTTCAATATGATCGTTAGCTAACGTTAGCTTTCTCCATTGTTCATTTGCATTTATTTAATTTGCATTTATTCTGATACCAGTACGATAATTTTGTTAACCCCAACTGCGCTTTTTTCTGGTATAATTTGGTTAGGATTTTTTGACACAATATAACAATATCAGTGCTATATTACGAAAATGGATGAGTGTTATTTTGTAGAAAATGCGGGTTTCCCATCTCGTAGAAAATGGAGGTTTCCTATTTTGTAGAAACGTTAGGGTGTCCAAACGTGTAGAAATGCAAGCTATGCCAACTAAACAAGGAGAATTGCCAACAAAACAGAGAAAAACTATACATTTCTACACGATTGGACACCTTCATTTTCTACAGAATGGGAAACCCTCATTTTCTACGAAATAGGATTCTACGAGATGGGAACCCACGTGCTTCCACTGCTTTTCCTTCAAAAGCTGCTCCTCAAACTTCACTGGCGAACGCGTAGATTTAGCTGCTACTGCTAGTGCGCCGCCGGCCCTTGTTGTAACACTGATTTCGTTAGTTATAAACAAAAAAACCCAATCCATTTTGAGTTCATGTTGGTTATCTAATTGTTATTGTTGATAGTTTGTCTGTAGAAGAATAAAATCATGAGCTCATCCAGTGTAAGTCAATTCGATCATTGATTGATTGAATATATGTATATATATATATATTTATTATTCCTAGTTTGACTGTACAATAAACTTTCAGCAGATATAGGTTATGTTACATATATATTAAATTATTAAGTTTCATTCCAGGGAAAGTGATAAGGTTAGATCAGATCATTGAAATAGCAACCATAAACAATGTAGGTGTGTTAAGTCAAGTATGAATTGAGAGTAAGATGATTGTGGCGTGATCTTGTAGTCTTGTTACTGACTAAGGCTGACATGTTCCTTAGACAGGACTGTTAATTAATAGCCCAATAGCCAATGGCAACTAAGGGACCTTCAGTTTATCATGGAATCTGAACCACAAATTGGTCTAATTATGAGGATTTGTTCTTGCGGATTTATGTAGTACCGGTATTCAATAGTGTGGACGTTAATCCACACAAGAGAACACTACATCTACTGCAATCGTCACAGTACGTCTACTGCAATCACAACTATCCACAGTTCGTGACCTCCAAGTAGCTGGATTACAGGGCGTCATCACCATCCCAGCCCCAATGTAGTTATTAAAGAAAAGAGTAGATTTTGGTTTTACTCAAAGCTTGTATGCTAAAAATTTTAAATATAGGGTAGTCATTATTCTATATTACAAAATATTATAAAACAACTCTAAAACCTTAGAGTAGGCCTTTACATTGTTTACATTTTAATATTTTCTTTACATTCGAACTGAAGTTACACTAGGATATGAGCCCTACTCGTGCGAAACTGTCTGTAAAATCAGTGACACCTTGCCTAAACAAATATGCAACATCTTGCAACAGTGCTTTATTAGATGTTTGCTCAATCTAAATTTTATGTATTGTAAACATTCCATTATCTGTGCATTTTATGATAAGAGAGAAAATGTGTAGGCTGTAATGAAGTTTTTGAGTACTAAACGCTCATGCACCTTCTTGTAATTCACACAGCAGGCTATTTGTACAAAGGCTGGAAATGATTTCTAAAATAGAAGATAAAAGTTAATTTTTTAGGTTCAAGCCTATTTGTTTAGTAAAATATGTAGGCCTACCATTACTTCAAATTGTTTAGGTTTTTTAAAATCGTTATTCAGTTTACAGTAAATTATTTGTTTTTTTAAATTGCTGTTTTGTTTCATGTACCCCTTTTCAGTACTATTGCAGATTATTTACGTTCTCCACTATCCATGGTAGCCACACCATTCAATTTTGAGGCTAATAGGCATTTATTTTACAGTTATAGATCTACTGACTTAAAGCTGTTGACAGACAACAAACAACTTTACTTTGTGTTGAAAATTTAGTCATGTTAAAACCCAAAATCGATATTTGAACATAAATTGCTTTGTAGGTTTTACTGTCCTCGCGTTGACGGTCATAGTCAAAGGAAATATTTGCATCATATATATTTAGCTAAATATATATGTACATAACTGGATGATAATTGGTAAATCATATTTCCAGCCCTACTTGTTAATATCCCTGTCCACAACTTTAGTTTTTGGATTATCCTTTGACAACCCTAAATTCTTGAAAACCGTTGTTAAAGAAAATAAATTTAGGCCTAATGCTTTTAAAGTTGGTTGCATAAAATTGGTAGAACTGTGACAGTAAAAGATTGTTGGCCTACCTATTAAGACTAGATATTTTACCTTTCTTTATTTTTCAACAGAAAATAGAAGATCACCGTCGCAAGTGGGATAGGGACGAATATGAACGACTAGCTGCAGAGAGGATTCAGGAAGAACTTGATGCCCAAGAAAAAGCTCATCAAAAACAACCCCCGGTAAAACGGGAGCTTCTTAGACAAAGAGACTACAGAGTTGATCTTGAATCCAAACTTGGAAAGAGTATCGTAATAACTAAAAATACTCCATCTTCTCAGACCGGAGGGTAAATATTTTTTTTACTACTATCACTAAATATTTCAGATACTTATAGTATTAATAACATATACAGTAGACCTGTGATTTATTTAGTTTTTTAAGTGTTTATCTTCTGCTTTATAAGTAACTAGCTGACCCGGCGAACTTCGTAACGCCTAACAGAAAATACATGTTAACTTTAAGATTGGCCATGTTCTGAAGTCAAATAGCATTGCAGCTTCGTTGTGAAAGCTTTAATTATTCAACAGCTGATTATTATAATAAACCTAATATGTATAAACATTGTAATTATTTTATTTGGCAAACATATAAACACGTGACTTTTAATCATACAGAAAATAAAAAATATATAAATACAGTACATAATTCCCAAAAACCGTAACCTATTAACCTATTATTATGATAATGCTGTTCATTTTATACAGCACATATTTTACTTCTTAGTTTTTCATTAATGAATGATTCATATGGTAGGCCTATTGGATAGTAAAGCATATTGCTAACGGAGAGTAAACCAACAGCTGTTTTAAGAAATCAAATGTTTTGATTTTAGAAAATTTGTAAACAAACTTATTCCCCATAAGGTTAACATTAGAAATTTAAAACGCTATAAAATGGAACCTAATTGAATTTATGGAAACTTAATATGCCTAAAGCATGACCGGAGAAATACATTACATTACATTACATAATCGGAAAAATCAAAGATCATTAGCCGTTCTCGAGTTATAATGTGTGTAACTAACACGACTTTGTTTTATATATTTAGATTAAACTGACACTATTCATGTGTACAGTAGACTCCTTCCCTCCCTAATTTATCTATAACTGATACTATTGTTATTGAACCTCACTAACTCGACAGACCAAGTAACTTGATAGTCTATAGCTGACAGAAAATTTTATTTCACAGTACTAGTGCATTTAAATTTACAAGGTTGCAGGACAACTGAAACGAGCCGAGACGCACAGTCGATCTATTGCACACCTTTAAACGGTGTCAAGGTCATAGTACCGGGCCTAGCTGGGGTACGAGGGGCTGCCCCCTCATGTCCCCTTGCTATTATGTACTTAATCCTGGAAGGACAAAGGTTGCGTCACATTCCAAAACTTTCACTGCGTTCGCTTACTCGAGAACGTTATCAGTTGTTTTTACACTATTAGTTTATGTACAACAGAACAAAGATCTTTTTTATTAAAGAAATAATTTTTTTCAGGTACTACTGCAATGTTTGTGATTGTGTCGTCAAAGATTCTATCAACTTCCTTGATCACATCAATGGAAAGAAACGTAAGAACATTTTAAATTATTACATTGCAAAATCTTTTTTCACTAAAATATTATTATATGCTTGTTGGTTTGTTTACTTGGAATCCTTATCCCCATAGTTAATAACATTTCAAACTGGTGGATGAACTATCAAAAGCTGGTAAAATTGGTGTTAATTCCAAGCTTGAACGTTGAACTATTATAAATCTGTTACATTCTCTAATGAAAAATTGATTGGTGATGAGATTCTGTGTTTTATCTTCATTGGTATTGATTGCCTAGTGCAAAAATTAATTGTTGAAATAATTGATCATTTTTCACTTTCACGTTACAACAAATTAAGTGACCAATCATAGCAAACTGGCTGCCATCAATTGTAAAACACATCCGACATATAATTTCTTATGTGTCATGATTGGGAATTGAATGTAGTTATATTGGATGGTAGGTAAGTAGGGCCTTCTCTACATTCTCAGCTGCGACTGCTATTTTATCTGATGTCCCACAGTCATTATAGTTTAACGGGTTGAAAAGGTGTGTCCTCAAAATTATTATTTAACTGCATTTGAGTTTAGTTTAAAATTAAAACCATATGTAGTATTTGATTTTTTTGAATATTGTTATAAATAATCTTTTCTTCCGTACTGTAAAATAATAATTAGAATCTTCTAATTTGGAAAATAAAGTGGAACCCCTCAAATCCGAACACCGGAAATCTGAAATACTAGCAAATCCAAACAGGATCTCAAGAAAAAAATTAAATAGCAAAAATGAACAAAAAATTGATTTTATCACACAAATTCATTTCTCAATGGTTAACATACAAAAATACTTTTTCACTTAAATTCTGTTATCTTTAACTGTCGATGTGAAGAAAATCTTCTCGCGAACGCAATTCCAAGCCAGCGTAGCATGAACATCACGTTGTTCAGCTGTCAGCCTTAGTCAGTAACAAGACTACAAGATCGCGCCACAATCATCCTACATTCATTCCTCATTCATACTTGGCTTAAAATACCTACCATTTCAGTTAAAAAGTATAAAGTTAAAAGTATAAAGTTAGTAATACACACTATTAAGTAGATCATTAGACAGTAGGCATGCGCGATACATATCCCAGTAGGGGTGGGGGTAGGGGGAGAGTGATTTATTTTTAGCACACGCTCGCCTAGCATCAATGACAAGTCACGGGACTTTCATCCACCCTCCAAGGTCACTGACCTTTTGAACACTAAGTCATCCAGCCTGTATAACTCCAATCGCTACATCAGCCTCGCTTACCACGAATACAGTGACGAAATAAGTGCGTAATGATATTTTCCGGGAAATCTGAACACCCCTAAATCCGGACAGGCTTCAGCCCCAATTAGTTCGGATTTGAGGAGTACTATTGTATTACCTCACAGTCGAAATTTAAGTTTAACTTGAATTTTATATTTCAATGTTGGTTTTGATTTTAGATCAAAGAAACATGGGTATGTCCATGCGAGTGGAGACTTCAACAGTGGATCAAGTTCGTAAACGATTTGAGATGAATAAGAAGAAACTAGAAGAGAAGAAAAAGGATTATGATATAGAGCAAAGAATGAAGGAGCTAAAAGAAGAGGTGGGTCTTATTTTTAAATTATTTATATAGACGTATCTTCGAAATTCGTAATGGTGTTTGATTATTCTAATATTATCTTATTAGACTTTTCCGACGCGTCTACAGTATGTTTCTGAAGGAGAAAATCTCCTTCTGTTTGCAAGCGAATACCAAGTTTACGTCAAAATTAACAATTTTTTTTATAGATGTAACATTACACTACACCTTCAAGCTTGTTGTAGGGAATATGTTAATAAACATGGCCCAAAAGTGAGAATATGGATGGCCCCTCTCCTGTACGTGTTGGAAAAATCCTATAAGATAATATAAAAATAATATTTTATAGTAGGAAATAACGCCACCTTTAAAAAAATGCCCTAATAAAAATGTTCTTCAATCCACTTTACTTCAATGGTACCATTTATTTTACTTTTGTATTTTTCCTCCTGCACCTTCCCCTTTTATTATTTTCAGAATCTTTTGCATAAAATATTTTATAACTTTTTTGTAAATTAGTTACGAACTTGTACAAAAACTTACCATCCACTACTTGTATGTGTAGGAAGAAAAACTGAAAGAATATAGAAGAGAGAAAAAGAAAGAAAAGAAGAGAAAGCTGGAAGAAGAAGAAGAAGAGTCAACAGAGCAACATTCCGAACTTGCGTCTATCATGGGCTTCTCAGGGTTTGGTGGTGGCAAAAAGAGTAAATAGTAATTGCTCTACAAGTTATATTCTGTGTATATGTGTGTGATTGTTTTGTAAATATCTGTCAAAATTAAAAATACAAATTACATTTTTTATATTTTTATTTTATTTCCATTTTTCACCATTTTATTTTTAATCAACTTTTACACCAATCTAAAAAGTTATAAGTAAATTTTATGGTCTACTTAATTTTTTAATTTAAATATGAATTTGTATCTTAAGTTTTGGGTACAGGTATTTGAAGAATCAATAATCAACTTAACAAACTTAAGGTTCTGATTATAGTGCAAATGACACAGGAAAAATTCCAGTACTACAGTGAATTCATAAATAACCCAAAATATCTTTGTACTTTAGAAAAGACTATTTAAAGTTTTAGTTCAAACACAGTCCAAAAAAAGACGAAACTGTGACCCGAAATTTGTCTCAGGGTTGCGAGTGATATCTGATTGTACACAAACACTTTTCTATTATAAAGTAAAGCTGTCTGCAGATATCTGTCAAATAAATAGGAGTTTATTTATATTCAGCATTCAAAATTTATTTACTATCATTGTATGTCCTTATTTTTTATATTAAACTTTATTTTATTTCATGTATGTTTTGTTTGGATTAGATTACCTTTTGAAATGGTGATCTTCCCAGATAGGTATTTTAAGGAAGAGTAGCGTGAAGAATAGATGTGAGCAATGTTAAAAAACTGTATTAAATTTGTAATTAAAATGTGTTCAAATCTATTACAAATGGTATCCTGTCTATTTAACGATGAATTATAACTCTTAATGTTTAAAATAAATTTTAAATGCTGTAAAATGTCAATATAAACTTGAAATTGAGACAGTTATATAAATAACGGAATTCAGTTTGAGGTTACCATTTATGGAATTAGGTTTGACGGTTAACATTTACCGAATTAAGAACTAGGCTGAACCAACTCATGTAATATTTAATTAATGTGATTACAGTTCATGTTATTAAATAGTTAAAAATACATGTTGTCATCCATATTGATCTGCCAAGATTTATATCATGCAAAACCCCATATGATTCTATAATTTAATATATTTTAATGATTGGCTTAAAACGACCTGCTGCTTATAACCTTAAGGTACATTCTAAATTCTTATGTTGCTACATGGGGAAGTTCAACATACGCCAAACTACTACTCTAAAAAATTCAGAAAACAATGTAAGTGTAAGTGTTCTTCTGTGCCGAAGAAGCTTTTGTGTTCATGGATTTGTACTTTGTTGAAAGTAAATTCTTGATTCATGATAAGCTTAGGTTAGAGACATAGGCACTAGCACAATCATACCTACAGGCAAAAAGGATATTTTCGTATTATTCCGACCACAGCTGTACATCAATTATATATACTCTGTCACTCTGCAGACTTAAGTTGTTTATTGATATTATTATACTTTAAATATTTATTATTATTATTTATTAGTATGCATATTATCAATAACCAACCCAACTTAACTCCGCAGAGCACTTATGAAGGAAAATACAATGCAACATATGTATGTTGTCAGTATAATACAGAATGTACTGGGAAAAATATAGGCATGGGCACAAGCACAGACATATAGTAACATGTACATTGGACAAACACATGAAAAGGAACATTTAGGCAACCATGGGTACAAAAATACCCCCATCGCAGCAGACCTCAGTACTCAGCAAATATCCAAATCAATAATATAATAATAATAATGATATATGACAAGTTTGATCATATCTGTCCATAAATGTGAGAGTTATTTGCCTATTCTCCATAAGATTAACATGGGAAAGAGTATGCAGGTTTGCTGCTATGAGAAACATTGAAAGTAGGCATTTCTAGCATAAAAAATTTATTTTGACCATTTATACCAAGTTTCATAAACATCTGTACATAAATAAAAGAGTTTGCCTATTTTCAATGCATTAGCATGGGAAAAGAGTATGCAGGTTAGCTGCCATGATAGGTTAGATTAGATTATTGAAATGGCAACCATACCACAAGTTGTTACTGACTATCGCTGACATATTCATTAGACAGGACTGTTAGTTCAAGTAGCTGAATTACAGGATGTCGCTACTGTCCCAGTCATAAACAAATATTTCTCATGAACAAATATTATTTTGTGTAGGATGATGATAATAATAATGAATAATAAGTCGGTTATAAAAATGGAAAAAAATCTTACAGAACTAAATGGACGGACAGGTATTAGTGTTGCCTCTAAGGATGAAGAGAATATAGGTTTTCAAAACTTCATTCATATAGTTTGTACACAATAGCTTGCTTAGTTAAGTAGTTAGTAGGATTCATTCAGAATGAAATCACTGCCTTGTCCGATCATTATGCCCAAGAAGCTGAAGTTAGAATTCCTGCCCTGGTCACTCTCGATCCCTCTTTCAAAGAGTCCAGAAGGTTTTCGTACGAGAATGTCTAAAGTTTTCGTTTTTATTTACAGAGAGAAATATCAGTTTTATAAGCTATTAAAAGCCTAAGTTTGGGTTATTTTATGTATTATTTCTTACCACAATTTTAATAACTTATATTCTACTCTTGAAATGGATAAGTATATTAAACCCAAGTGTTTTGATGTCGATCATAACTCACCAAATGCAGAAATGGACTGGAAGCATTGGAGGAAGGTTTTGCATAATTTTCTTGATACAATTAAACACACAGTCGAACAAGTTAAAAATTCTTCAAAGCAATATCTCATCTGACATTTACGGAATAATTGAAGAATGCACCACTTTTGAGGAAGCCCTTTCCTTACTGAACAACTTGTACTCGCCTTCTTAGCTAAGAAGAGTGAATTATTCGCAAGGCACCAATTGGCCATCCGAAAGCAACAAAGTGGTGAGACAATAACTCAGTACATAAATTCTCTACAGCAACTGAGTAAAGACTGCAGTTTTATTGTTAGTGTAAGTTCTGCTCAACATCGGGACTTATGTATTAGGGATGCCTTCATAACTGGCCTTCAATCCTCCCTAATTAGACAGAGACTATTAGAAAATCAGACCCTAGAGCTCAGTGATGCCGTGAAACAAGCTCTATCTTTGGAATCGGCTCAAAAACAGGCAGATAAATATTTAGTGCAATCAAACTTGACTACTCTTACAGCAAACATCTTCTGTCAATTATCCAGAAAATTCTCATAGCCGTATGTAAGGTGTCTGTATCCCTGTACAGCTGTACTGCGGCTTCTCGTCCCGCTCACCGTCCACCCTTGCGAGAGCATAACTGCTATTATTGTGGATACAAATCTCATCCAAGGAACAATTGTCCAGCAAGAGAGGCTTCCTGTGGTCGTTGTGGAAAGGTTGGTCACTATGCTAAGGTATGTAAGTCTATGTCATTTGTAAAGAAACACACTACTTCCGCAATCGTTGGATCATCTATTGGAACTCGACCTCCTATTTCTCTACGTAAAGCATTAAAAGACATCCAAATAAATGGTTTTACAACAACCAGTTTAATTGATACAGGTAGTTCCCATAGCTATATAAGCCTACTTTTTGCTCAACAAAAAAGGGTTTAAGATTCATCCAGAATATGGTTGCGTGTCAATGGCATCGACTGGTTTGAAATCTGAACTCAAAGGGTTTGTAATTGCCGACCTTAAATTGTCCGGGTTTGACTATCCTAAAGTAAAATTATCTATTATGAAGGACTTTTGTGTGGATGTTCTGGTAGGACATGATATTATGAAAAACCATTCCTCAGTTCACATAAATTTTAATGGCCAGTTTGATTCCCTCAGAATCTTTAATTCGATCCCTGCTTCTGTCACACCACCTAAATTATTCTCTAACCTCTCTCCTGATTGTAAGCCAACCACAACAGGGTCTATGCGTTTCTCACAAGAAGACTTTGAGTTCATAAGTGGTAAAATTTATAGGATACTAAGTGAAGGAATCATAGTAGAAAGCAATTCTCCTTGGCGTGCACAGGTATTACTCTCCAAAATGAAAACCACAAAAAAAGAATGGTAGTCGATTATTCATTGTTAGATGCCTATCCCTTACCTAACATTGATGCTTTGGTTCATAAAATCTCTAATAACAAAGTTTTTTCCACCATTGATCTAAAATCAGCATATCACCAGATTCCTATCTCACAGGAGGAGAGAATGTTTACAGCATTTGAAGCTTGTGGGAATCTGTATGAATTCACCAGAATACCATTTGGTGTAACCAATGGAATTGCTTGCTTCCAGAGGATTATTGATAAAATAATTCTTGAGGAACAACTCCAAGGAACATTTGCATATCTAGATGATATCACAATTTGTGGTAACACCCAATAAGCTGACCATGCCATTAATCTCAAAAGGTTCATGAATTGTGCTAAGAAATGGGTTAGTCATCAAAGAAACCAAATGCATTTTATCAAAAGAGTCGGTAAACATTCTAGGACACTTGGTAAGTCATAGAACCATCAAGCCTGACCCAGAGAGGATGCAGCCTATGCTTGATTTGCCTGCTCCCAAAGACCGAGCTTCACTTAAACGTGTTCTGGGTTGTTTTTCTTACTATTCCAAATGGATTCCCCGTTTCTCTGATAAAATACACACAGACTGGTAAATTGAAATTCATTTCCTTTATCTACAGAAGCCTTGGAAGACTTCAATGCCATTAAACAGGATATTGCAAACTCTATTATCACTACCATAAACCATAATGCCCCTCTAGTAGTTGAAACGGATGCTTCAGACTTCGCCATTGCAGCTACATATTAAGCCAAGATAATCGACCAGTTTCTTTCTTTACCAGAACATTGACTAAGGGGGAGAAATTTCAATCTGCTGTTGAAAAAGAGGCAGCTGCCATATGGAAGCTTTAAGAAAATGGAGAGTTTTTCTTTTAGGGAAACCTTTTAAGCTGGTAACGGATCAGAAAGCACTATATCCTTCATTATCAACAAGAAACAGTCAAATAATATCAAAAACGACAAAATAATGAGATGGAGGCTGGAACTATCCCCCTACGAATTTGAAATTGTCTATCGACCTGGATGCGAAAACGTGAAAGCTGATGTTGTCTCGTGCCTGTGGTGCGACTAGCAATATCAATAAGCTGTATAAGCTTCATGAAATAATGTGTCATCCAGGAGTCACTAGGATGTTTCATTGGCTTCGTAGCAAAAACCTACCCTATTCCGTTGAAGAAGTAAGAAGAATGACATCTGAATGTCCTGTATGTGCAGAGATCAAGCCAAATTTTGTGAAATATCAAGGTAATCTCATAAAGGCAGCCGCTCCCATGGAGAGATTGAATATTGACTTTAAGGGTCCTGTCCCATCAAGTTCTCGTCTTTTCTCCACTCAAACAGAGTGGCAACTAGTCTCTCTTCGCCATACAATCCAAGGGGAAATGGTCAGGTTGAAAGATACAATGGGATAATTTGGAAAACGATTACCCTAGCCCTCAAAAGCAAACAACTTCCAATCAACCGGTAGGAAACAGTTCTAGATGAAGCCCTGCACTCCATCAGATCTCTTTTGTGTACAGCAACTAATTGCACTCCCCATGAAAGATTTCTATTGTCGTATCCTCGACGAACTTCGAATGGATCCACAATGCCTTGATGTTTTTGAGCCCTGGACCTGTACTCGTAAAGAAGAATATTCGTCCCAATAAATATGATGACCTCATGGAGAAGCTGAGCTACTGGAGGCAAATCCTGAATACGCTTTCATAAAAAGGAAAGATGGGACTGAATCATCGTCTGTGCCTTTACGCCATTTAGCACCTCGAGGAAACATTGATCTGGCCGTAGATGAAGAAGTGACACAGCTTCAAGTAGACAACGTAGAAGTTGAAAGAAACCGAAAAGCGGCAGATGAGAGTGAAGCTGAAATTGTGAAAGAAAACGAACAAACGAGCGGCCGAGGTCCTACTCGTACTAGAAGACTACCGGTCAAATTCCAAGACTTTGTAATCCCCAAAAATTTGGCAGGGGAGAATGTTGTGAATCATTAGTTAATTTATAATCAGCTGATCATATGTTTTTTGTACATTGTAATGTTTTTGTTTTGATTATGTACTGTCCAGTTTTATAAGTTATTAAAAGCCTAAGTTTGGGTTATTTTATGTATTATTTCTTACCACAATTTTAATAACTTATAAAACTGGACACTAAATAATCAAAACAAAAACATTACAATATACAAAAACATATGATCAGCTGATTATAAATTAACTAATGATTCACAACAGTTGGGATAATGTTTTTACATCGAATGATTTTGACAAAAAGTTTAATGAGTTCTTTCATACCTTAAAGTTCTATTTTGACAGTTGTTTCCCTCTCACAATGACAAAAATTAATCTCCAGTCCACTTCAAAAGTGTATCTCTCTTCCCAAAGCCGTTCTCGAGTTATAATGAGTGAACTAACACGACTTTGTTTTATATGTTTAGATAAGAATGCTATGGTTTTATGAAGTAATGTTTTTAAGTTTATATTATTTGTTTCTTCACCTAAAAACTATGAGTCAATACACTGATGCCGTTTATTTGTCATAGTTGTCTATAGTAGAATTCTTTTACGTCTTTGAGAAGATATCGAGAAGGGATACATATATAGTGTAACATAATATTATAAAGAATCTTGATGTG
The DNA here is from genome assembly GCA_023375725.1 of Nephotettix cincticeps. Classification (NCBI taxonomy): domain Eukaryota; kingdom Metazoa; phylum Arthropoda; class Insecta; order Hemiptera; family Cicadellidae; genus Nephotettix; species Nephotettix cincticeps. Next base: position 17,046,056 of record CM041789.1, on the reverse strand, counting down.
GGAAAATAATTAAATAAACAATTAATTTTTCATAAGATTTAAGTAATAGATATGTAGCTTATAGGGATTTTTATGATATATGGTTCATTCTTTCATGTACAGGCTACTTTCTTTCTTCTTTTACTTCTTTCCTGAGTCTCCATCTAACTTCATCTTCATCTTCCTAATTTCCTATTGCGCTGCCGACTGCCGAGGTAAGGTCATTAAAACTTTGATGTCTTTATCGTATTACATTCTTATGATTTTCTTTTCTATTGTAATAGCAGTTGTCTTCGAAGCCTAAACTTAATATTTTACTATTAGTTCTGCATGGGTTTACTGACTATTAAATCTTTCTTGTCTAGTTAAGGTAAATAGGTTATTTAGCAATTTCAGTGACACGATGGATATCTCCATGTTGTATCGTCACTAACATATTCGTTACTTATCCAAATTGAAATAAAAATAATGTTAAATTATTGATTTGCATGTTACGTGATAATTCGACCTAGGTAATAACCTCAGGGTATAGATTTACTATGCCTAAGTACATATATAAGACAAAGGCAACTTTACATATACATCTGTTAACCTATTGATATTAACCCTTAACCCTAGAACACAAAGGCGTCACGCGTAAGGTGTCATTTTTACCTTTTACCCATCCTCTCCACTAAAATTCACAAAACTCTGTGTAGCTGTCAGTTTTGGCCTAATATTAAAAGGGTCTGGTTGGTGTTCGCTTGCGTCCTTTGTTTAACGAAATTTTAAAGTTTTTTAAGTTCGCGTCGTCAGGTCGACTACGCCTTTGTAACAACGCACAGTTCGCGGCAGACTCGCAACATATACGGATTGTGGTGTCTTGTTGCAAAGTATAGTATACCTTTGCTTTTTCGCGTGTTTTGGTGATTATATTGGAAATATATGTTGTATATAGTGTAAATATTTATTTGAATTGGACCAAATGTGCAATAACATTTCCTGCAGTCGTAAAACAAGGAGGTGGCCCCTTTGCATGTTTATAACACCATAAACATCACTTTAAATTATATATACGTATTATATGTAGATAAATCGTGTCTGAGCCAATCGTGTAAGCCCCTAAGTCGGCAAAATTTTTTTTGAGAAACGCACATAGAGCTCCTGAAGTACTGGCTTCAGGCCACGATTTTGCCACGAACTCTCGTCCGGCAATCTATTGCTTATATTTTAAATATAAGTGTGCCAAATGAAGCTCCACAACCAGTCCAACAAGGTAGGAAGGTTTATGCCTTTTTACCTCCAAGTTTACGGCGCATGACAAAACATTTTTGTGGACGTTGCGCAAATGTAATGTGTGGCGAACACCAAGGGACAATCTGCTGCCAGTGCCAGAACAATTAAGATTTGGAGATTAAACTCTTATAAAACATTAATTCAATGTCCACTTTAAGTGTTTTTATAATTTAAAAAATTTTCCTGTCATTAAAAGTATTTTTTATTTATTTTCAAAAAAAGTAGTCTGAGAGACTACGCCTTTGTAACAACGCTTGGCTCAGGGAGCCTTTGTGTTCTAGGGTTAATCCTCCAGTGGTTCACTATTTTACCCTTGAGGGTTTGCCGTTTTTTTTGACTGTTTTGCACAGTTTAGGAAAAAATCATTAAAAATATAATTACCATAGAAATGGTAGCTATTACTTATCATTTTATTAGTAATTAAATGTCCGATGACTACATTATATCTAGTTTCCACAAACGTTCCACAAACCCAGGACGGTACATGATAGATTCACCACCCAGATTCACGACCCGGCCCATTGTCTTGTGTGTGTGTCTTTGACTTGGATTTCGAAGAGATGCTTGAAAACTGGTACGAGGATGCTTTTATAAGTGCGAATTGGATTCACTTGGATGGTGAAATCGCAATTTTTGTGAAGTTTTCAGAACACGAGCTGACGTATGAATTTTTTGAGCATGCATCTGTCGAGTACTGGGAGTAGAGGAACCTAAACCTGACACTGTTGGTGATAGGCTGAATAAAAGAAAGAAATTCTGTCATGTGATTATACATTTGCTATTGATGTAACAAATGTTTGCCACAAATACAAAATATTGCAATGAATTTAGATGAATGTCATAAGCTGAAATTAGCTGTAAAGCGACTGTCTCAATTTTAATGATAATACGTTTTTTATAAGCATCATTATTTTTTTATATTCATCATACCCTATGGAATGGAAAATTACCAATATCTAAACATTTTGTTTGTTGAAAATGTTTACATTTTGCATCAGATTTCGCTATGTCCAAGTTTTTTAAATTTTATACATCTGTTATATATGTACTCCATAAATGTAATTTAATATTATTCACATAGTAAACATTTCAAATAACTTTTCAGACTGATGAAATGATTTCCAACAGTAAAAAGCAATTTTAAATGTTTTTCAAAAAGGCAGTCTGTGAGACCACACCCAGGACTGAGTGTAACAAAAAGTTCATCCAGGATGTTAAGGGTTAAAGAAGCATCCTCGTACCAGTTTTCAAAAATATCTTCAAAATTCGAGTCAAAAACACACAATACAATGGGAAGGGTAGTGAATCTATCACGTACCGTCAACTGGACTGAAAATGTCACATTGCAATTGGCCGTATCCAATTGTGCAACGAATAATATAAGTTGTCAAAATCCGTTACTTGCCCACAACTTTATTTTTACGAAGAAATTATTTGGCTTTTATATAGGATCTGTAGGTTATTAATGAAGATTCAAACTAATTTTAAACAAATTTTTAAATACACAAAGTTAGATATTGAAGTATTAGTAGTAGTAAAGTAAATTAGCAGTGTTTTTATTATTTTTCATTTATGGGTGATTATAATGTAACTGTTTATAAAATAATATCAATAGCTAACCTAACTTCTCTGCAGAGCGATGTATGTCAGTAATATCGCATATACTACGATGTAACGCAAGTATTTGTCGTTGACAAATATTGCTCTGCGGAGTTGTGTTAAGTTGGTTATTGATATCTTTATCGTTAATAATATTTTATACTATCGATGTACCTGGTTAACCGTTAAGAAACTAAATAACATATTTATACCGAAACCCCATTTTTATACCTAATACCATTCAAAACCCCTGGTCTGTGAGATCTCTATATAATAAACAATAGTGTCTTACATTAAAATTAATATAATTAAATAAAAGAATAAAATATGTAAATAGGGTGAAGAAGTAAAAAAGAATTTATTTATATAATAAATCCCCTGTCGCAGCTCACTTGCGTACTCAGCGAATTTCCACCCCAATAATGTGGCAATAATAATACAAGTACATATCAAAGTGATCAATCAATACCTGTTGATAAATTAGATTATTTGGCCTATTCTCCGTAACATAAACATGGGAAAGAGTATGCAGGTTTGCTGCTTTGAGGAACACTGAAAGGAGGAATTTTTACCATAAACTATTTTTATTTTGACCATATACCAAGTTTTATCATAAATAAAGACGTTTGCCTATTCTCCATAAGATTAACATGGGAAAGAGTATGCAGGTTTTCTGCTGTGAGGAACACTTAAACTAAGATTTCTTTTAGCATAAACGTATTGATGCCAACCCTATGAAGCTAAATACCAAGTTTCATCCAAAACTATTGGTTAATAAGGGAAATTTAAATCTGCTCGTCAGGAAGAACATTGAATATTAGAAGCAGTGCGAATGTCCATGTACCTCGTTGACGCCTGAGCATGACGGCGAACAGTAATCCGGTTCTCGCTCTCAAAATGTACAACCTGTGCCAAATGTGCCTGTGGTGGTTAGGTGCCTCCCAGTCAGCCTTTTTAAGTAACGTGTGGGGACTTGGCTTAAACATAACAGTCTGTACTCAATTGAGGAGTACTTTGCCAAGATATCTGTGAATATTTGAGAGCCCCTTGCGACCAAAGATTTAGTTGCCAAAATATATGTTATAATGTTGTAATGTTTATGTGTTAGTTTTTCATTTCTTATGTATTTTTGACGCGATCAACCAGTTAACTGGGCCACGATCAAGGATTTGGTAATGGTATATATTTTAACGACTATTGTTTTTGGACTCTGGGCACCTAGATGAAAAAATAACACGGTCCCGGGCTTAAGTCTTACCATGAGACCTTCGGAAATAGCTTCTTCCCTATGGGAAATTCGCTAAAAGTTAGCATATTTTCACTTGGCATAACTTAGTTATATATACAGCAACAATTTTGTTGTCGATAAAGAAATCTCAATTTCCAAAAAAATACAAAACATTAAGAACTAATATTTTGTACCTAAGTTATGTACATTGTATGTATGTTAAATGTGTTGTTTGGATGCATTGACCAACAATAAAACAGTGGATACTTAAATAAATGGTTTAGTTATAGTATAGGTGAAAAGCGTCAACCAAAACTGTCGGTCAGTGAGACAGGCTCGTTTTTGAAAATCAATTTATCACTCCCAAGCGCTCTGAGGAAACTGAGCGAAAAGTACATCTAAAGAACAATACAGTAGAAATCTCAATTTCCAAAAATTAATACAAAACATTAAGAAATATTATTAGTTTTGTAGAGAGAGCTACATTTTGATATTGCACTATTTTTTTTATTGAATTAAATAAAACAAGATATTTACATGTTTAAATATATATAAAATGTCGTCAACCAAAACTGGATCGAAAAGACAATAGCACACTAGACTTTTTTTGACAAATTTTTTTATCACTGAAAGTCTGAGGATAATCGGCGAGTAGTCGGAAGGGAGACGGAGTTCTACTGTATTGAGAAAGGTAGCTCCGCATATAGTGTTTATTCATTCCTAACATTCAGTGTTTCCAATAATATACATTTAAATTTCCCAGGGGTTTGTGAGACCGGGGTTTGCTAACTTACATACTTGCTATGGATGCCCATGCAACAGTCTGTTGTATTTCAAATTAAAGGCTACCTAACATGACTGAAATTACTTTTTAAATTTCTAAATTTCTCTTTCTGAAATTACTAATTTTGTTTCAGTCCTTAAACATCTTTTGAAGATATCCCTACACACATCAAGATGGGTAAGGAGGATAAGGCCACCTGGAAGTCTAATTACTTCACAAAATTGATCGTAAGTATAATAAGTGTACCTTCTCGACCATTACACAGAAGACTTTATAACCCTCTATCAGGCGCGACACGGAAGTTTCGCCATCTTGAGCATCTGTTTTTGGTGTCCAAAATAATTTTTTTTTGTTAGGGCTTATGCTTACACCAACGGCATAGGCATAGGAAGCGGTTTAACATTGACATGTAGGCTGCAAACCATTGATTTCTGATTGAAAAACATGATGTGAACATATGATAGACTGATTGTGGTACATCATGGAAACAGTCAACTTATGTTTTCAAGGAATATCATGTAACAAATGGTTTCAGTTGTTATATTGTGTAGCATTCAGATAAAAAATAGAATCCATGGTTATCAAAATAATCATATGAGACTTTTTGTTAAATGTTTTTGTCTGATTATTCAATGCATTAATCTAAATGTGTTCCAATTTAATTTTAATAAAATATTTTTATCGAATTTTTTCAATTTTACAGATTTTTGTTGTTTGATACTCCACCGTATCTTATATGCTAACATTTTTTTAGAAAATAAAGAATAATTCATGTATTAGGTATGGTATTTACGAGTCATACCATTTATCTGTCTTAGTGATCTTAATCTTATCCCAGTCAAATTACTCAGATTGACTTGCGGGTGAATTGTCACAGGTCAATTAACCCCAAAATCAACCTTGTACTTGTGGCTGATAACTACTAGGACTTGTCCTATCGTGTTTCTGGAGGACATTGTCGACCTTTAATAGGGATCACTATGGGGCTTATACCATTACATTAGAATTATCACAGACAAAACAATTACTACTAACTGTTACTAAACATAATATTATTATTAAGTAAAATATATAGCAAACAATAGTACAAAAAAAATCACTGAGCACGAGTTACAGACCCTACTGCATGCAAGCGCGCACTTTGGCTGCCCGCCAATTTAATGGGTACGGAACTGCTGTAAATGGTTCGCGCTAATGTGACCAGGATAGGGTTAAATTAGCTTGTTCTACATGAGGTTTACTTTTCTAAAACATGTGTTTAAAATTGTAGCAACTCTTGGACGATTACCCGAAGTGCTTCATTGTGGGCGCAGACAATGTCGGCTCCAAGCAGATGCAGCAGATCCGTATGAGTCTCCGAGGCTCTGCCGTTGTTCTTATGGGCAAGAACACCATGATGAGGAAGGCCATCCGTGGACACATCGAGCGGAACCAGGCTCTTGAGAAGTGAGTGAGACATACCACCACTCAGTTGAGTGAGTTTTAATATTTTACAATGATCCTTTAATATTCACTTGTCCTTGATTCGAACGATAGTTATTTAGTTGAATTTTAATTTGGACTTCCTTTAGTTCTAAAGGAGTTCTAAAAGTGATTCTATAGTAAAGTAATCTATTATATAGTTTATATAATAAATTATAATTTAATAGTAAATAATATAATTTTATTTAATGACGTAATGTATTTAATTGTATTTTTTTGGAGCCTGTTTGACCATCATGTTGACATGGATGTCTCAGCTTGGGGGGGGGGGTGTTATTAACAATATGTCAGACCAAAATTTGAAACGGAAGTGAAGTCATAAAGTTGGAGAGCTGAGGACAGCTGTTAAGAGGAACAAAACCTTTTTTTTAGACACATCAATGATCTAAGCTATTTCTCAAGAGAAAGTTCATGCATTTTTAAACTGCCAGTCTACATTGCTTGATGTCATTAGTTCAAATCCCTCATTTGGTAATTGGTCACAGAAATGAATCTCATGTCCACTGTAGTTCACCTTGGCTTCTGAGGTGATTGGAAAGCTTCGACTTCCATAGCGTATTCTGGTTTTGGGAGCAAGTTGCTATACTATGACTTTGTCCGTACAAACTGCCTTAAAACCTGTAAGATGTGTAAATATTCATGGAGATAATCAAATCAATAGAGAGATGATATCCTAATAATCACTTTCCTCGACAGATTGCTCCCCCACATTCGTGGAAATGTGGGCTTTGTGTTCACCCGCGGGGATCTTGTTGAAGTTCGAGACAAGCTACTGGAGAACAAGGTGCGAGCCCCCGCCAGGAACGGAGCCATCGCCCCGTGCCCCGTCATCATCCCCGCCCAGAACACTGGTCTGGGACCAGAGAAGACCTCCTTCTTCCAGGCTCTTTCCATCCCTACCAAGATCTCAAAGGGAACAATTGAAATTATCGTAAGTGTCTCTAGATTGTTTATGTTAGCTTTTTTTTATGATTCTAATCAACTTACAGACAAAAGTTTAACTTCATTTATATTGCCAGGAACAACTCTCTTCATCCACCAGTCTGGCATTTTGCTTGCACAGGTCAGCAAATGAGAGAACAGAAATGCTCAGTATGATTATGTGGCCTAGATGCATTCTAGTCTGCTTTATCTTGAGCTACATTTTTAATATTTTCGCAATTCATTTACCTGGTAAGTAAAAACTTACCAGAAACTGATCAACTGATTAACAGAATAGGGGTATAGAGTTCGGGTTATTATCCCAACTCACAGAACAATTTTGTTCAGATGCATGTTGAGACTTCAAGTCTATTTGGAAAATTATTTTTAAAGATATTGTAGTCATTGTATATGAGGACAAAATTTAAATTTTTGTTCCTTATCTCCTTATTATGTTTCATAATTACTATTTGAGGACTGTGATAAAGCGAAGCATGATACAATTAATACAACCCACTGCGATAGAACTTTATCATGAAGGGAATTCCACCTTTAAAATATGTGTAATTGAGGTTTTCATGTGAAAGGTAGTCGTGCAATGTGCAATATATATATTAACATGGACTGTTAATATTCATGGGTATAGAAAAACAAGAGGACCACCATGAAGTAGTGCTGTTGAGGTCGTAGTAGTGAGGTTCTAGTGTATTATATTCATGTTATTATCGAAATAAAATTTGTTGTTGGTTTCCAGAACGACGTCCACATTCTGAAGGAGGGAGACAAGGTGGGGGCCAGCGAAGCCACTCTGCTCAACATGTTGAACATTTCTCCCTTCTCGTACGGTCTGGTGGTGGAAATGGTCTACGACTCTGGTACTGTCTTCGAGCCCAAGATCCTTGACATCAAACCTGAAGATCTCAGGATTAAGTTCATGGAGGTGAGTGTGTTGTGCTGTCTCATTTAAATTACAGAAAACTAAAAATAAGTCAATACAAGAATAGAAGAAAATTGTACATACCAAACTGATTGAGGAAATAACTAGTTTTTTCTGCTTGACCTAGATATCATGCAAAAGAAGTTTGTAGTTTGATCCTTTGACTAAGGTGAAATATTAGGATGCTATTTCCGATAATTAATTATAATCAGATACGGTTTTGACTTGAGTGGTTTGGATTCTAATGTGGAGTGCTCCATTACGCCCTTGTCTATTGGTAAAATATAGAATATTGTTTTCATAGGCTGAACCTGATTGAAATATGATTGGTTTAAGAAAATATTATTAAAACAATAATATTTTACATAATATTATTTCACTTAACATTTTAAAATGATTTAATAAAATTTCAGGGTTCATTTTAAAATCAAGGTGTTGTCATTTCAGTTTAAATTTTTTATATCCTTTTTAAGTGATTGATAGCCTATTCCCTTCACAAACAATTTGTGTGAAATTATTTTTCGCCTCCAGTTGCTCTGTAACTTGAAAGCAGCATAGTAATGCAGTAATACTGTTGAACAGAGGTTTATTATTTTTTTTAATTCTCATTCTTGTGTGTGATATGGTTTTCACTGTTATTGTGTAGGGTGTGTCACGGTTAGCTGCAGTGAGTTTGACCATTGGCTACCCGACCATCGCTTCCGCTCCTCATTCTCTTATCAACGGATTCAAGAACCTGCTGGCCGTTGCAGCTGTCACTGACATAGAGTTCAAGGAGGCCACCACTGTCAAGGAATTCTTGAAGGTGCGAAATTAAAATTTTTTGTCATTACTGAATTTTTGGCATGTTTAATTTGTAATGCATTTAAAAAATTTAGAATTTTTAGCTTTTAAACTTAATTTTTTTATTATTGAAATTAAAATTTTCATTTTACACTAGCAAATAATATACAGTAGAGTCTCGCAAACTCGGCCTAATGTGGGCCCAATGGCGGCCGAGTTAGCGAAATGCCGAGTTATCGGGAAAAGTAGGTTTAAACGAGTAAAAGTCCTTTGATAGGTTATATGTACTGTATCATGTTATTATTCGTCAAATACACCACAGAAGGCATTACACTTGAAGTTAAATTGATTTAAACACTACATAGGAACATTGCAAACATAATACGAAAAACAAATACAGTTCTGTACCCTGTTAATTATTGTTTTGTAAAAAAGTTGGTTATTGTTTTTTGTTTTTCGCACCTGGCCCTCTTGCGAGCGGCATCATCCTGCAGACGACGGAGAAACAGGATGTCCATTGCCGAAGCACCTTGCTGCTCAAAATACGTCAATGCACTTTCAACAGCTTTCAGTCCCTTGCTGCGACTCATTTTTATTTCAGTAGGCTTTCTTTTATCCTATAACTGTCCCGTTACAATTGACGCTCAAGGTGAATGCCCTCTCGTAAGGAGAATACCCTCGTAGATTCAATATTATCACATTCACATAGTATTTTGGTTTTACAAGGTCAAAATAATTTAATTTTTTACATTTAAATTTTTTTCCATTTTAATCCTCTGCGGCCGAGTTTGCAAGACTCAACTGTATCACAAAGAATTATGGATTAGATGAAGTTGTGAAATTAATCTGACATAGTAATAAGGGTTACTAATAAACTTGAACTAATTAATCAAGTGTGTTATTACTTGAATTGGAGTGTTCAAGTAATTTTTCTTGTACACTGACATTTGTAATTATTACTTTTGTTTTAGTATCAAATTTGTTTGTTGAGTATTTTAAATTATTTCATTATGTTTAGCTTCTCATTGCAATCTTCTTCAAATAAACATAACAAATTGCAACATCAATTTCGTAGATATGTATTTTTTGTACAACTATTTTGTTAATTGGCTGTTCAGGACCCGTCCAAGTTTGCTGCGTTGGCTGCGGCTGCGGCCCCCGCTGCTGCGGCTGCACCAGCTGCTGCGGAGAAAAAGGAGGCGGCTAAGAAGGAGGAGAGCGAACACGAGAGTGACGACGACATGGGTTTCGGACTCTTTGACTAAGCATCTGTTTATGAGCCTGACCGTCAATAAACTTTTAAAAAGTTGAATCTCAGTTGTTTTTATTTACAGACCTAGCCTCTTAGTTTTTCTTGTAGGTAGCAATAATAAACATAGTGTCTGTCTTCATTACTTAATTAATTTTACTGTAGCGAGCAAAGTAAAGTAAAAGGACAATATTCTCTGTTTCACCTACTTGTTTTTTGTCATCATGTTACATTGGTTTTTGGGGTTTTTGCATAAGATTAACCCTAGAACTGGCAAAGTCATATTTCACTTTACATGAGAATAAGAAGTGGCTGGTAGAGGCATATGTCGTCAATATAGTGGACTTGTTACACACCAGTGCCTTCGTGGTGCCACCACTTGTCCTATTTTTATAATATCCTTTCCCTCAGAAAGATAATGCCTCAAGTAACTACCACCACTTGTCCTACCTTGTTGGTATCCTCTCCCTCAGCAAGATAATGCCTCCAGTAACTACCCACCACTTGTCCTACCTTGTTGGTATCCTCTCCCTCAGCAAGATAATGCCTCCACGTAGCTACCCACCACTTGTCCTACCTTGTTGGTATCCTCTCCCTCAGCAAGATAATGCCTCCACGTAGCTACCCACCACTTGTCCTACCTTGTTGGTATCCTCTCCCTCAGCAAAATAATGCCTCCACGTAGCTACCCACCACTTGTCCTACCTTGTTGGTATCCTCTCCCTCAGCAAGATAATGCCTCCATGAATCTACCCACCACATGTCCTACCTTGTTGGTATCCTCTCCATCAGCAAGATAATGCCTCCAGTAACTACCCACCACTTGTCCTACCTTGTTGCTATCCTTTTCCTTTAGCAAGATAATGCCTCCATGAAGCTACCCACCACATGTCCTACCTTGTTGGTATCCTCTCCATCAGCAAGATAATGCCTCCAGTAACTACCCACCACTTGTCCTACCTTGTTGGTATCCTCTCCCTCAGCAAGATAATGCCTCCATGAAGCTACCCACCACATGTCCTACCTTGTTGGTATCCTCTCCATCAGCAAGATAATGCCTCCAGTAACTACCCACCACTTGTCCTACCTTGTTGGTATCCTCTCCATCAGCAAGATAATGCCTCCAGTAGCTACGCACCACTTGTCCTACCTTGTTGGTATCCTCTCCCTCAGCAAGATAATGCCTCCATGAAGCTACCCACCACTTGTCCTACCTTGTTGGTATCCTCTCCCTCAGCAAGATAATTCCTCCATGAAGCTACCCACCACATGTCCTACCTTGTTGGTATCCTCTCCATCAGCAAGATAATGCCTCAAGTAACTACCCACCACTTGTCCTACCTTGTTGGTATCCTCTCCATCAGCAAGATAATGCCTCCAGTAACTACCCACCACTTGTCCTACCTTGTTGGTATCCTCTCCATCAGCAAGATAATGCCTCCAGTAACTACCCACCACTTGTCTACCTTGTTGGTATCCTCTCCCTCAGCAAGATAATTCCTCAACGTAGCTACCCACCACTTGTCTACCTTGTTGGTATCCTCTCCATCAGCAAGATAATGCCTCCAGTAACTACCCACCACTTGTCTACCTTGTTGGTATCTTCTCCATCAGAAAGATAATGCCTCCAGTAACTACCCACCACTTGTCCTACCTTGTTGGTATCCTCTCCCTCAGCAAGATAATGCCTCCAGTAACTACCCACCACTTGTCCTACCTTGTTGGTATCCTCTCCCTCAGCAAGATAATGCCTCCATGAAGCTACCCACCACTTGTCCTACCTTGTTGGTATCCTCTCCCTCAGCAAGATAATTCCTCCATGAAGCTACCCACCACATGTCCTACCTTGTTGGTATCCTCTCCATCAGCAAGATAATGCCTCAAGTAACTACCCACCACTTGTCCTACCTTGTTGGTATCCTCTCCATCAGCAAGATAATGCCTCTAGTAACTACCCACCACTTGTCTACCTTGTTGGTATCCTCTCCCTCAGCAAGATAATGCCTCCAGTAACTACCCACCACTTGTCCTACCTTGTTGGTATCCTCTTCCTCAGCAAGATAATTCCTCCACGTAGTTACCCACCACTTGTCCTACCTTTATAGTATCCTTTCCCTCAGCAAGATAATTCCTCCATGTAGCTACCCACCACTTGTCTACCTTGTTGGTATCCTCTCCCTCAGCAAGATAATTCCTCCACGTAGCTACCCACCACTTGTCCTACCTTTATAGTATCCTTTCCCTCAGCAAGATAATGCCTCAAGTAACTACCCACCACTTGTCTACCTTGTTGGTATCTTCTCCCTTCACTGACGGACGAATTGTTGGAAGAAATGCAGTTTTAGATAGAAACAGAAATTTACATTATTTTTAAAATATTTGTTATTTCAAAACCCCCTGAGATATTTATACGACACTTTGCAAAGGTATTTAGCACTTAAGTAAGTAACATTTGTAAAAAAATATTTTTTTAACTTTCCAAATTTCAAAATGGCGGTGATTTGAAATTTTTAATGTCAAATTTTACGAAAACCGGGACCTAAATCAAAATTTTGCCAGAAATAATGTTTCTTAGTATACGTTATAAAATATCCAACAAAACGTGAATTAATAAAATCAGTTTGTAAATAAAGAAGCTGTATTTTTTAATTTATTGATTATAATGTAATAATTTATGTAATGTAAATTAATTAATTCCAGTCTAAATTATTGAAATCCGCAAACAATGAATTACAAAATATAGGAAGTTATTTTAAAAACTATAATTTAATCTTAAACACAAAAAAACTAACTACGTTTATTTTAAAACCTCTCAAAATCGATTACTGAGAGATCCTATTTTAATTAATGATTCACATCATATTATGAAAAAAAACAAGCACTAATTTCTTGGGACTGAAGACAGACCAGCATTTGAACACATGGTACACACATGGTATTCTAATGAAAATAAATTCTGGAATCTATGCCTTGTCTCAAATGAGATACTACTGTAATTTAAAAACATTAAAAACGATTTACTTTGCTCATGTGCATTCGCACATTTCATATTTATAGGACTATGGTTTAACAAAAAAACTAATATGGATGACATCTTAAAACAAAGAAACGAGCTACAAGAATCATGTTGAGATTAAAACCTGATGCATCAGCAAGGAAACATTTCAGAGAACTGAAAATTTTCACTGTTTATAGCCAATACCTTTTGAGACCATTCTGATAGCAAAAAAATGGGGAAACAATGAGTAATTCTAAGCAGCCTCAGCATTCCTATTTTACACGAAGAAAAAATGAAACTATTAGCACACACAGACTTAAATTTTTTGAAAAAACCCCAAACTACATGGGGAATAAATTTTCGAAGTACAGTCAAACCTTGATATAACGAATCTCAAGGGACCGGACTGAATATTCGTTATATCAAGGTTTTCGTTACATCGAGTTTCGTTATATTGAGGTTAGGTTTGATGGAATTTCGCTATATCGAGGTTCACCGACATCGTAATGCAGGCCAACATCTAGCAATGCTTAACCTCATTAAAACGCTCTGTAATTGCATAGGATACTCTGTTGTTAAGTAAATGGAGAATAAAATAAGTAGTCTCATTCTACTTGATACAAAATAAACTAACTTTATTTTTTAAAGTACAGTATGTTTAAAAGAAGAATTAAAATCAATTACGTAGTAATGTTGTTATGACAATAATGTACATACTTATATGTATTAAAAAAGTAAACTACAGTATGTATTATAATAAAATAAAAAAGGCTTAATCCTTAAAAATAGTTTTAACACTGCATATCTTTAAAACAACGAGAATAAAAAGGATAAACTCTGAGTATACAAAATCAAATATAAAGTTCTGAAAATTTATTTTTTTAGTACGAGTATATGTTTAAAAAATGAATGACATTAGGAATAAAAAATTATGTTTTTACAAATTGTACTGTAATTCACTATATACAGAAACTATAATTTATTGTATTAAAAATGTAAATGATAGTACTTTAATAAACAAAACAGCGCTAATACTTAAATATATTTTAAGTTAGTTACAGTACTATCTCTTTTTTAGTTTGTTTCATTAGTTTGGCTGCTTCCACCCTGATTACTAGAAAAAAAGTCAGTTATGAACGAAAGTCAGAACTGAATGAAATTCATGACAGTCAAGACCGTGGGACACATCCGTGGTCGGGCGTTCATGTTTAGACACGATTGTAAGTTTGTTTCCGTTCGTTATATCAAGGGAGGATAGAGATCATTCGTTATATAGAGGTAAAATTCGCTATATAGAGGTTTTTATTAAGAAAAATTCGTTATATAGAGGTTGATTTATTTTTTCTGGCATCTTCAAAAATTTGTTAAATCGAGGTTTACAATACGGTTCAATCGTTATATAGAGGTGAAATTAGCATTGAGTCTTATGGGAAGTTGTAGGGGATTTAAAAAAATTCGTTATATCAAGGAATTCGTTATATCAAGGTTCGTTATATCAAGGTTTGACTGTACGTCCCTATAAATATTAAATTAATCCCCAGTGAGACTAAATTTGTCAGAAGTCTAAAAGACTATTTGATTTATTTATTGACAAAGCAATAAAATAACAAACACAACAATAACAAATATGTGAAACATTTTTAATCAATTGTGATGACTTCAATTACATCAATTTCAACACACCGATGACTGTTGAAGTCCTGAGTGTCAAAATTCAGGCCACACTCCAAACAGGTGCATTTTCTGAAACAAATTCGAAAGGCCATGTTCATGATCTGACTGGAATCCCCTGCTACTGGTTTTGAACAAAGAAATGTTACACCTACTAGGCCCTCCTTAGCTTGGCATCGATTGTTTAAAGCATGTGTGGAAGGCGGAGATTTTAAACTGCTGTTCTTCATTTTTGAGATCCCAGAGTGTGCACATAAGCTATTTCATACAATCTCTTGTTATAAAACTATACTCTTAATAACTAAGGTGTTATGGACATCAATGTTTTGTACACTGTTTTATATTTGCTTACAATTTTTTTTGGCTATCAGCTGACGCGATTATGGGCCTTGCCAAACGCGCAGCAGGTCTCCTAGGTCTCTCTTTTGATTTTACGATTGGGGTAGGACAAGCCTTTTATTCTCGTGAAGAACTTTCTACCTCCCTTTAAAAAAAACGAATAAAAAAATTGTAAACAAATTATTTATTCATTAATTTGTTTATTTTTTTAGTCACTATGGTTTCAGTGTTACAGTGCTTTCATATGTCAGGATGATTGTTTTGTATTATTTTTAACATTATTTTATATGAATGTGATACAGTATTGACGGAACATTTTGTGTTCTGTTTTGATTTTGATTTTGTTTCTGTCTATGGTAGGTCTGTATTTTGTATTTATACGCTGACACTATTACTTGTACCATTTGTACATAGAAATTAATAAAGAAATATGACTATGACTATGACTTCCATCAGCAAGATAATGCCTCCAGTAACTACCCACCACTTGTCTACCTTGTTGGTATCCTCTCCCTCAGCAAGATAATGCCTCCAGTAACTACCCACCACTTGTCCTACCTTGTTGGTATCCTCTCCCTCAGCAAGATAATGCCTCCAGTAGCTACCCACCACTTGTCTACCTTGTTGGTATCCTCTCCCTTAGCAAGATAATGCCTCCAGTAGCTACCCACCACTTGTCTACCTTGTTGGTATCCTCTCCCTCAGCAAGATAATGCCTCCAGTAGCTACCCACCACTTGTCTACCTTGTTGGTATCCTCTCCCTCAGCAAGATAATGCCTCCAGTAGCTACCCACCACTTGTCTACCTTGTTGGTATCCTCTCCTTCAGCAAGATAATGCCTCCAGTAGCTACCCACCACTTGTCTACCTTGTTGGTATCCTCTCCCTCAGCAAGATAATGCCTCCAGTAGCTACCCACCACTTGTCTACCTTGTTGGTATCCTCTCCCTTAGCAAGATAATGCCTCCAGTAGCTACCCACCACTTGTCTACCTTGTTGGTATCCTCTCCCTCAGCAAGATAATGCCTCCAGTAGCTACCCACCACTTGTCTACCTTGTTGGTATCCTCTCCCTCAGCAAGATAATGCCTCCAGTAGCTACCCACCACTTGTCTACCTTGTTGGTATCCTCTCCCTCAGCAAGATAATGCCTCCAGTAGCTACCCACCACTTGTCTACCTTGTTGGTATCCTCTCCCTTAGCAAGATAATGCCTCCAGTAGCTACCCACCACTTGTCTACCTTGTTGGTATCCTCTCCCTCAGCAAGATAATGCCTCCAGTAGCTACCCACCACTTGTCTACCTTGTTGGTATCCTCTCCCTTAGCAAGATAATGCCTCCAGTAGCTACCCACCACTTGTCTACCTTGTTGGTATCCTTTCCCTTAGCAAGATAATGCCTCCAGTAGCTACCCACCACTTGTCTACCTTGTTGGTATCTTCTCCATCAGCAAGATAATGCCTCCAGTAACTACCCACCACTTGTCTACCTTGTTGGTATCCTTTCCATCAGCAAGATAATGCCTCCAGTAGCTACCCACCACTTGTCTACCTTGTTGGTATCCTTTCCCTTAGCAAGATAATGCCTCCAGTAGCTACCCACCACTTGTCTACCTTGTTGGTATCCTCTCCCTCAGCAAGATAATGCCTCCAGTAACTACCCACCACTTGTCCTACCTTTATAGTATCCTTTCCATCAGCAAGATAATGCCTCCAGTAACTACCCACCACTTGTCCTACCTTGTTGGTATCCTCTTCCTCAGTAAGATAATTCCTCCACGTAGTTACCCACCACTTGTCCTACCTTTATAGTATCCTTTCCATCAGCAAGATAATGCCTCCAGTAACTACCCACCACTTGTCCTACCTTGTTGGTATCCTCTTCCTCAGTAAGATAATTCCTCCACGTAGTTACCCACCACTTGTCCTACCTTTATAGTATCCTTTCCCTCAGTAAGATAATTCCTCCACGTAGTTACCCACCACTTGTCTACCTTGTTGGTATCCTCTCCCTCAGCAAGATAATGCCTCCACGTAGCTACTCACCACTTGGGGTGAGGGGGTACCGTAAGGCCCACACGGCCCACAGGCAGAAGTCAGTGCCACACGAGTTTCGTGGGGCTTACTGCTTCTGCAAGACCGCTGTGAAGCAGCATTTTTGCTGCCCGATTGGCCTTGTTGCCAATTCTTGAAAAGATGGCTGATGGTAAAACAACGGATTTACCTCAGGTGGGTCGGTGCACTGGCGCTCAATCCCACCCCTCTTCGGAGGGCTTGCCCGTGGATTCTTGGGAGGGCAAACAACAGCTTATTTTTTCAGGTGGCTCGTAGAGTTCACTGGAAGAGGGGTTGGGCGATTTGGAGAGGTCAGCCTCTCCACACACCTCAACTCCGGAACCCTTGGAGGTGTTGGAGATGGCGCACAGGGCTGTCCAGGCATCTTCCATCGCTAATGATGTTGATTCAGATACATCGAAGGCTGATGTGTCTGGTACGACGGCATCAGAAGGAAAGCCAGAGCAGGAGTCTGCCCTGGACATCTCAGACGATGTGATCTGGGCCTCGCTCACCAAGGAACAGCGGAAGGGGCTGCACGCTCGAAGGCTGGAGCTGGTGAGGGAGAGAAAGACCAAGGATGGGACTTGGCTTCCGAGAGAGGAGTACCGCAAGCTGATGAAGAGGAAGCGGTTTGAAACCCCCAGTCCCAAAGGGGAGCTGAAAGACAATAAAGGTGTGTCACATATGCGCAGGGCAACCAGCTGCTCCTGTGAGAAAGAAACCCCGATGGGATCTCAAACCCCCGGCGGAGGGTCAGAACACGCCGGCTCCGATGGCGTCAACGTCTGCAGGTGGTTCCTACAAAGATCGCCTAATGATGACGAAGATCGCCATTGTCCCGACATCGTTTCCGGAGGTAAAACTGTCTGCCGAAGATTGTGGTCTGTTGCAGGGAATTATGTTCGATAAGGTTATCGAACAGACAGAACCGGTTCAGTTCCACAATACTTATCCGGAGCTGGGAGCTCTTGTCATCGCCTGTGGCAGTGATACGACGGTGTCCTGGGTCAAGAGGTCGTTTGACGGGCTTGAGTTCAAGGAGGGCGCCAAGGTGGTTGTAGGGGATTACAAGGATCTCCTGCGGTCCGCCAAGGTTCTTCTGCGGGCGGAAGGGCGCGCCTACAACCTCGAACCCAAAAAGATTTTGGAGATTGTGCAGGTGCAGAATCCTGGAATCCTGACTGGGGGCTGGCGGGTGGTCAGCTGCAGGAAGGACAAAACTCATCAATCATTAGTTTTAATCATTGATGAACGCAGTGCTCTTTTGTTGAAGGAGAGGGGCTGGCAGACCTACCTGGGGATCTCGAGAACTATCTTAAGGGTGCTCTCGGGTGTGGGGTTCGCACCATCTGGGGATGACACTAAACCTCCTCCAGGTAAATCTGCAACACAGTAAGGCTGCGACTGCAGTCCTACACAAGGCCACAGCTAGAGGAGTTGTGGATGTTGCTCTCATTCAAGAACCGTGGGTTCGGAATGGGAAAATTTCAGGACTAGGTGCCCTTGGGGGGCAACTAATCTCTTGTTCTGTTTCCAACTCGAGGGCTTGTGTGTGGGTCAGAAGTGGCCTGGCCCATTCGCCAGTTCTTGAGTTCTGTTCCAGGGACGTCGTTGCAGTTCGGACGATATGTGGGTCTTCTGGCAAACCGCTCCTCCTTGCGTCCGTTTACATGCTCGGAGATGCAGACGCAGTCCCTCCGGCTGAAATGGTGTTCTACCTTCTACCTTCTTAGCTATTCCTTACATACCATATATGCTATATCACTTTCTCTCTTTTTAAATCCTCTCATCCCAAGTTAATGCCTCCCTGAAGTAATGCCTCATTAAAATCTTTTGAAAAAAAGACCATTGTATGTTGGGAATAGGTTTTCAGAATTTATCCCAGAACAAATTAAAAATGAAAACATTAAATTAACAATTGAATAAGTAATACATTAATGACTTGATTAATACTCACTTGAAGAGTTTTTCAACATCCCTCATTGAAAATTATAAACATTGAACGTTAAACAATGTGTTATAATATAATTATGCATATATCTGTGGACAATATTCTTAGAAAATTACAATTACAACCGAATCTGTACCATTTCGACTTTTCATAAAACGTAAAAATAACCAAAAATATTTCTCTCTTTATTTATATAGACAAGTTTGCGTAGTCTCAGAATGTGTGAACTCCTCTTACTTTCGACACGATATGTCGAACCGTTCACACAAGAGATCGGCTCACGTATTGTTCCATTATCTCTTATCAGTTCACAGTACGGTGCTTCTCGCCAGATGACGTCACCCATTGTAAACTTGGCTGACTGTGAGTGGGTGGAATGAGAGATGGGAAGTTAAATTTTGTTTGGTAAAAATACTATGTAGGTGGCTACCACCTACATACATACATACCTCCAATCATTTACCACCTTCAAACGTTCAGAGATTTTGCGGGATTCAGTTTGTGTTGTTAAGATATCAAAAATAAATTGTACTAATTTAGTATGGTATTCACCAGTTAGGGTTATTGTTAGATGAAAAAAGAAACATAGTAACATTTTAAAAAGTTTAATTATAAGCGACATGTTTCTACTCTTAGGTCATTATCAAGTGTAATGTTAACCAAAAATAAACATTTAAATTTTATAACTATCATATGGTAAAATACAAAATATTTTAAACTACAATTTTGGTATAGTTGTTTCAAATATTAATTAATTTTGATTTAATTTGTCTTATTTGATCAAAAACTGGGTTGTTGAGGTTCATTTGAGAATTTAAAATGTAATTTGTTTCTTTAAATCCTTAATATATATATATATATTTTAAATTCATTTCATTTACTTTTTTTAAATATTCTAAAACTTCAAGATTTTCTTTAAATTTAGAGTGACAGTTGCTTGAATTCAGGACAAGCCTGTTTTTAAAATAATGTGAACGGGACGGCATCACTCTCCAAACTCGAGCCCCTCGTTTAGGCCTAGGAGTAGATTCAAATCAAATCAAACCAAATCAAAATCAACTTTATTCATCAATTTTTACAATTACAATTTCTCATAACAATACAAATGTGGAATGGTGTCAACATTTTCTTTTTTTTACGCTAAAGTATTTTATAGTTCCTCAAATCTAGACAAAGGTTTTTTTAGTAAGGTAAAGTTTTAATTTTTTTCTAAATGAGGTGTCATTTGTTACTTTTAATAAATCTATTGGAATTTTGTTTAAAAATTGAATACCGGCTATGAGTGGTTTCTTTTTATAGAATTCTAATGAATGTTGTGGGATTAACAATTGATTTTTATTACGTGTGTTGTAGTTGTGGTGAAAGCCTACTGTTTGTAACCTGCCACCATTCTGTCTAGCCAAAATAATTGTTTCAAAAACATACAAACCATAAATTGTCAAAATACCAAGTTCCGAGAAAAATGGCTTTGCCGATTGTTCGCTATCAAGATTCGTTATTGTCCTGATTTTTTTTGAAGCTGAATGATACTATTAAGGTTGAAATTGCTGGTCGCCCCGTAAACTGCAACACCAAAAGATATATGGGAGTGAATGTGGGCAAAATAAATTGATTTTAATGTCTCAATCGAACAAAATCTTGACATTAATTTAATGCAAATAAGCCTAAAGAGATTTTCTTTCTTAATTGCCGAACATGATTGTCAAAACATAGATTTTCATCCAAAGTTATTCCTAGAAATTTTATTTTGCCCGTTTGAAAAATTGTAGAGTTGTCAATTTTGATATCAGGTTTTATTTTATTTCGACTTTGTTTTGTTTGAAAACACATTACTTTAGTTTTTCAAGATTTAATAATAAATTTTTGCCACTTAAGTAATTATTTATCAAGTTAAGATTATTTATTGAAGCAGTCTCGATATCAGTTTTTGATTGACCTGTTACTATCAGGTTTGAGTCATCTGCATAAATACACAGCCTGCTCTGACTACTTGTTAATACTGAAGGTAAGCCTCTCAGATAACAAAGGAAGAGAATTGGTCCTAGAATAGAACCTTGGGGTACACCATGCCGAATTTCTTGTAGAGATGGTTTAGAGTGTGTGATTTGATTATATTTTATGTGCTCTAAGTCTACATACTGTTGTCTATTGTTTAAGTAAGATGAAAACCATTTTAATGTTATACTAGAAATTCCAATTTTGTCTAATGATTTTAAAAGTGTATCATGGGAAACGCTGTCAAAAGCTTTAGATAGGTCTATAAATATGCCCACTGCCTGCTCCTCTTTATAAACAGCATCTTTAACAACATCCAACAAATCTATTCCTGCAGTTATAACAGACTTCCCCCCCCTAAAGCCGTGCTGTTCTTTATCAAATAAGTTATTAGCCTCCAGGAAGTCAACCAGTTGTAAATACATTACACTTTCAAAGATTTTTGACATTGTTGGAGTAATTGAGATAGGTCGGTATTTTGCAGGATCAGTTCTATTTCCCTTTTTATAAACAGTGATAATTTTCGAAATTTTTAATTTGTTAGGAAAATTTCCAGATACAAATGAAGAGTTAATAACATGAGATAAAGGCTTAATTAGATACATTATTGCATGCTTAATTGCTGGCATTGGGATTTCATCAAAACCTACTGAGTATTTATTTTTGAAAGACATAATGATCTTCTCTAATTTGGCTTCAGTTATTGGATTTGGACGAAATTTTTTTCCCTGAAAATCATCTAATGAAAGTACTGGTGTGCATGGTGGCAGCTTACATATGACTTCTTCGTCAACTACATTGATAAAATAGTCATTAAAAACCTGACAAACACTTTCAGGTTCAAAATATTCATGACCCTCCCAAACCAATCTAACCTCCTCTCTAATCCTTTCTTTTTTGAGTTCCTTTGTTAATGATACCCCAAGAAGTTTTACTGACATTTTCAGATTTTTTTATCTTACTTTCTACAAAGAACTTTTTTGCAGACATTGGTTTTTTATTGTAATCTTTTTTCTTTTGTTTTAACTGGTTTCTTAGACCCTTGTCTTTGGTTAGTCGTACATTCAAAGAATTCTAAAGATCAGAAAGTAATGAGTAGGTGTGTATCAGTTGGTTCTTATTTGAGACTTCCCTTAGCTACTTTCCCCTCCTACCCTATTCTCACAAGAGTACTATTTGCTGTCATAATCTCAGCAGACGCCAGCGTGCCCTTTAATATCAGTCCATTCATTGCATTGAAACTGTAAATCACAAGAATATGTATTGGCTGTATATCAGAATCAGATATGCTACTTGCTGCTTTGATTATATGAGTTAGTGGAGACCTAAGTGGATTCATGAATAACCCAATTTTAAACAAAATGCAGCCTTTGGGAATCACCAACGTAAGTCACCAAGACCAGAAAGCTGTCTCGGGCCCAAATTCTGTATGGTACAAAGTATTCAGTTTTGTAAAAAATAATCTGACAGTTCCTCCTCACTTATACACAAGAGGCGTTGTCCAAGCATTTCCGAATATAGGCCCAAACGATCCGGATTCCCTACTCCAGATGGAAGTACTCATCATACATCCTTGAGAAACCTTCCGTCAGACTTTGACTTTGATTTTCCATCCATTTATGTCGGATTTGCGTCTTCCTATTTTCTTTAAGAAGCTCTTCAAAGTGAGGAGAAATTGATAAACTATGATTTAAACTATGATTTTTAAACATAAATGGATGGGTGGAAACGGAAATCCGACGTTAATATCTTATCCCTATCAAAATTAGAATTAGAGAACCAGAATTAGGAGAAGGTCCAATATGATGAAAATAATGAATTAGATGGAACTAAAATGGAGGAAGAACCGTCATTGACTACAGAAGATGTAGTATCAGAGGATGAGAATCACAACTAATCTACCAAGGACTTCCACGAAGATATCAAATACTACAAACGATGACAGTGGGTCTGGTTCTGGTGAGAACGATGCGTACGAAAGACACAAGTCTAACTTTGCAAAGTCAAAGTCTGCTTCGAGGTTGACGGAAGGTTTCTCAAGGATGTATGATGAGGGCTTCCATCTGGAGTAGGGCATCTGGATCGTTTCGGAAATGCTTGGACAACGCCTCTTGTGTATAAGTGAGGAGGAACTTGATTCTGAGGAACTGAAGCAGGCTCGTTTTTTCTTGAAGGCAAATCTGACGGTAATCGTTATCGGATTATTTTTTACAAAACTGAATCCTTTGTCCTTTGTGACTCGCGTTGTCCACTTCGCAAGAACAGTTAGGAGACCGACCAATTACGATGGAGCCACAACCTGGTCCAAGTACACGGTTTAAAAAGGATTAAGAGGTTTTCTCCTTTGCTGTTACCTGGCAATTACTGAGATGAATGTAGCCACAGTGAAGCAGAGTGTGGACGATTATGATGGTGCGTGTCGCGGCGCACTTTGCACTCAATTGCAGTTTGCGGAAAGAAAACCAACTGCAAGTGTCATGCGAATTACTAGTTTGGAACAAGCAACTTGAAAAGACAGACAGCCACAATCATACTTGGACAGGTATTGTTGTATTAGAGTTATTAATAGTATATTTAATATCAGCTGTTGTAATTATTTTATGTTTACTTTTTGAGAAATGTAAATAAATCAGTTTGTGTTTTGGTTTGATACAAGTATGACTTATTATTAGTATTATAGTTTTATATTTCACTGGCGACGAGGATGCCTAAAGGAAGAGGCAGGAATGAGGCAGGTAATGTTTTAGAAAGTACTGAAAACCTTAGAAGTAAAATGGAAAAGTTTTCTTGCCAACCATTTGATGAAAGAACTGACTGGGAGGAATATGAAAGTCATTTTTTGTTAATGTGCAGGGTTAAAGGTTTAGGACAGGATACTGTGGATTGAAATTAGCAGAGTGTTGCTTCTTACGCAGAGTGTATGTTACCATGAAGAGCTTTCTCAGTGCTGCGAAGTACCCTTCGTCCCTTGAATTGCCTATACAGCAGAAGAGTATACCATCAACAAATCTCTCTTTGAAGAATTCTTCATTGGATTCTAATGCATGGTTGATATACTGTCTCATGTCTTCGTCCTGACGAATGTTCACGTTTTCTATCGTCATATATCCTAGATTATTGGCAACGGTAAATAGTGCGTTTTGACAGAAGGTTAGGTAGCAGGTGTCTTCCTTCATGATAGAGTTCTGTCTCACCAGAATAGCAGTATCATCATCTATAAGATACACTATTCCTTTGTTACATGCTGTCAAGAAGGTTAGAGCAAGATCATCATTCTTTACCATCTCAACCGTCAGGATTCCTATTCTGTCAGTGGGCGATTTTACGTGTTGGGGACCTCTGATGCATATTCCGTGGACCAACCTCCTATTTATCTCTCTAGACTCTTCACTTCGCAATGGGGCCACTATTGGCATGTAAGCTAGGTGCTCCCCTGCTTTGTAATTACCCATCTTGTGTGTCTTGTATGAGCTCCCAAGTCTAGAGTACAGATTGGTTATCTTGCTTGTGTACACCGCAGCGTTGGCAGACAGCAGCATGCGTAACAACTTGTTCAGGGCTTCCTCTCCTAGCGCATTCATTGGGTGAGAGTCATCGGGAGCTGTTTCGAGTAGTTGTGCCATGGGGAGGTCTGATCCCAGCAATTCACAGTCTTCGGACAGCTTCCTGTATACTTCTTCTATCCATCTCGAATATTTCTTCCTTGTAACTCCTTTATCCATAGGTATCAGCGCCAGTCAAGCTTAGTATGGTTGTGGAAATATCAGAACCACCCTCTACACTTAACACACCACGCCAATCAGCATGACCATGACATAGTGTGAGGCCATGTGTCCACTTAAGTCAGAAAGTATCCAAGCGGTAGCAGAAACTACCTAACTTAACGAATGGAGTTACGAATCAGCCAACATATTTTGTGAACTTTATGTTTTGTGTTTTTTTAAATAGTTCGACGTGTATTTATGAAGAAATTCTGCTAAAGGAGACAATAACATGGTCCCGGGCTTAACTTCATGTCCTTATGCCATGAGAGCTACGGTAATAGCTTCTTCCCTATGGGAATTGTATAAAATACAAAATGGCGGCTAGCGGCTAAACGAAGGATTTTTCGACATATGTTTACAGGAAATTTTTTGTTTATTTTGATGAGTACTATCAGCCCTTACAGTTTGTCCCCAACTTTAATGAACACCCTGTATATTTTTTATATTTTGATTAAAAATATATTTGCAACAGAGTCAATTATTAAGACAACATTAAGTATATTGTTTGATTTAGTCAATGTTCGATGCTTATAACCAGTTAATAAAAGTTTACTGATACATAATTTAAATAAATATAAAGGGTTTAAGTCACATCCTGCAGTTATAGAAATCACAGTGTTTAAGAAAATTCAGACTATAAACGAGCAGATCAAGAAATTAAAGCAAATCAAATACTAAACTCTCTGGGCTTATTTATGACCATGGTTATAATAATAATTTTCAACAGGCAGATTAAAAACATGCATGTGAAAATGTGAAGGACCTATCAAAGAAGAACTACAGTGGTAGCATAATAGTTTATTTATAATAGCTAATGAACTTAATTAATTGAAGTTTATTCATTATTTATCAGCTACAACATCTTTAAAAAAAGTCTTAAAAACAATACCCAAAATAAATTTAGTCACAAAATGTCTACACAATGACCACAGAACTGGATATTTAGACTTTTTATAAACTGAAACCATAACAAACTTTTAAGTTATGAAAAGTATCTCTACGTAATGTTAACTCTACAGAAACCTTAGCTAAAAAGTTATTATGCACATTGCATATTGATTTGAACAGCAAAACTACAATTTTTGATTTGCTGTTAAAAGATAACAAATTCTGTTTTTGAAAATATAATATATTAACCGCTTCGCTATTAATTCGCTAAAACCAAGCAAAAGGCTAATTAAAAAAAACTTTAGAATTATGCAATCATGTAGCATCTTTAATCTCGTGCGGTTTTCCATTGTTAAACATAAAAAATATAATATATAAAACTCCTTGGAATATTTACGATTCTCTCGTGATGAAATGAACAATTTAATTATTAATTATAGTGGTGAAGAAGTCTGGTACAAAAGGGATACATTTAGGGGTTTGAAGACAAACACAAACAAGCGCGTGGGTAGAACAGTTCTATGTGGGTGTTGTAATTCCTGACTGCTATTTCAGGTCACTAATCTTAATTGTGTTATTTATGTACAATTACGAAATGACGTTTAAATTTAGCCTCTGGTGTTAGGCACTTCAAAGGTTTGTGTAATGGGAGATCCGTGGATTATATGTCAAAAGAATTGAATATACTCTGACGTTGGTGGTCCTATCTCTAGAAATTATTATTTAAATATAAAACCTATATCTTGCTCCACCTAGTTGATATATTTTATAAACCAGTTGCAATTTTTTTTTAGTTATAGGGATTATTCACTAACATTACTAGGTCTTAGACGAAAAGGTAATCAGCTGAAGTAATTCATTTTTTAACGTAAAAAATACGTATTTTCCGGCCGAAATCAGCTGTTCAATGGATTTGTCGTACTAATCCTCTTTTTCAACCATAAATAGTAAATCTTCATATAAATTATGAGTAATAATCGAACAAATAGAAAAAAATAGTACCAGTTACATGAATGATGTTTCCACAGGAATTGTTTAATTTACATTGCAGTTCTTTTATGAGCTCATTATGTTGGAATCAATATATTCAAATATTTCAGAGTATTTATGACGCATAATTTAGCGTCTTAAGATTCCAATTTTTTTAATGGAGTTTCTAGAGTTCGAAATACATTCCTTCAATTGGAAAAACTACTTCTAAATTTCAATCCATTTCGAAAGCCAGTATAATGAAATGTGGTCCAGTGAAATTCCGCAATTCCTAGGTTCGTATCTATAGATATTAAAAATATCAATAGTTACAGTTATCGTATTGAAGAAACATTTTGAATTTTAGTGTAGATCTACTGTCGAATTTATTTTACTCTGTGCTGGAATTTTTTAGAATTAATTCATAAAGTGCAAGTGTAATTGGATTTTTATTTGCGCTTACCTCTACAATTTAAACTTGCAAATTTAACTTTCTTCAATCTCGCGCACTCGCGCTCTGGGTAAATGAAAGATGCCACAATTGTGTCCTGTGGCTTGTAAGCTGCTCCATCCATGTTGTAGTAACCTAAAAAGTGTACGTTGCTGGGATTCTGAGTACACCAACTTTTCTCGACACTTCATCTAATGCGATTCTAGCCATTTCTTCGAGGTAGATGTCTCCTCGACTACAAATATACAATCATCACCCACGTACATGTCACCGAAGGGTAGAGAGCCTGTCGTGTGGTAACATAGGCATCGCATCACTATGGCGTTGATGATGGTATCAATTAAATTTGTAAAGCCAGAACCTGAAGGTACGCCACCTCGTTTCTTTACTCGAAATCCATCGTGGAATCGGATTGGTGTATTTATGAAATAGTTGACCATCCGTTGCCATCGTAGGTGTTAAGCCTTGGCATTCACCTCCCAAATCAATCCATCTGAGTCCCTCACTCTATCTAGATGAAAACACTCTTGTAATATAGAGAATGCATCACGGATAAGGAACGGTGGTATCGTCTTGTCGAATTTACTCCAGTCTTTCACGCCGATAGTTGACCCCTGTGGTGCATCCCATGCCTCCGCGAGCCATCTCAATGCCATATGCTATTGACATGTCGCGCTGATAGTTTTATCAAGCTTTTTTTATTGGCTGAAGAGGTCATAGTCTGATAACAGCCGCAGTGGGCCTTCAGCTCACTGAAACCTCACATTCTGATCCTGTGACCGTATTTAGGTGTTTCTCGTGTCACATTTAGATTCGTTAACAGGTATTCCGCCTTGTGAAATATTCCCGATGATTTGATCGTCCATGGCAGGCAACTACTGTTGCGTTTTTCATATGACGTGTTCCTCGAGGGGGTTCACAAAATCAGTCAGGCCGATATCACCCAAGCCCCGAGCAATAGTGGTCACAGATTTCACCAGATAGTTCGGCTCGTCGTCGGAGAGACAGTCCAGGGTCGGAACCCACAGATAGGAGCCTCTATCACCCAACTCGTTGTTGGGTTTACCTTAGTCAAAAGAGGTATTATGTCTCGAATAAAGTGGCAGAATATCATATAAAAAAATACCTGAAGGGATATTTGGGATGGTTTGAATCGAATATAAAATAAAGTAAACGGTAATTGAATAAAATAAAAGGATTGATTAATTAATTTGCCAACAGTACCGACAGGACAGGACGGGTCGGGTAAGGTGTTAATAAAGTCCAAAAGTAAAAAATAAATATAAATAAATAATCAAAGCAAGTCTAAAAATAAAGGTTACGAAATAAGTTAAATGAAATGAAAATCTTAGCTACGGGGAAATATTACACAAGAGGCGTATCGTATAATCAAAACTAAAAGAGATCTGCTGATCGGCTATTTACCGTGTAGTCGTTGAGGCTGTGATACGAGAGCGGTTTCGTTGCGTGGTGTTTCCAGTCTCGTGGCTCGGTGTTCGGTAGAGAGTAATCTTCCGACCAAGGTAGATTAGTCCCATCGGCCCAGGGCGTGGAGGGGGGAATCAGCTGGCTACTTACTATTTTATATTTTCCGTAGGCCGTACTGGAGAAGAAAATGCATGCCGCCGGACGTCAACAAAACAACGCTAGGTTAGGTTATGTGACAGCCAAGTTTAGTGATAAATTCGGTGACTCGTGACTATGGATGAAGATAATGGGATTTGGTAATGAAATACAAGGTGGGTTATCGACCAGAAGGTATAATGGTGACAGTGTAAATAAGACGATAAATTATATTGGGATCTATGGGTAGTCCTAGGGCTGAGGTCTGGGCTGACTACGTACCTGCCAGCCTAGGCTTGGTTGAAAGGAAGGTGAGTCCTAGCGTTGTTTTACTTTTATAAATACAATTTTCCCTCCTACAAAATAAGCACCTCACATTCATGTGTCACATTTAGATTCGTTAACAGGTATTCCGCCTTGTGAAATCTTCTCCCGATGATTTGGTCGTCCATGGTAGACAACTATTGTAGAATGTTTCATGTGATCTTTTTTTGATTTCTCTCGTGTCACTTTAAATTCTGTTACAGATCTTCCGCCTTGTGTCCTCTTCTCCAGATGACGCGGTCGTCTATGATAGCCAACTAGTGGAAACTTCTTGGGTGGGTTCGCTCAGCTAGGCTCACGTTATCGTTTCACGAAAAGTGATCTATTTCTGAAGTTTCAGAGTAGTACTTGTACAGTACCATATTCAAGCAAGCTCTTTGATTACCACTCAAATGTGATGCAAATCTTACTTTATTTTAACAACCAACAAATCTAGATTACACAAATTCCTTGGATGGAATAGGAACGGATTTCATTTTAGAACAAAATACCCAGATATGGGAGAAATTCCCCGGACCTGGGAGGACGGCACGCGTCGAACGCTGCCCGGGTCCACCTGTTGGAGGGCAACTGGATACCTGTTGTGAGGGGCGGATCGATGCCCGACCCCCCTCCCCCTCCCCTCACGGCAGCGCCGCGACGCCGTCGTACCGTAGTATTGCCAGTATTGTGCGAGGCCCGGGCGTCGCAGCATGGGACACAAGCTCCCTGAGAACTTGTCAGCTGTCCCTACCCCAGGTACTTGACTCATATACAGAATGTTCCAGAAACTATCAAAAATGTTACATTGCTTGGTTTTTTAAATTTTACTAGCACTAAGCCCTGTGTACGGGTTGTAGAATTAGACCTAAAATTTTTATGTAGGGACATTGTAATTTCAACAGTGTTAAACTTCTTTATAAAAATAAATTTCGTGTTTTTTATGGTTCAAGCTAGAGGTCTGATTTTTATGGCGTGTTAATGTACGAAAAGGCCACCCGAAAATCTATATTTTCATCATTTTATCATAGGAAAAACGTTTTACAATTTTTTTATAAATTTTTGTTACAAAATCAGGGTTTGTTTTGAAAACAATGTTTTCTCAGATATCAGAATTTATTTGGTTATTATTCAGCTTAAGTTGTAAAGGCACTCGTAAGTACCTTTATGTGGTATAAATTTCAAGCAGTTGAGAAAAGTGATCAAACGTTGTGAAAAAGTTTCGAGAATTCGCGATGAAAGGATAACCAAATAAGGAAAATGTGGCTAAAACGGTTATGATACGATATTTTCCAAAATTTCCCCCCTCCAAATTTATTATTTAGGGTCATATTTTTGTATGGTATTGTATTCACAGAAAATATTTAAGTCCAAAAAACCCAAACTCATATTTTCCATTTTTAACCGGTTAAACCCGACCCAACCTACCTATGTCCTACCCTCAAATGACCTTTTCAAAACGAGATTGTACTTACTTACAATTTTATTTACCTTATAATATACTCTACCCCTTGTTCTATGTTTTTAAAATTAACCATTGCTTTAAATCTTCAGAGAAATTTAATAAACTAACAGTGTTGCTAATGTGAGATGTAACGATATGGATTTTTTAAATAAAAAAATATAAAAGCTTAACAAGTTTATCGAGATAATGTAACTAAGCCTGACTGTATGGACGAAGTAATCGAGATATTTTATCGATTTTATTAAATCAATTTTTTAAATTTCTATTTTGTCCTAAAGCATGGGGAATTTTAGACGTTTCTATAGGGATCGATCTAAACCAATAAACATGTACTGAAGCATAGCATACTGAAACATATACATGTGCCGCACTCGTATACAGGTGTTTGGGAACCAACCTCCAGGATATGTTTCCGAGGGGAAACTAACAATTTTCGGTCAGATTCCGTTATGTGCCCGCAATCTATTTTTCATTTATAGCTGGTTATAATGAAATTAAGTATAGAATAGGTATAGTAAAAGTACAGTATAAATAAAATTCTGATCTTGATTTATTTATTTTTCTTTATCTTTAATGTCCAGCATTTTAAGAAAAGAAAATAGTAAAAATTGTTTATCCCTTTGAACCATGTTTTTCAGTTTTGATTTTTTGTCACATTCTGAATAATTTTAATATTAATTTTATATTTAGTTTCAAGAAGCCGATTCAAAAACATAAATTTCTACAGTACCTTAAGTAGTTCACATTTTCTTAGGCCAAGTCCAAGTTTTAGCGCCAATGAAGGGGCTTGTTCCAACGTCGGCCTTTCAGTTTTATGATCTGTTCTTTGACAAATCTCTTTCACAGCCTTTACCACATGGTCAAAATTAGTAGTTTTTAGACAATCTGAGAGATTTGTAGGTTGTTCTGTACTTTCGTCACATTCGTTTTTCTTGATGTTTTTACATTTAATAACTAATCTTGAAAGCTGGCGCATTTTCTGCCTTATCAGTTTATTTTGAGTCGTTCCATACTTTTCGAAGTGGAATAACCCAAATTTAATTATTAAGTTGTCAGTCCGACATATGTAGGGTATTTCATCATTACCTTTAAATTTGTCCAAGATATTTCTTCTAAAATCATCAGGGACATTGTCCTTCCCCATTGCGTGTAGCAGGAAATCGCTTTCTGCCATAGCCATTTTCCTCTCATTTTTACTATCGAGTGATGATGACGTAGTTTTGCACTTATATTTTATGTGATGCCATTGGTGTTTTTTCATCAAAAACCCTAGGCAATGAGGACAAGGTCCATAGCTGTGATAATTAGCAGTCTTAAATTCTTCTTCTGAAGGTCTTATTATAATTAAATTACCATTTTTTGTGGCTAAGACTTCACAGCTGTACTAGTAATCTCCTTCTATTCTTAGTTCTTAGTTATAATAACTGTACTTATTCAAGTATTGGGTAACGTTTAATCAGATATAACTTTAAAAAATTATTTTTATTATTATTGAAAAAAACTTACCAATTTATGGAAGGAAAGCCATCCAATAACTAAATAATCACAATCACGAAATAATCAATAACTCCTCACTACTAATCACACTAAAACTAATCACAAACACGTTCTTTTGTTTTGTATGGTGTTGTCCTATCTACTGTATCTGTCACTTGTCAAAGCTGGACTGAGAGACTGAGTGATGAATAGGCATGATGTGAAATTATCGATATGAATAAAAATCGATATTTTATTCGATACTTCATATTTTACATCCTTCCCCTTCCTTTCACACGGAGCGGATGCGACGGAAACGGAAACGGGTCAAGTACAAATATTTATTATTAGCAGTAAGCCCGTCCTTTGAACGGGTTGTAGGATTCAGTTTGAAGAAGAAATATCATCATACAAAATGTAAACCTGAAACCCTAAACAAATTAATAAAAAGAAAATAAATCAATATCCAGCTTTATTATTTAACATTACTTTACAATTAAATAGATTAGAACATTTATACCATTATTTTTATACAAATGTATTCAAAGAAAACAAAAGAGTTTCACAAAAACGAACACAAGTAATGTCATTAATACTAAAGTATTTTTGCTATAAAAGCATTAACCGTCGCGTGTTGCTGCGTTGTACCAAGAAGATTAATTTAGATTTAGGTTTTGACATTGGTTCCGTAGTTTTGACATTTCTTACACTTCATAACATAACTTCCTTATTCTCGTGTGGAGTCGCGCAAAATGTATTTTGGCGTTAAAAATACACTCATATAAAATATGTTGATGTCTTCGTTGTTTTTCCTGGGTTCGACATTATGTACAGAGCGGATTTTTGTTCTCATAGTGCGTTGCATTCACTGTTTCGAACCTTGCGATTGAATTGATTCTTTTATAATCTGGATTTTGGTTGAATAGTGCATGTTCTTGTGTACAACTCTGTATGCTCTCCTGCTTCAACTGAAAAGTGGACATTCGCCTTTGGGTAGTTTGTGTACAATCTTACGGTATGCATCTACCGAGTAATACTCGTCCATGGTACGAACTGTATATCCTTTCGTCATTTGTAGCATTACATCCCATTCATAAATCATTTAGTATTAAGCTGTTTTGTTGTCACATAAAATATTATATATCTTAATAATTATTATGTCAAATCACTTCCTCAGAACATTATCCTATCAAATAATATATTTATTCATCTAGCCTACAAAATTAAATTAGTTTATTCATTTTATTATTGCCTCCTGAACTGTTTTTGAGAATTAACTAGGTTACTAAACCTATCCGTCCAAACTGTTCTTATATTATGCGACGATGCGCATTTCAAAGTCAAAGACTTCATCATCGGGCCCAGGCGTGGTGTTTTAAGTGTAGAGGGTGGTTCTGACATATCCACAACCATACTGAGCTTGACTGGCTCTGATACCTGTCCAAGTATGATTGTGGCTGTCTGTCTCTTCAAGTTGCTTGTTCCAAACTAGTAATTCGCATGACACTTGCAGTTGGTTTTCTTTCCGGAACAGCAATTGAGTGCAAGGTGCGCCGCGACAAGCACCATCATAATCGTCCACACTCTGCTTCACTGTGGCTACATTCATCTCAGTAATTGCCAGGTAACAGCAAAGGAGAAAACCTCTTAATCCTCTTTTAACCGTGTACTTGGACCAGGTTGTGGCTCCATCGTAATTAGTCGTTCTCCTAACTGTTCTTGCGAAATGCACAACGCGAGTTGCTGGCTCTTTTGTGGTCGATGCCGCCACATGTCGGACATCCAATTAGTGGAGGCCTGCTTATGTCTAAACCTTATTTTCTACTGACACTCAATGTCTCGTCATATATATAAATAGGTACAGATGTTTTTCTCTTGTCGAATTGTTATTCATGGAGCCAAAGAAGTCGAAAGTCATTTCAAACAGACTTCCGATATATCGGAGGTTGGCACTCGAAGGGTTAACTTCATCTGATGATTTATTGAGAATTTCTTAATCTTGGTAACTTAAAAATGTCTGTAAGATTGATAACTCGCGTAAGAATGGTCTAATGTAGACACACTTATAGTTGTTTCTCACAACGGCATACCTAGGCCTGCCTACTCGTTTCCCTACTTATTCTTATGGGGAAAAACAAATTAATATTAATTATCAATATAGTAATAAATAGTTGTTCCCATATTATTACAGTATATGTTAATTTATATGCTTCCTATTTTAGTCTGAGTTAATATATTTGTTTGAATCATCACCACTGATTCTAAATCAATGATTTTGCTGAGGATCCAAATTTCAAATTTAACTATCAAAAATAATTTTTCAAAAGTTTTTATGGATATAAAACCTATCTAGAACCTTATTTTACTCAAAATTATTTCTGTAATTCAAAGTAAGTGTGTACAGCAGGTCTCGATAATCATATACAGAGTGATCCAGAATTGATGTTGGATACTTGAGGACATTGTACCTGAGTTCAAAGCAAAAAAAAGTCCTTTGAACATATGGCCTTTTTGCTCCATTTTCCGTCCGTCGGTATATATTACCTGCATACTCAGTAATACTGTATGATGTGAATAATACGTGTTCTGTGAAATTCCCTCTACTCGTTTAGTTTGAAACTAAAGCTGTATCCAGCAACGTCAGAGTCAACCTCGTAAACTATTTTACATTGTCCGGTAACTACCCTTTATTATATTGTCGACAGAACAATGCGTCAGGAATAAATCCAATACGGGCGCCGACATTGTGAGGCGCGTCTTTATATTTTGAGCGAGAATGGGCGGAAATTGGGAGTTGGGAAAATCAGGAGACAGCGGCAACAATAAGTCCCGCTTTTGTGACGAAAACGTGACCAGCTGGGAAATTAAACTACTGTCAACTGGAGTTTTACTTAACTACAGTTTAAACTGTTATGGCCAGCATGGTCGAGCGGGTTAGATAATGAATAAATTGCACAATGAAATACCAATTTGTTTTATTTAGACATCTTTGAATTCAATTAGGTTTAAGTATAATAGAGTTGATTAAAATTTTCTGAAGTTAAATAATTAATAATTAAATTTTAACAAGAAAAACTAACTTGACTTTTGGCTCATAGGCTCCAACGCTAAAAGGATTTAATTCATTTTCAAATCTCAAGTGAACATTAACTAAGTTACATCATATTGATCGATAGCTAAGCTGAAAGATGAACCTGTGGTGAACCAAGAGAGTGAGTTTAGAGGGGGAGAGCTACTTACATCTTAAGATGAGGGTGATCGTAGACTGACTGACGTTCGGAAATTTTACAGAGAGCTCCGCGGTATCATCCCCACTATATTTCTAACATTTCATGACTCCATATACGGAATTGTCCTTGAAAAGAATAGCTCCCATTGGCTGTGGTTGTACATGTCTGTGGGATGTTCCACAGGAAGCAGGAGCAGCGCGTGTCTACTGATAAGGAGTCAAGTCCTCTTAATAACTTATTTAAATGTCAGAATTATATGATTTATAATAAGTTTGGAAAATAGTTAAAAGTATTGATTCTTTGTATTTTTAATGATTTGATTAAAACATTGAACTATTGAACTATATAGCATTGCTCGTCATCACATTCGCACCACCGAAAGAGAAAATCATACACTTTGTGTGATTTTCAAAATTTGGAATCCCATTTCAGTTATAACATTGTGGTGGAATCGTTTAAGACATATGCTGCGGTTAGACAGCGAGCTGTTATCAGCGCGCGGTGAGTTGTTATCACCTTCCGCTCTCCCCAGTTCCATCTCCAAGAATTGCAATGTCCTCACTGGGAAACAGGCTGCCACCCTCGGAATAGTGACAGTTTCTCCATCCAGATTGCTTCCTGCAGCCCTGGAACTGGTATCAATATCGTACTTCTCTTTGAGCATCTCCAGGATCTTCCAGACGCCCTTGTTTGTCTTCTTCTCCATTTTCTCCCAGCTAGACCCCCTCTGCAAGAACATCAATATCAAGAAACATGCATCCCTAGGCATTGTCTCTTGGTTGGAGTACTTAAATGAGGATGTCACTCCATCCTTGGTGAAGTCGACATTGAACTCCTCCCTCCTCTTAGTAGCAGCCCAGTCCTTGTGCTTCTTCACAAGTATCTTCACCATCCTCACAGCGTCGAACCCCTCATATTTCATAGCCTCATTCCACTTCTGGACCTCAGTCAATGCCTCATTCCAGAGTGATTCAAGGTTGTCACAGAGGGTCGTCTTGACATCAGCATCTCCAACCTTAAGGAAAAAGTTGGAAATCTGAAGCCATGCAGCCCTAAAATCCTCGTTGGTAGTCATCGTCTGCTGGTACTCGCATCTCACGACCGTACATCAGATAAAACGGCGTGTTCTTTGTTACTGGATGCTTAGCATTTCTTAAAGCCATGAGTATATATGGAATAAATGTGTCCCAATTCCTGCCATCTTTGTTTACATAGTGAGACACCATGGCAGCTATGGTCTGATGTTGGCGCTCACATAACCCGTTACTCATTGGATGCATAACTGTAGTTTGCAATTTAGAAATTTTCAATAGTTTACACACCTCTTTGAATAAGTTGGAAAGAAAGTTACTTCCACAATCAGTAAGTAAATACTTTGGAACCCCTAATCTGGATATTATGTTAGTAACAAATGCTTTGGATATGGTTTCTGCTGTCTGATCTGGAATAGCTATGGCTTCGACCCATCGTGTTGCCGAGTCAATGAAAGATAAAAGGTACCGATTCCCTGACTTTGAGACCACAAGCGGCCCAACAATGTCCATGCTTACCAACTGCATTGGCACTTTAACCGTATCAAAAACACCCATTGGTGCTGTATAACGTTTGCCTGGTTTCCTAAGATTACATGAGTGACATTTACTGACATACTCCGTCACATCTTTGTTTAAAGTCGGCCAATAATACCGTGCTTTGATTGTATCTAGTGTACGCTTAATACCTTGGTGACCGCTAAACACACAGTCATGGTGCGCTTCTAACACTTTGGTTATCATTCCCCTTGGGACCACTAGTTTGTTACCACTCTCGTCCTTTAAATACAGCAATCCGTCAAGATCGTGTATGAAATTTTGATTTTCCCCCTTTTTAACCTGTTGCTCAATTTCTTTACAGAACGGATCCAAACCTTGTCCTTGGAGGACATTGTCCCTAGACCAGATAGGTCGACACACTGTTCGGATTCGAGATAATGCGTCTGCAGCCTGATTTAGTGTTCCCTTCCGGTGTTCGATTTCAAAATCAAATTCTGATAATTTTAGTGCCCATCGAGTCAAACGACTGTTTGGATCCTTGAGAGAAAATATCCACTTTATTGCAGCACAATCCGTCCTCAAAGTGAATTTATTCCCATACAGATAACACCGCCAAACTTTAGTTAAAATCACAACAGCTAGTAATTCACGCTCTGTCGCACCGTAATTTTGTTCAGCTTTCGAGATTGATTTTGAGTAGTAAGCCACAGGCCTTTCTCCGTCCTCGTGCTGCTGTCTCAATATACCACCAATACAATGTAAACTCGCGTCACTGGTAACAATGAATGGTTTGTCGAACTGCGGATACGCCAGAACAGGTGGTGTAGTGAGAGCTTGCTTGAGAGCCCTGAAGGCCTCCTCCTGCTGCTCACCCCATTCAAACTTTTTATCCTTCCGCGTCAGATCAGTTAGTGGTTTGGCCAATTTTGAAAATCCATCCACGAACCGTCGATAGAACGAGCACAGGCCAATGAATGAACGAACGTCCTTGACATTACGCGGTGTTGGATAGGTTACTACCGCACTTATCTTCTCTTCTTCCGGCCCTACTCCGTCTGAACTGATAACATGGCCCAGATAGTGG
This sequence comes from Nephotettix cincticeps, assembly GCA_023375725.1. Lineage (NCBI taxonomy): Eukaryota > Metazoa > Arthropoda > Insecta > Hemiptera > Cicadellidae > Nephotettix > Nephotettix cincticeps. The sequence goes on along the minus strand of CM041789.1, from coordinate 17,008,084 downwards.
ACTTGCTTTTGGGCAAACACACACTTCTCAGGTTGGCAAACGAGGTTCGCCTCCCTCAGACGTGTGAATACTTCCCTTAAACGATCGGCGTGTTCCTCTATCGTTCTACCATAGATTAGTACGTCATCGAGATAAACAAGAGCACCAGCTCCCTTTATACCTAGCAGCACTGAATCCATAACGCGTTGGAAAGTTAGTGGAGCTGTACTAAGTCCGAACGGTAAACGCTTGAACTGGTACAACCCTTCCTCTGTCACAAACGCAGTTTTAGGCCTATCCTCTTTCGCAACCTTTATTTGCCAATAGCCACTCATTAGATCACAGACAGAGAAATATTTACAGTCACCTAATGTGTCTAATGTTGTCTGAATGTTAGGTAATGGATATCTATCCATTCTTGAGATCGCATTTAACCCACGGTAATCAACACACAAACGGAACTTCGGTTTATAATCGGGATCAGCATCAACAGGACGTTTCTTAAGGCATAAAACAATTGGAAAACTCCAAGCGCTTTCACTTGGTTCTATAATATCTTTCTCTAACATATCTTTTATCTGTTCCCTAACAATTTCTTTTTGAACATGGGGTAGCCTGTAAGGTCTCTTCCTAATAGGTGCTGCATCACCTGTATAAATATTGTGCTCAATCTTACTAGTGCAACCTAAAGCTCTTTTACCGTCATAGAAAATATCTTTAAACTCATTTAAAACACTTTTAGTAACCTCTTTATCCCGCCCCTCTAAATGGGCTACCTTTCTCTCAATTAATTCGTCTACATCTATTACCCCCTTACCCAGGACTGCAACTAAAATGTCCGGTTGTTCTACCACGGAGTCATCAATGGACTCCTCGACAATCTCAGTTACCTCCCAGTCTGGGGACGATACTGGCTCCCGTGCTGGAACATCAGCATCGCATTTCTCAACTGCAGTGTTTTCACCAGAAATAACGAGCTCCCTGCTCCTATTCCCACCGGCAATCACACAAACGTTTAGATATCCTCCAAAACTCTCAACTGGGGTCGCTATGGCCACTCGCACCCCTTTGTCAACTACAACAACTTCTTTACTCGTATTCAAGATATGCGTAGCTACGCAAAACTTCGTTGACTTACTTTTGACACCTGGTTCCTTAAAAACTCTACTAACAACATGTGCACATTTTACCCCTGAAATATCTAACTCTATAGGTTGAACATATACATTTTCCGGCACTTGTAACCCCCGACTATCCGGAAAAGGTTTTAACACTGTTTTAATCCTAAATTCACTCAGTGGATCAAGAGACAATTTTTCATCCGTCATTACACCCCAGATGACCCCTTCCAACGGGGGAGGGTTCGCGACGTCCTCGCCCTCAGAAGCGTCATCCTCACTTCCATTTTGTTCATCCCCAAAATTAACTGCATCTTTTCCAAGATCGATAACGGCTCCTAACTGCCTCAAGATATCTAGTCCCAAGATCCCATCGTACGGAATTCGCATATCACAAACTCTAAATACTACCGGATAACACTTTTCTCCCATCCTAATAACCATTTTCTGAACACCCACTATTTGCAAACTATCCCCCGTTACTCCTTTCGCTATGTCCCTACAAGAGTATATTGGTTGTGTGCTGACGCCCTTTTTTAACAATGACATTATAGCCCCTGTATCTATCAATAGGCTCACTTCTTTATTCTCGATAACCCCCACGATGGTCAGGTCCCCATTGGTGGTGGTAAGAACACTAGGTACTATTATGTCATTGACTGTTGTTGGTCCGATAGGTGGACGCCGTTCTAGGCTACCGGACCGCGCCTGTTTTCCGAGCTAGTCTTCGGCTTAGTGCAGCGATTGGCGTAGTGCCCTTTTCCTTTACAATTAAAGCACTCTACCTCCGATAGCGGACGTCCACGCGCCCCACCCTCATTTTGTCGCGTCGGGTCATATGTTCGTCCCCTGCCATGATTTTGCCTCTGCGAGGAGCTTGTAACCGAGTATTGGCCACGCCCCCGGGTTCCATGGCCTGAGCTGTGGTTATAATTTTTGCCACGGATATCCCGATTGTCGCCCGTGTGGTTACCCCTTCTCGGAGCGCGACAGTCCCGTGCCATATGGCCGGGCCGTTGGCAGTTAAAACAAGTGGTTAACGTCGAGAATACTGCCTTTTGTTCACGTGAAGGGTGGCTCCTTTCGTCCGCGGCCACCATAACCGCATACTGAACTGCCTCTTCCCATCTCTCAGGAAACTTATGTCGAGTCACCTGCCCGGTAACCCCCGTTAACCCATGTAAGAAAGCATGCAACATCCGCTTCTCGGCCTCTTCCCGCACGATCTGCTGTTCCCCTGCGTCATCCCTTGGAGTAATAGTCAGTGTACCCAAGCGCCTAATCCTATCAGCGAATGCCTCCACGCTCTCATTCTTACCCTGAACCGCGTTAGTAAGGTTGGAATAATGGTAATGCTGGGTATGTTTACCGGTGAACCTTTCCACAATGTCCTTCTTGAGGACGCCATATTCAACTCCCGCTCCGTACTTATCCAACAGCGCGGATAAGAAAGTGGAAGCAGGCCCTTTAACTTTTAGTTGTAAAATCCGGACCATATCTTCCTTCGCCCAGCGCCCTGTCGCAGACGCACTTTCAAATAAGCGGAAGAACTCTTTCACCGTGGGACCAGTTCCATCACCCCGGAAAACTTCAATAAGATTTGCGACAGATAAATCATAAAGCCTGGCCGGCACTAACGGTGCGGCTGCTGGTGCAGCAACTTGGGGTGGTACTTGTCCGGCCGGTACTCCCTCTCGGTTTGCGTCCCCTTGATCAAGCGGTGTCGGAGGAGGTACCATTTTGTCCTTAACAAAAACACCGTTTACTACTTAATACGAATTTCAGCACCGCACTGTGGTCGCCTCGTTGTCGCTGAAGACAATAACGTCCCCAAAATAGCAGGTTATCACACAGCGATAACACCCCAGGGCCACCACAGAGGAGATGATAAGGCCGACGGCTGTGACAAAACCACCAACAACACAAACGAGATTACAACAAAGACCCATCTACTCATTCGATGAAGTCTATCACTATTTGTGTGACTTTCACTCTAATTACGTTGGCCTCGTTTGTATAGTCCGTGCGACCCCCGTTAATGTACTTCTCTATTATCCTCTGAACTATTACTTTTAAAAGCGACTCACACCCCTCCAACAGAAGGTCTGGGTTGTTAATTGGAAGATAGTACGTTGTCCGACCCTGACTCATCGAAATTAATTACGTACAAAAGATTATTAAACAAATTATGCACGTGTGTACGACGACTAGTATTAAACAAAATTCACTAGCTAGCTCGTCCATACACTGTCACTTCAAAAAGCGGTCTCAATGCCAAGATATTGCTCAAAAATTACAATCGTCCTTGCATACCGCTCGACACTTTCCCAGAACTCTGGCACCGTTGAAAGGAAATGCTTCACGTCCTGATACACCCCTCTCCTAATAAAATCAACGTCCGCTGAAGAAACATGCATCCCTAGGCATTGTCTCTTGGTTGGAGTACTTAAATGAGGATGTCACTCCATCCTTGGTGAAGTCGACATTGAACTCCTCCCTCCTCTTAGTAGCAGCCCAGTCCTTGTGCTTCTTCACAAGTATCTTCACCATCCTCACAGCGTCGAACCCCTCATATTTCATAGCCTCATCCCACTTCTGACACCATTTGTTATGGCCAGCATGGTCGAGCGGGTTAGATAATGAATAAATTGCACAATGAAATACCAATTTGTTTTATTTAGACATCTTTGAATTCAATTAGGTTTAAGTATAATAGAGTTGATTAAAATTTTCTGAAGTTAAATAATTAATAATTAAATTTTAACAAGAAAAACTAACTTGACTTTTGGCTCATAGGCTCCAACGCTAAAAGGATTTAATTCATTTTCAAATCTCAAGTGAACATTAACTAAGTTACATCATATTGATCGATAGCTAAGCTGAAAGATGAACCTGTGGTGAACCAAGAGAGTGAGTTTAGAGGGGGAGAGCTACTTACATCTTAAGATGAGGGTGATCGTAGACTGACTGACGTTCGGAAATTTTACAGAGAGCTCCGCGGTATCATCCCCACTATATTTCTAACATTTCATGACTCCATATACGGAATTGTCCTTGAAAAGAATAGCTCCCATTGGCTGTGGTTGTACATGTCTGTGGGATGTTCCACAGGAAGCAGGAGCAGCGCGTGTCTACTGATAAGGAGTCAAGTCCTCTTAATAACTTATTTAAATGTCAGAATTATATGATTTATAATAAGTTTGGAAAATAGTTAAAAGTATTGATTCTTTGTATTTTTAATGATTTGATTAAAACATTGAACTATTGAACTATATAGCATTGCTCGTCATCACAAAACATTAATTGCTTCCATGAGGTTTAAAATCAATTTAAAAGAAATATTACTATTTCAGGTAATAAAAAGCTTCTAACAGTAAAATCCAGTATAAGGTAGAAAACGCTATTTTAATATATTTTCTCCAAAATCGAAGTCTTGATTGACAGATAAATTTTATATTTATTTTATTATCTATGTGAAATAGTGTCCTACTTAGGTATTCTAATACAGGGTGCTATATACGGCATATTTTACTTCAAAGACAGTTTTTCACCATTGATCTCTAACAATTAACCAATTTTATCTTGTTTCCATGGTAAAAATCATTTATTCCATAATGCTTCAGACGAAATGACCGGACAAATTTTTGAAAACAATTTATTTCATAATATTACAAAATTAAAAGTCTAATCTTGAAGAAGGACGATGGATAAATAATAGTTAATACTACGAACATAGAGAGACACCACGACTCTTTTTTTTTTGAGAGCACAAGGACTAATTATCTGCACCAATCGAGGATAACGATCAAGAGGAAACAGTGATAACGACCTGTCCTGGAGATGTCCTGAACATACTGGAATAAGAGGGAACAATGGAACATAAAGCGAAGAAGATAAGTTTTGTATTGTAATTAGTATAGTCTAGTTATAGTAGGCCTGAAAACCAGGCCGGCCATTCCGAGGTAAGTTTGTATGGTTCCTTACCTCTCTCAGGCGAATGCCGGAATGGTTCCCTAAAGGGCCATACCCCGCCAGGACTTAAAACACCCTGGTTAAAAAAATCCCTAAAATTTTAATTGGCTATTTTATACTGTATTATTGCTATACAATTTTTTTTGTAATTGTATGGCAATAATAATTTTTCTGAATAAACGTTTTTTACCACTTAACAAATATCTTGTTACGTTATAAAAAGTGTTACGGTATAAATGGTCTCACTAGATGGTGGTGAATTAAAAACAAAACTTCTTCAAAACACACAAAATCGTCTGAAAGTTAACTGAGGAGTTTAAATTTACACTTAACAATGTTAAAATATAATTGCACTTATATCACGGAGGACATTTTACGTGATAACGTTTTGTTAGCTTGTCCGAAAAATCGAATATCTTATCCACTTCCAGTTTAAGATTTCTTTGATTTGAGCCCTGTCCTGTCATTGTTGAAATTTTAACTCAAATATTTTTTGTCAAATCATATTCGTTAAGGACATTAAGTAAAACCTATAACCTCGTCCACCCTATCCAGTTTTCACCTGTCCAAGTTTTCTTCCACACTGTCTTGTTATTTCCACCTATTTAATTTTCTCACCCACTCGATGTCGTGTTCATTGGTTCCTGATATCGCTATTCGTCAGCAGAGTTTTTCATCCTAGGTCGCTTGACTAAACATAACGTTATTCACCCTTGATTACGATAACGTGGAGTGACTCAAGGTTACTGGTTACAGTTGCTCTATGTGCAAGGTCATCTGGAAGATACCAATGTAGAACTCGCGGCCGTTGAATCGAGAAGGTAGGCCACGAAAGCGATGCGGTTCTCATCGAACCCCTTTGAGACGGAGGCTACTTAAATCCAGAATATTGAGCTCTGCCATGGCTCTGCTTCACTCGTGACTTTCCACGCACTATGTTCGAAGACCTTTGAAAATTTGACCTGTGTGGTTGTACCTTGCGCGTATTATTTCTCTGTCACATCGAGTGAACATTAAGGATCGTTTCGATCATCTGTGCCATCTGTCACTTAGAAGATCGAGAAGATTTCAATCTTCGAAACGAGTAAGAGTACTCGTATGTTAGAAACATTCAGTGTATTGTAAAAATGCCGATTCAGTTGGTTCAACGGTAGACTGTTTCTACTTAGGTCAGTTAGAACAGGAGCCAACAGGGTGACTCCCTACTGCCTTTAGGCCAAGGTGGATGGGTCGGGTAAAATGAAGCACTTGCTTTGCACTTGTACATCCGACGGTGTGAGCTCCCGTCCAAGCGAAAGCTTGAGATCATAAGGGTAGTTCCTTTGATGATTGCACCTTGACGTGATTACGCAACTCGGCGAACTAAGGTCGCTGTCGCATTTGGATGAAGCGTCCATGAGGACCGAGTCGGCTATTCCGTGCTCTTAAACTATCATTTATTGAGAACAATCCGACGATTACCAAGCTGTTGGTAATCGTCTCCCGACGTCCGGAACTGGACATAGCGTCGCCGTATCCCTACCAGTCCTCCAATACCGTGGTGGAGGTCGCGGTCAAGGTACTACCCTCGACGCGTTGCGTGATGTTTAAGTCTTAGCAACGTGCGGCATGAACACATCATCTACAGCAAACACCGACTCGGAGCAAGCGACTAGTTCGTGAATGTCTTATTTTTCGTTAGTCTCTTTAGCTCTCCAACTCTCTAGATATTATGATAGGCCGGATGTTTTTGAAAGGGGTAACCTCTGATGTTTTTCAGACACTCCATTTTGTTTATCTGCGGCGTTCGCATTATCAGCCATTTCTTTGTTGAATAGAAACATCGGTCACTGATAATAATGTGTATTTCGTAGGAGGGGTGCAAGTCTAATGACGACTTGTCTAAGCCTCTGATGAAAAGGTTTAGTGCTCTAGATGTCAACAGACTCCTCGTATAGCTTTCTCCCTTTTCAAGAGCAACCGTATATGTCAAATCATTCAACTTGTCTACAATATTATATAACCCTTAAAATATATTCTTTGTATGGTCAGTGGGAAAGATAATCAACCCTTCATCCCCCTGATTTTAACTCCTTCATAACTGTCTCTTTCACGTTTCTGTCGTAAATTTCCTTTTTATTGTCCACTTTAGTTAAGTTTTATTGAAATCGAGACGGCCATGCACCACCACCCACTGAATCTAGAAAGAGTTTCGTTTTTTTAATATGTTCGGGCCTGGTGCGGTTTCCCATTTCGAATCAAATTAAGCCACCGCCTCCACTCCTGGTGGTGCCCTTCCGTCAATTTCTTCAAGTTTCAGCTTTGCAAAAAAAAGACCCATAAGCATTGGTCTCTGTCGCTTCTTCAGTCGAGGCATTAGCACTGTAGCATTCTTTCTTTGGTCTCGATTCTCGACTTTATTATTCTTTTTGAAATTAGTTTCCAATCAGTGATAGATGACTCTGCCGTAGGAGTCAGTTTTGCCACATCTGTTTGTCATCAATGGTTTTATTTGTAACGGTTTCAATAATAGTTAAATATTTATAGAAAGCAGGTTATCAAGTTAATACTCCTTGGATTTCTTGTCTAGGTTGTTCACCCGTAGCATTTAGTCTCTTTACATTTCCAAAGACAGAGGAGTCCAGGTTCTTCCTTACTGTTGAAGCATTGTCTTCCTCTGTCGAAAGTCTTTGGTCAGATATCTACCGTAACCCCAGGCTAGTAACTACATGTATTTATTGTATAAGCAAATGAAGTGGTAATTCTTACATTCTTTTAATCTGTTAGTACAGTGATGTACATTGGTATATAAATTCTAAAAAAAATATTCTTTTACGTAATGAGCTATTCCATTTAGATATTATATTGCAAGCATTGTAATTTAATTTAATAATGATGCAAATTCTTTAATTCATCTAATTGTATATTAATGTAAAATAATTGAGCTTATAGTTTACTTTTTCTGAAGGATTTCAGGTTTATATTTTGGTATGGTAATCTTTTTCCTCTTTACTGAATACTACAACCCGTTCAATGGAAGGGATTATTGCTAAAAATACTCCAAAATGATTAGAAAATTATACTTTTTTTATAATTAATTGAAATAATAACATTTCAAATAACACTATCATCTTTTTAAAACCATTGCTATTAAAAACGTAATCTTGGTAATTCATACTAAATTTTCTCAAAAACGTTTAATAAGTAAATGATAATAAATAAATATTTTAAGGTTCCCTTTGAAGATGAGATATTATAGCCACTTAAGTAGAACTGTTATTTTCCCTTTGTTGTGTGTTTTGTTCTTTCGTATAAACTTTCTATTCTTAAAAGACATGTCTTATTGGGGAGAAGTCAATATTTGTTTTTAGATTCTAAACTTTGGGATACACTGATTTGAGACAAATTGGTTAGACCGTTGGTCTTTATTATATAACGAGGTATGTAGCTGTCACTTACATGTGTCGCAGTTTGCTGGGAGAAGAGAGGATACCCTATTATCAAATCCTTCTGATAACATAATCTTTCTGTATTCTTTTTCCATGAGTCCCTTTATTTCTTGTTTCTTATACTCCTTCGGTGAAACGTTGCACCAGGAAAACTGCCAAATTTGTGATTAAGTGTTTGTGAAAATTGTTTGACGAAGCCAGACCACTCTCCAACCAATTAATCTTAGATGATTGCGGCCCAAAGATTAAAGTTAAAAAGTTACGGAAATAATCTTTTTTAAATCTTGAAATTCCCATCCATCATCAGTCTTTACATTTAACTCATTATGGTACCTCCAGAACTGTAATTGACTAATAAAATAAAATGAAAAATGTTTCAGAAATATATTCCGAACTTGTTTCAGTGATTGTTAACTCCATCATTAAGGAATAAAATCCAAAAAAATTAATTGATATTAACTGCATTAATATTTATATTCCATTTTTAAACACTAACTCATTTCAACCAAATGTTCAGCTGGCCACACTTTACTTAACGTTTTCCAAATTCTGGTACTTCCAAAAACAAATGTAGACTTATTTACAGTTAGAAAATATACTCATAATAATTATACCATAGGGTAAAATTGATTGATAAGGTAAAATAGGTCAAATTGACTTAATACACCACAGATTGATAGAAACTGGAAATTCGTTTTAACTTAACTGTATACAATTTTTTAATAAGCTGCATTAGGAATCACAATTTGTTTCGTAATATTATAATTTAATTTAACATACACGCTCACTGCGTAGTAAGCGAATTTCGTTGAATTAATATCTCTTTTTCTGATGTACGATGTGTATTTAGCTGACTGTCTCGTGCTATATGTCAATATCATAGAATTGTCCTCTGGGACGATGAACTCGACCTGCAAAGAGCACCTGCAAAGAATTAATATTGAATCATCTAAAAATACAATGAATATATTGTATACATACATAAATAATCATTCCAGCAGGGCTTGTAACAGACTTTGAGGTTTACAAAAATAACCTTGAATAAACCAAAACTCACAAAAATTCCACATACAGTGGAACCTCAATAATTCGAAATCCTCATTAATTCAAATTTTTTTATTCCCGTGAACTACCATATCTTTGCAATGTTAATTTTACCTCTACAAATCGAACAGTTCATGAGAAATAACTTGGTAATTTGAATTTTAACAGTATTTTCGGTGTTAAAATACCTCTATAATTTGAGGTAAAGGCAAAAGCCCTTGACTATTCTCAATGGAATTAAATTTGTTATGATTGAAAACATCGACATTTCACTGCTTTGCGTTTAGTCAGGAAATTCCAGTCTCTCAGTCGAGCATTTATAACTAGTGATTTTATTAAAAATATTATCGACAAAAGTGGCTATAAATATAATGATAATAGGGATGAAGAATGTATTGAAAATGACGTGAGTAATGTGGTAAGTGACGGTGAGACAGGACCTGAACCGGCTCCTAGGCCTAGGCGGCTAGAGGTAAAATGTCATCCCCAGGCAGCAGTTTTGTGATCTTGTTACTCAGTCACCAATGGGTTAGTTAGTATTTTATTTTGCGTGGTTGGGAGTAGTGTCAACAAACCACCTTATTTTGTTTGAATCCCACATTATTTTACCACCTCCTTCCCATTTGGGTCGGAGGTTTTCAACCATATCTACCAAGAGATCTATTATAGATGTATTAAGAGATAAATGATAGGGCATCAGTAACCTACTGCAACACTGACAATAAAATAACACAATAAAACAATAAAATCAAAGATTTTTTAAATTGGTTTTTAAAATGAAAGAGATTAATAATCTACTTGATAAACTTACGTCCGGAGGACGCCGAGTTCTGTATCGTGCCAGTTGTTCCATCTTGTCATTTACGATGAGGTTAAGTTTTTTCACCTAGCCTTAGGGGTCAGTTTTGCCACACCAGCACGGAGAGGAAGCGGCTGGGCAGGAACACGCGGAGGTAGAAATCATCACCAATCAGGCCCTCCAACGTAGCCGCAACTGTCTCGCCAAAACGTGTTGTTGTCTTCTCGAGACGAACAACCCTGTATGGGATGCCAGGTCGCAACTCCGACACCCTGGTGTAGGTAGGTTGTCTCACACTGTTGAGGATGTCCTTAAGCTCGGCGGAGTCCATGGTAGAGCGCAGTGGTGGAGAAGTGGTGTTTTAACTGTCGTTACATTCGGTTTATATATGATTATTCAAGGATTCTTTCATTTTGGGGAGAAAAACATCTCTGCACAAATAAACAACTTAAGTATGGGTTTTTTGGTTATTTATCACATTAAGCACGAAATTAGGTTGTCAATAACGTGTTTATGCCGCTAATTGTCCCCTCAGGCTATGGCCACCGGTCCCATGACTGAGTCTACGCGCCTCCCCACGCCTCCTGGAATAGCTCTCTCTAAGTTACCCTACTCACTTACCTTCAAATACGACACTATCCATTGCACTCACCACTACCATTTTGGCGATTTGTCACTTTCTAGCATCCAAGTTTAACCAAGTTTAAGTTGGTCTATCAAGAGATTTTTTTCCTCATTGCCAAATAAATAGTTAGTTAATTTAAAAAATAAATAAATAGTTATGTACAAAGGTAATAGTTAATACTACGGTAGTTAGTAATAAATAGTATAAACAATTTTCTTAAATTCAAACAATTTCTGAAACCGTTACAAAGGAAACTAACCAGTTAGTTTTGAAGGAAAGTAAAATAATCTTTAAAAACTCAGCTTTAACGCGTAGAACACATGGCTTGTCAATTTTCGCTTCAGTTAATTTTGTACTGTTCTTTGAATCAGGTCCGTCGAGTCGTTGGTAAACATTGTAACAATCCTCACTCACTAGAGCAACGCACACAAGTGTCTCCTTTTGCTACATCACAACCTCTGTAAACATCCATTTTGTGTACTGTGTGTCGTCAAAAATACCATCGTAACCTTTTCAAATATTATTCTACCTCAAATTCCAGGATTCGAATACTCTACCGATCTCTAGGAAAAACTAAACTCACATCTTAAATGCTTAATTGTCAAGTCTATTTTTCGTAACCCATGCTCTCAAATTGTGTCGCATGTTTCGTTCAGAATCCCTTCGCAACAATTCTCAGGAAAGGTTAAGAACATTTGAATTACTGTACAAACAGTATTATTTATTTCTATCAATCCCTTAAAGTGTTTGAACTTACTTTCTTGTTTTTATATAAATGTTTTAAAATGGATAGAGACCATTTAGATCGATCTAGTGACATAGGAGTAATGTTGTTTGAGAGTGAAAAATTGAGTAAATAAATTTGCCAACTATTATAAAGTGTTACTATGATAATGCCGATTTTGAAAAAAAAATTGCCAATTCTCGGTTATGGTGTTATTATAGAAAAATAGCTGTGTAAAAATCAATCAAACTGTATATTTTTTAAAAACTATATAAAATTTATAACAGTTTGTATATTTTGGAAATAAAATTTATACCATATTAACTATTTTGGGGTGATGGTCTCCCCCTTCACTTTTTGAAAAAAAATGCATTTTTCACTTATAAATTATAAATATAAAAATATAATTTTAAATATTATGAAATATATTTTATTCTAAAAGTAAGGTAAATTGTGAAGAAACTGATGTATTAATATTATATATTTTTACCATAATTACTTTTTTTTAATACCCTTGTAAATCATCAAATTTTGGCCTGCCAATACAGGCAGTTTAATAGCCAGTTGATGGGTTAAGGGTTTAAACTTACAGAATTATAATAAAATTAATAATGACTATTAATTATTTAACATCTTTTCCATTGCGTCTGTGTTTTTGTATTCCCTTCAATCACTCATTCTTTGAGGATTGAATTTGGTGTACGGTTTTGTTTTTGTAACGAACTGTCTTATTGGATGTTGAGATTTAAAGCTTTTATTACATTATACTTTTTGAAGATCGGCCAATTTTCTCCGAAACATTTTTTACATATTAATATATGTTTAAGGAGGTTTTTGTGTGGACCGCTGAGGGTCCACGTGGATCCTGCAATAAACCCGATACCTCGGCAATCAATCCCCAGCCATTTTGATGAGTTTAAACTGACACCTTCATAAATTAACTGGAATAAAAATTACTTCATGTTTAGACAATGGTCTGTCACTGCCCTATTTTCTTTAAAGAATGATTCATAAATGCCAATCATCCCCTACAGCTATTACTACGTTACCACATTATTCCTGTCGATGCGTCGTCTCCCAGCTCCCACACCACGACGACTCTCTCATTGTCCCCACAGAATTCGATCAGTCTACTGCTTATGTGGTTCATAATTCCCTACCGCCCATTATCCTTTCAACACCAACCTTGTATTCTGTCGAGGCATAGCACTGTAGCATTCTTACTTTGGTCTCGATTATCGACATTATTATTCTTTTTGAAATTAGTTTCCAATCGGTGATAGTTGACTCTGCCTTAGGAGTCAGTTTTGCCACACCAGCTTGTCATCAATGCCAATAATATTAGGCCATGGTTCCTACCTGTTTGGTTTCATTTGTAACGGTTTCAGTAATAGCTTGAATTTTAGAGAAAGCAGGAAATCAAATAAATTCCCCTTGGATTTATTGTCTAGGTTGTTCTCCCGTAGTATTTAGGCTCTTTACATTTCCAAAGACAGAGGGGTCCAGGTTCTTCTTAAGCAATGTCTTCCTTCCTCTGCCGAGAGTCATTGGTCAGATCTCTACCGTAAGATCTCTACCCAGGCTAGTAAATACAATATGTATTTATTGTATAAGCAAATGAACTGGTACTTCTTACAGTCTTTTGATTCGGTAGTACAGTAATGTAGAGTGGTATATAAATTCTAAAAATATATTCTCTTTATGTAATTAAGCTACTCCACCCAGATATTATATTATTTTGAACAACAGTAATGAAATAGGAAAATACCCAACATTAAGGAAATATGTGCAAGTATCAAATTTTTATCTTAACCTCCAGAGCAAGAGTACATGCTGCGTCTTACCTTCCAGTTAACATAATGAGCACTCCCTGTACTATGAGGGAAAGCTCATTCCAGGAGCTCATTCCCCTCTAATTCCAGGAGTCGAATACTCTCTATCTCTAGGAAAAACTAAACTTACCTACATCTAAAATGCTTAATTCCCAAGTGTATTTTTCGTAACCCATGTTTTTCTTAACTGTAACACGTCTCGTTCAGAATCCTTTCCCAACAATTCAAAGGTTAGGTTAAGAACCTTTGAATTACATACATTGGTGTTTGACGGTTACATAACTTGACGATTAAGGTAGTAATTTTTAATACGGGTTGTTCCTTGCTGTACCTATCAATCTCCTATCAAGTCCTACCTATCAAGTGTTAAGTAAAATTAATTAACGACGTTGCCTATTAATTATTCAACATCTTTTATTGGACCTCTCATCGCGTCTGTGTTTTTGTATTCCCTTCAATCACTCATTCTTTGAGGATTGAATTGGGTGTACGGTTTTGTTTTTGTAACGAACTGTCTTATTGGATGTTGAGTTTTAAAGCTTTTATTACATTATACTTTTTGAAGATCGGCCAATTTTCTCTGAAACATTTTTTACACATTAATATATGTTTAGGGAGGTTTTTGTGTGGACCGCTGAGGGTCCACTTGGATCCTGCTATAAACATGATACCTCGGCAATCAATCCCCAGCCATTTTGATGAGTTCAAACTGACACCTTCATAAATTAACTGGAATAAAAATTACTTCATGTTTAGACAATGGTCTGTCACTGCCCTATTTTCTTTAAAGAATGATTCATAACAGCCAACTATCCCCTTTTCTCCCATCTTCTAAACTAACTGTATCCTGACAAACCGTCTTGGCCCCTTTAATTGATTGCGGTGGTAGATTTGTTGTTAAGGTTATTTGCCTTTGTGAGATTGTTACGATATAAAGTGGTTTGTAAGTAATCTGTTTCGCTTACTATATCCAAAAATTCAAGTTCAAGTTCTATGGTCAGTTAAATTGTTGGCGAGATCTTGTTTAGGTGTTCAGTAAAGTTATTGAATTCCTGCTGACCATGACTCCAGACGACTAAAGTGTCATCCACATACCTAAGCCAAACTTTCGGTATAAAAACGGCATTAGCAATTGCTTTCTGTTTGAATTGCTCCATAAAGATATTGAAGAACATAGGAGATAATGGTGGCTCCATTGCAGAATCAGTTGGGTAATATTTTTCCTTTACCTTACTAAAGAGACCACATTATTTGGGGCTGGGAAGTTGTTGTTTCTTCATGTAATCAGGAATGTATAATTGGCAACGATGGATTCTTAAGAGACGCAAGTGCTTATGACTACATTCTCAGAACAGGTCTTGGAATGAGCTATATGATTGCTGGACCAGAGTCTTTTGAGCTCAATTATGATAGAACTCAATTCTATTTCAATTGGGTTGATAATATTGTATCGTACTTCACCATAACTTTTCAATGTTATTTGATGAGTTATGATGGAAAGCAGGGTCTGTGATTCCCTGTTCTTTGAGACATCGTCTTATTTCATATTAAATCTTCGAGGGAATATGCCTGTTAGGTGAGTGAGTTTGAGATCTATCTTAGTGTAAAATTTCAAACTGGTTGGTTCAGTTTACTTTCCACAAAAACCCCAAAAACAAACATTCTCAAAACCACCTCTTCTATATAATTCTTATATATTATTGATAGATTAAGTTGTAAGAAAGGACCATGTGCCCCTGATAAAAAATAGTTTTCTTTCTTTATGCAGAAACTCATATGAATTTGCTGTGAATTTCCATTGTATTACATTGATCAGCGATAATGATACTGATTACAAACATATGCAATGTCAACACAATACATTGTGCTTTTACATATTAACAAAACATTAATGATTCGTGACGTGTGTTGAGTTAATTTATGCAGATTGAATTAATGCGTCACTCCCAACCCGAGGTACAACGAACTTGTGATAATGAAATGAACACGTCACTTTACGCTGATCATGCAGGTGGCGTTTTACTGAAGATTAGAGACCACCGAACAATGTGAAACATGAATTTCGAATTAGTTTTTGGTTGGAATTTTTTTGGGTCACTCAATATTTATATTTTTATATCCCGGAGCTATGAGACAAGTTCGTAACTCAACGTACCACCTGATCGCGTTTTTGGGGGGTAATTCAAAATTTATACTGATATACGCTATAAGCATATACATGTGTCGACACGATATCGTCCGCAATTATTGTCTGATTACTATGAAATTCAGCGGTGTTGTTCCTTTCTGTAATATCTTGGATGAGTTCGTTGGACAACACGATCGGACTAAATTCACGACACTTTTGGGGGGGGTTGTACCCAAAAATGTTTTTCCAATTTTGTACGTACAATTTTGGAATACCTAATTGTTCCTTTTACCGTTGGATTTGGATAAAAACAAACGATTTAGTATTTTGAATCATGATTCTAGGCTAATTGGTTACCGAGATATTTAAAATGGTAAACACTGTGCATTGGGCGATATTAATATTATGAAGAGTAGCAAAAAATTAATAACTCACTCATTTACTTTAATATTCTTCTAAAATTTGTTAATAGTCCACCTAGTTTTACTAATATATCCAATAAAATCCCAAATTGAATGTTTCTTTCGGCAGCAAACCTACGTATTCATTTTTTAGATAAATTGGTATAACACTTTAGAATGTACAGACCAGGGACTGTTAAAATTCTATAATCTCTAAATATTTGTTTGCGAGAGTACCGTGGATGTTTGAATGTCATAATTCTTAAAAATGTTTTTGTAATGTCAAATGGGGCTACTTTGATACGGAAAACGTGTATTTCGTTAAATATTTTTTAAACTAAAGAACATTTTGAAATGATTTTTTTAACCATGGTACAGGTTGGTACTATCAAAATATCTGACACAAAAAAATTAGCAGTATTTTTTACCTTGAAAAAATTTTAATATGACCGTTCAAAGTAGCCCCATAGATGGGGCTACTTTGATACATCATATGAAAAGCATGGAGGCATCCATGTTATTAGGCTGGGGGCTATAATTGATACATAACTTAAAAGAGGGGGCTATTCTGAACAATTTAATATAATATACAATATAGTTTGGTAAACATTTTGTTATGCATTACTAAATTTCACTATTTACGCAGTTTATTCTTACTGCAAGTTAACCCCATCAAATGAAATTCTACTGAATTTCATTATACCCCTGTTATTGGTGATGGGTTCTGGCAAAACCTGGAGGACATCTTGATCAGGAATGTTGTCACAGCCCTCCTTCTCTGGCCATATAAAACCACCAAGGGCTTGACGTGTAAATTTTACTTTGAAACCGTCTTCGGTAATGTCTATTACCTGTCCCACGAAACGTTTCTTGCTCCTTTTAATTGCATATTCAACTACAACCCAACTTGATACCTTCACAGGTTGCACTTCAGGTTCCTCTTCTAGGTCAGAGACAAGTAATGACACACCCATGATTGATTCTACATCTGATGGAACATCTGACTCGTGGTCATCTGAGCTATCGCTATATGAATAGTCAAGAGTTGGTTTCTTGTTTTTCTTGTCATGTTCGTCTTTCAAATTTGGTAGTGTTTGCAGGGTTCTGTTTTGTTGCTTTTATGCTTGCCTGCTTATATTCTTCGTAGCTAATGCTACGGCCAGCATTGACAAACAAATTTGCCCTTTTGGAGTTTTTTGTTGTAAGAGTACTGTACCAGTGGTCATCTGAGCTATCGAGAGTTTAGGGGTTTTTGTTTTTTCTTTTCGCTCGTCTTTCAAATTTTTAGTGTTTGTTTGTTATGCTTGTTTTTTTGCTTTTGTTGTTATATTTTTCGTAGCATAATGCTAAAAATTGCCCTTTGGAGTTTTTTGTTGGAAGAGATCGTACCAGAATATCGTCAAGGGTTTTGTTTTGTCAAAATGGTTTTTTTTCTTTTCACGTTCTTTTTAAATTTTTCTAGTTTTATATTTATTGATAGCTTGCTACACTTGTTTTTTTATTTTTTTTCTACGGCCAGCATTATTCTCGTTTTTTGAGTATTTACTTATAAAAAGGTATTTCTTTTTTTTTTTTTTTATATTTACTTTATTTATTATCACTTATCTTAATAAATCATTTTATGTTCAGCACATCATAAATTTCAATCTATAAATAGGCCTTTTATTATTGTTAAAATTATCATTTATATTTTTTGTAATATAATTTAAAAAATCACATTGTTCTGTTTTTTGATCAAATATTATGATTTTCACTTAAGTATATTATTTTTTATATAAAGTAAAGCGAACGCCGAGTTTGAGTTTTTTGATTAAAGCATTACGTAATGGTACTGTCCACTGGTGACTTCTGAGTATTTCAATAGGAGATCACATTTTTAATGCTTATGTCCTACTTTCATTTACTTCTATATTATCTTGAATTATTCACATCAATAAATGGTTAGTTAGTATGATTGGGATGAAACGGTGTCGCAATCTATCGAATTATCTCTAGGCCTTATTATTATTTTTTTAACTATCGGTGATTTAAAAATACGAACTCGTTTTTCGTGTAGATAAATTTAAAAAATCACAATTGTACTGGTTTTTATCGTGAAACTATCTTATGATAGTCATTTTACAGTATCAACTTCAATATCATAAAGTGCAGCGGAGCGGCGCCGAGAGCGTCTGAGTTGAAAATTGCTAACATTTCTCACGCAGCTAAAGCAATTACAAGGGCTTGCCACGCGTTGTTTCGTGGTTAATGCTAATACCTTCTTGATATAAAAGTTCATGTGATAACCTACGACACTTACATAACCGTAGGTCATGTTTATAAACCGGCTATTAGTACTCGTTCAAAATAATTACGTCAACTTGAATAGTCGTGCTAAACAAATGAGATACCATTATTTCAAAGTATTTGAAATATGGTAATTATTTTTTTTTAAATAAAAATCATTTTTCTAATTTTTGATTTGATTAAATTTACGTGATTTTCCCACTTCAATTTTGTATCAAATACTACTCTCAAGATATTTATACTGCTTGACCCTTTCAATAATCTGGCAATTACAACTGCCAGTGTCGGCTCCACTGCAGCTGTGCAGGACCAGTCCGAGGTCCGCAGGCGGCTCACTCACAGGGCGTAATGCTATCGGCATACATTTTGTTTTACTGACGTTCAAAGTTAAAATATTTTCAGTAAACCAGGATTTCAAGATTTTTAGTTCCCTTGAGGCGGTGCTATAAACATCGTTCCAGGTCGAACCCTTTAAATATCACTGCAGTGTCAGCAAAAAGAAAGATCCTGCCAGAAATATTTAGTTTATCTATATTATTAATATAAATAAAAAATAAGAGGGGGTCAAGGGTATTTCCTTGAACAATCCCATAATCAACGTCTATTTCATCACTCATGAGACCGTTAATTGCTGTCACTTGCCTCCTGGAACTTAAAAAGCTTTTGAACCAGTTTAATTCCGAACCTCGAATACCAGAACATTCCATTTAAAAAAAGAACATTTCTGTCAATGGAATCAAACGCTTTAGCAAGATCAATAAATGTTAATACAATGTTATCATTACTATTGATTTAATCAATCAAAAATTTGTTTATATTGAAAAGAGCATCTGATCGATAACACCCACTGGTGGTAGGGGTTCGCTGGGTAAAGGGTGGCTCATGGATAGTGCCAGCTGGGGGTGTCCTGCGTATATGTTTGCTTCTCTGGACACATCGGGCGATGCTAATGGGGTTGGTGCTGCAGCACCACGTCGACCACCGCCCTCTTGCTGCTGCCGGGCCAGCATCTGTCTCTCATAATTGCGCCTCTGTTAATCAACCCGCTGCCTGGAATGGAGGCAAAGCGTCTCCGTCCGGGTTGTCCATCATATGATTTTGTGGACCTGCTTCGTCTGGTCCTTGGGCTCCAAGGTTAGCACGCCCGGGGTAGTTATGGGCTAGGTTGTGCCTATTCATGCTGACGCTTCTAAGAAGAAGGCGTCGTACCAACCCTGAGCCATGTTGGGACTCCTTGGCTGGAGAAATGGCCATAGTTCTCAGGAAGACCACAAAACCTTCCTCAACTAGTGGTGCTTGCTGTGGCTCAACAGGTAGGGCGTCCGTGGTGAGCACGAGAATGGGCGTTCGTGGCCACCTCAGGTTCTATGTGGATATGGCGAAGTCTTCAGCAGTGACTGCAAACAGTGACCCGCCTTGTGCGAGGTACCACGTCCACCACTGCCTTCCACCCTGCCTTCCTTGCTGCTGCCGGGCCAGCATCTGTCTCTCGTAATTGCGCCTCTGTTGATCAGCCCGCTCCCTGGAATGGAGCCAAAGCGCGCTCTTCCTAGGATCGATGATATTGTGAATGAAGTTAGCAGACCACTCCCATTTAATATGGGGTGTGTCTGCATTGAACCCAGTCACTACACCTCTAGTGTAGGAGTGGTCTCCCAACATAGCAACCTGGTTAGGATGTTAGTTCAGTCTGCTAGTTCTTTTTTCGCTTGTAATCTAGCACATTTTTTAGGTGGCATGCTAAGCTATTCTTTGTAAAAGAAAAGGTAAGCTATTGCTATACTTTTACAGTTGAGTTAGGGGACAGGGAGGATCCGAACCCTTCGGTGGTTTTTGACTTGGATGAAGACATTTTAGTTGTTTGATACTTAAAACTATAAAAAAGTCACAAGCATACTTGTTGTTACCTGCAGAACCTCGCGAAGCTCACAACACCAATCAATACAACCGCAAGTTTTAGACCTTCGGTTCAGCAGCTATACCAAGTTCATTTTATCTCAAACCAGCGCACGCCACTACTTACTGGGGTGAAGAATACACTTGCCACTTCTGTAGCCATTACGCCAACAATTTTAGCCGGCTGAGCTGTGTATTGCCTCAGAAACCGGGACGGACTTACCGGCCTCAACTCTAAATTAATTGGTGATACAAGCAAAGACCTATACATCCATAAAACCCCCAAATTTAATGTTTCTTACGGTAGCAAACCCACGTATTCATTGTAATCCTTACTGAGAATAAATGAGTTGGTAGAACTTGCATCATTTGGGAAAATGTCTATGTTTTACATAGTGAACAGCCTTATAAAAACCACATTGTCATGTAAAACAACCTAAACTTACTCAATACTAATCGATTATTATAATGGGAATAATTTGAGTTTTGTGATATTCTCTACTCACGTGCTGCGCACGATCTCGTTTTACTTAATTTACTAAAGGGATGTTTGCCAACCTTGCAACAACAATCGTGAGATCACATGATCATTCTAGGCCATGTTTACCAACCTCTGGACGAGGGGCGGTCCAATCGATCGACACGTGGACACACTGATAACATTATCAGTGAGGTCGCTGACCTTACACACCCCCTGTGATATAACATAAATTAACATGTAAAAAATGTTTCCGGTAAAATTAGGCGGATTTCCAGAAAGTATAATGTTGCAACAGCTTTCAAATCTCAATTGTGTCATCTTGAATGTTCCTAAAGAAATACGTACACTATAAAAGAACATCTTTCACCAGTCGTCAATCATATGTTTTCAACATGACGGAGGTTGTTTTGGCGTCTAGAAGTGCTGGTTTGTTACATATTTTGGTTGAATATTGCTATTAAATTTTCAATGCAGCAATCTGGAACCAAGTTAAAATATAAAAATCAATACATTTTCAGATTAAACCACATTTCCTGTTATGTTACAGGACGAAGATTAGGTAACTCAATAAAAATCCAATTAGACCAATTAGACTTGTACAAACACTCGTCACTGTTAAGTTGACAACGTTGTGGGTTCTGGAATGTAATCCCGTCCTCAGGTGATCTGGAACTTAGGCCTTGACATGATTAGTATGGTACCCAAACCGCCGGTGGTAGTCTAAAATTAAAATTATTTAAAGCTATCAAGAGCTTACTAAAAAGCCAAGAAACAAGTCACTCCAGAGCTTTGTGTACGTCCAAAATGTAAAAATGTACGTACTATAAAAGCTCAGAAAGGAATAGGGAGACAAAGAGTTTTTTTATTTCCTTTCTTAACCCTCCAGGTGCTAACATCTCACTGAGAGATGTCAGCGAGTTGCAATTGTATAGCGCTATCGAAGTCAACAATACCGTCACGGTGCTGCCATCTCCGAGCTAATACATACAACTACTCGTGTAGTTCCCTATTCTGACACTTGAGTTCGTTATTTTGCCGCTAGAGCATACCGTGTTTTTATTTCATTCTTCGTCAACATTAAACTTTTTCTTTATACAGTCCATTTATTAATCATTTTTGGTTAAACCACATTTTGGTAGATAACTCCTCCAGAAATAAATCAGCCAATGTTGAATTTTCAATTAAATTTCCAAACCTATTAAGCCGAGCCTTTATGGCGCTTCTTTTCTGATAAGGTTGTCCAATGATGTGGTCATTTTGGCACTTAATCATTGTAGACATATCTAATGTAATCACTTGCTGTCAACTTTTAGTAATTGCTTTGAAATTAATTGATACGAAATTATTTGACTTGATAAAAATACAAAATGAAACCTGAATTAAACACATGTGATAACGATTCCGATATTTCGTGTTTAAAATGACCAAAAATTATTACAAATGATAAAAAAATGGACTATAAAGAAAAGGTTTGTTGATTAGATTAGATTATTTGAAATGGCGACCATACCACAAGGTAGGTATTTTAAGACAAGTATGAATGAGGATTGAATGTAAGATGATTGTGGCGCGATCTTGTAGTCTTGTTACTGACTAAGGCTGGCATGTTCCTTAGACAGAATTGACAAAGAATGAAATAAAACATTATGGTATTTACATAGTTAGAGTTTTGTTTGTACATGAAAAAAAACTCAGAAAATGAAAACTCAATAAGGTTTAGAACTGTGTTTTAAATTTATTAATTTATTTTAATTTAATTAAGCTTAATTTATTATTAATTTAACCCATTAAAGACTGAAATTATTTTTTTCATAAATTTACCCATTTTTACCCTAAAACCTGTTCAATAGGACCTAAGAATAACAACACAAACTTTGGTTTGTTTCAATACAACACCAATCGGGAAATATAGCATGTTACCATATGGTCACAGTAGGCTTTTACATGGTAAAATTAGGTGAAAATAAAACCCGCGCAATTTTCATAAAAATACATGTTATTAAGCAAAAAAAGGACAAATTCTACAAAATGTTTTTCTTGAAACATAGAGTCAAATTGTTCTTTGTTGGTCCAAACTACAATGTGTGGTAGGCCTCGAAACATTTAACACACAAACCTACATCACATTTCTTGCATTCAGTTCTTCCAACTGAGCTGCACATCGTACTGGCACACCTTCTGCGCTTTTCTGTAGGCCCTACATAATGATGAAGACCGTCATAGCGCAAATTTGTTTTGTTCTTCGCCATGAAAACCTTCCTCCCCATACTGGGCCCTGGTAGAGATGGTAGCGTCTTGTATCTGGTCAAGTAGCACTGAACAATTTCACGTCTAAATTCCAGTTTTGTAATTTTTTGTCCTGACTGACGAAGTAGGCGCCAAGCATTAGTGGTACCAAGGTCTATCAACCAAGTAAACAGTGGCCACCACCATTTTTCCCTCTTATTCCAATTCTGTGCGTGCCAATGTCCTCATCCATAAGATCAGTTCCTCCCATGTGATGATTATACTGTTTCACAAGAAAAGGTTGCTGTATCTGAACATATTTTTTTTCTGTTTGTGAGAAACGTTTTACAGTGGAGATGGGTTCAACACCATATGAAGTTGAGGCCACAGTTACAACACTATTATCATTCCATCGAACAACTAGTATGCCGTCTTCCTTTTCGAGTGCACTTTCAAAATGACCTCTGGATTTATTTTTTACGTCTTTCTTGGAAGAAATTGGAATATCTTTGGGGAACCTATTGTCTCTTACAGTTCCTGTTGCGCCATATCCTCTATCCTTCAAATGTTTTAACAATGCAGGACTAGTAAATAGATTGTCAACAAATATCTGATAAGGTAATTCATTTTGAGGCATTTCGTCAAACATTGTTACCAATGGTGTTGCTGACTTACCAAAGAGCTTTTCATATCTTTCATTATTTGTTGTGTTTTTCCCCTGAAATATTTCAAAATTAATTAAATACCCTGAGGAGCTGTTTAGGCACCATACCTTGTAACCAAACCGGATGGGTTTGCCTTTCATAAATTGTTTGCATCCATGCTTCCCATAGTATTTCACCATAGATTCGTCATAGCAGAGATGTTCAACTGGCACGAAATGTTCAAGGCATTTTGACTTGATTAGGTCCATTAGTGGCCTAAGCTTCCACATTTTATCATCAGGGTTTGGAATGGAGTTGTCTGCACAGTGTAAGAAGCGCATGATTTGAATGAATCTATCACGCCTCATCGCTTGAGAAACCATATGATTGTTCATATCAGACCCTGTGTCCCAGTAACACTTTTTCCCTGGTAGTTCATTGTAACCAGATAGCAACAATATAGCTAGGAAACATTTTATTTCTTCTGCAGTTACATTTGGGTTGGGACAGTTTTTATATAATGCATAATTGTTTGTATTTGCAGTCAACAGCTGAACAACATTTTCATTTATAAATAGCTCAAATAGTTCAACAGGTCCTAGATCCGCGTACTTACTGAAGTCAAATTTACCAAATGAATCACATTTTAGGGCTTCAAGATCACCATCAATCCACGTTCGCTTCTTCTTATCTCTCAGTTCTGTACAACTAGATTCAATAATTTCACCAAGTCGCCTAACCCTAATCTCCGCAGGAGCTACAAGCTGCCGACTATTTAAATTGTTTATGTCACCAACACTATCTTCAGGGCCAGAATCTTCATCTGTGAGATCTTCGTTTTCTGGGGGAGCAATAAATATATCTATTGCATCCGGCACTGCAGCATCCCCATCTTCAATCAAGTTTTCAATTGCATCAGCTGCATCAGCCACAGTAAACCCATCAGCAAATGATATTTGTTGCCTAAAACAATAAATAACAGTTAACACACAGCAAAACACCTGCAAACTGGCATAATGGTCCAAAAAGTATAGTAAACGTTTTTACATTACAGACAAAAAAGGTTACACACAAAAGCCTACTGTAACCATATGGTCACATTTAGTTTTGAACTAACCTAGCACCTAACCTAAAAACTACTGAGGATTCATTCTTTATTGTTGCATCTTGTTTACTCATTAGATAGTAATATACAAACTATTATTGAGATACAATGAAAAATAAAATAGAAATTGTACTTACAACCAGTCGTGGTCAAGAAAATCGGCCATTTCCAAAATTCAACAACTTCAAACGTTCATAACTTGCAAAACCTGAAAGATATTCACATAATTCAACTTCTCTTGTGAAGAACAACTGATATTTTGCCAGATGGCTGAGAAAAAAGACAGTCAGACAGCTCAGTCAGGAATACCAACCTAGAACATAAAATATTGAAAACGTGACCATATGGTCACAGTAGTACTTAATGGGTTAAATAATATGAAATACATAACAATAAGAAACAAATTTTAAAAAAACTTTCAACCCTTCATAAATTGTTTAATGGCAATGCATAGTAAACAAAGTGCCTTCAATCTGTAAACGCAATTTTGACACGGCGTTGTTTTTGCCTACTTGCGCCTTCCTGTATCTATACTTACTGCTGTGGCCACTGGTACCCTAGATGGTACTTGGCCTCTCCAACACACTGCCTCCATAGAACTCTGCTTCTCGAATCTTCCTCTCATCTCTCTAGCTTCCCTTAGGTCTTTCTCTACTTGGTCGAACCATCTAAGTTTTGGTTTCTAAGGGGTCTTCTACCTTCTGGGTTGTTCTTTAAGACGTTCTTCGATAGGTAGTTGTCGTCTTTCCTTAGAATGTGCCCTGCCCATCTCAACCTTCAGCGACAATATCCGGATCCTTAAATAATTCTCTTAGTTTCCAATTATGTCTACCTATATCTATATAAGTAAAATTATATTGTCTGTAAGTTGCTCAGAATTATTCATTTTTTAGCTATTTTTACGTTTCTGCATTAGAGAAGCCAAAACAAGTCTTATCTAAATTTGTCTCTGTTTGTCCATGACGCTCCAGGACGCATTATACGCCTTCTCCTAAAAAACGGGAGACTGATAACAATGAAACTAATTTAATGCATCCATTAAATTTCAGAGAAGATTTTTCCTATGCTTGAAATTGTCCTCCGCCCCTTTAAAAGTATGTAACAAACATTTAAAAACCCACCTCTTACGCGATATTAATTACATTTTGTTTTCAGTTTTTATGACGTATTTTTCCCCCTGTAGAAAAATATCGACAAAAGAATCTATTTAATGCACGGACGGCTCAGCCTACAATGGCAGGGATACCCCAGAGATCGTTTTAGCAGTAATCATGGGCTGCACTAGAACAACGATAAATTTGGGTCCGACTCAGGCAAACATTAGAAGATGAATAAAATATAAAATTATATACTAGAGCCGCGTCATCATTGTCAGACCGGGGTAAATTAAAGTTAGTGTGCTCGTCACGGGTGCCGTTTCTTACACGGGGTAAATTAAAGCTAGTGTGCGCGTCACGGATTGTCCGAAATGCAGGACGGCATTTCCGTGTCGCGTTACTTGAGACGTGCCCACACAGGAACGCTCGTAAGGGCCTATCAGCAGGACGCACCCAGATCGACCATCAAACCAATGAATAGTCTACTAAATTAATTTAGGAATATCTGGTCTCTCTACAGCAGCCACCAAGATATATTTCCTTAAATCGAACTACCAAATTATTATGTTCACTGGGTCGACCGGGTCTACACGGATCATCCACGCAAACGTGGCTAGTGCCTGTCCAGACCCGCCAATCTTGCCAGAACTCGTACGCTACCAGTAATTAATAATTATAATGTGCTGACATAAGTATCCACAGTATAATCTATAAGCACTCCTTATAATTACGGTACTTTATTACTGTACGAGTTGGCCTAAATAAATGGCCTTCGAACTCCTTTAACGTCTCCTACTGGCAGGTCTTCACAGGTGGGCAACGCTAGCCATTTTAGTATATTAATAATTAAATATCTTAAATTATTAAATATTTTAAGGAGGATATTCGGCGAAACTCACCCGAGAGTGGATCTCTCACCCAACTCTAATTCACAGGACACTTTAGCTTTACTCTCACTTTCCGTAGGTAAGCACTCCTACTACCGACACACTTTGTCACACGATAACTTCTAAGACGTTCACCGCGCCACAACTGAAGCTCGACTGCCCGCTCCACTGGCCAGGACCTTCCACCCAAGCTTCACAGTCCTGATGAGCCCGGTCAACGGTCAACGGTGGCAGGTGATATGGCCACGGCCTACCGCTCGCAGCGACGACGAAATCATGTCATCTTTACCCCCCAACTAAAACGGCTCGTTACATTTTCAACGAATCGTCTACTGGTAATAATCAGCTGTCTTTGTAGTATTTAATACTAAATGTTTTAAATATTGGTCATTAAATTTAGTAGAAAGAAAAACAAACAGCTGTCAAATTAAAATGAATATTAGGTTGTTTACATTGATCATTGATTTTAAATTCTCATCGAAATCATACTGTATTAAAATGTTATCTTGTCATATTACGAATTTTAATAATTATAAATATTTTCCGATCTATTATTATTATTTTTTTCATTTCAATAAGTATCTTTTTCCCCTAGTACAGAATCATACCACCACTACAAAGTACCGGCGTACTGATAGTTTTAAATAATATTGTTAACAAGAATTTATGGTCATTTAAATATAAAAAAGGATGCTGATTTCTAACACGATAGTTCTTCTTCGCCAATCTACTATAGTTTTAATCACAATCTTACAGTCATTGGCATCTTAAATTCAGTGGTATTTAATTTAAAACACCTAAGTGTTATTTTATATTGTTTGTGTGTAATACGTTTACAGGAATGTATGTGTGAATGTTTGGAATCAACAAAGACAAAGATATAAACTCCACCAACGGTTTCATAGTCGCTATCAACATCCTTCATTTCTATTCATAACCATTAATCGTATCTACCAGCGAGACTGGCAGATGACGGAAGCGTACGGTCCCATTTGACAACTATACTTGTTCAACAATGGTGTTCCAGCTGATGAGACTGTACATTTCCACGTTCTCAATTGCTTGCTCGACTGTACTCATCCTTCCCTTGTTGAATACAATAGCCTGTGTTTGACTGAAAGAGGGAAGGGCGATAATACATCCAGGGTAACTTAGATGGCTTGTAACCATATTACTGTAACTCTTAGATAAAATTTATTCACATTTTTTTAAAGTTTTTAACAATCATTAAATAAGTGGAAAACAAAACATTTCTTCGCTTAAACTACTGTGCGAAATAATTTATTCTCATTATTTTTAAAATCACCTTAAATTCTGCACGTACCCAACAACGCTGTTATTGGGGTTTTATAAGCGCAATCTTTACTAATGTTTGAAGTTTGGGTGGATTGTTGAACAATGAAGTGACTGAATTACAGTGGCGTGTTAAAAATGTTTAAGGAAATCTTGTGTCTAATATTATACTAATTTAACTGTTTAAAGCAATCAAAATTATGGAAAAAGTCTATTCGAAAAAAACCTAGCGTATTGAAATACAACAGCTTTCCCAGAACTGCCCGAATATATAACCGATTCAACCTTTTACACTCACTTGATTTAAAAAAATTCTATTTGAAAATTCTAAAACATTACGCAATTATGATTATCAAGTCGGTAAAATTCTTTGCATAACTTTTCACACACAAATTGTTCACGCCCAATCAAAGAGAGCTGATATCAGTAAGTAAGTTTGGTGTTCAACAAATTTACTACGAGGTAGTTTAGTTTTATATTCTAACCCAAACCAATCAATTTAAATTATTATGTTCGAATAAATAAATAACATATATTATAACACTTAAACACAAACCTTCAGTAAGGTAAATTAAATTTGCAATAGGGAGCAGAGATGTGCTCTGGTGGGCACATCTCTTACCTCATGTGGGTCTCCTTGTAGTAGTTCCTTGCAAACTAAAGTTTGAACTAAGTTCCCCATTTCCTCCAGTTTTAAAACCATTCCTTTATTTAAACCAGACCTTAACACAATCTCTCACACATACAGGGTGACCGAATAGTTTATTAGAGTGTGTAGAGTGACTTGTACATTATCAAGAGCTTGTGTATTAAAAACATTCACTATTACCATAAACCTATTTAAGGTTGTTCAATACATACTTGTGCTGTGCTACACAGCGGTTTAGTAATGCATTGAAGATGCTGTTAAACATGTCTCTCAGATAACTCAACCCTTTCCAATATGTGTCTGGAAAAAGTCTTGAGTCTCTTAAGAGTTATCATTTCGTGTTTTCTGGGCCGTTTGCTACTTCCTCTTTTGTCACACCGTCTTCTCTTTCCTCGTGTCCAGGATATTCAGGAATTCACAGCTGCCTGGAAGTACATTCTGGATAGCGGGTTATGTGTTCTATAGTCTTCTGTTTTTTTGGTGTTGCCAGAGCACCGTCTTCTCTTTCCTCGTGTCCAGGTTATTCAGGAATTCACAGCTGCCTGGAAGTACATTCTCTGGATAGCGGGTTATGTGTTCTATAGTCTTCTGTTTTTTTTTTTGGTGTTGCCAGAGCACCGTCTTCTCTTTCCTCGTGTCCAGGATATTCAGGAATTCACAGCTGCCTGGAAGTACATTCTGAATAGCGGGTTATGTGTTCTATAGTCTTCTGTTGATTTTGGTGTTGCCAGAGCACCGTCTTCTCTTTCCTCGTGTCCAGGATATTCAGGAATTCACAGCTGCCTGGAAGTACATTCTGGATAGCGGGTTATGTGTTCTATAGTCTTCTGTTGTTTTTGGTGTTGCCAGAGCACCGTCTTCTCTTTCCTCGTGTCCAGGATATTCAGGAATTCGCAGCTGCCTTGAAGTACATTCTGAATAGAGGGTTATGTGTTGTATAGTCTTCTGTTTTTTTTGGTGTTGCCAGAGCACCGTCTTCTCTTTCCTCGATGTCCAGGATATTCAGGAATTCACAGCTTGCCTGAGTACATTCTGATAGGGAGTTAGCACCGTCTTCTCTTTCCTCGTGTCCAGGATATTCAGGAATTCACAGCTGCCTGGAAGTACATTCTGAATAGCGGGTTATGTGTTCTATAGTCTTCTGTTGTTTTTGGTGTTGCCAGAGCACCGTCTTCTCTTTCCTCGTGTCCAGGATATTCAGGAATTCACAGCTGCCTGGAAGTACATTCTGAATAGCGGGTTATGTGTTCTATAGTCTTCTGTTTTTTTTGGTGTTGCCAGAGCACCGTCTTCTCTTTCCTCGTGTCCAGGATATTCAGGAATTCGCAGCTGCCTGGAAGTACATTCTGAATAGCGGGTTATGTGTTCTATAGTCTTCTGTTTTTTTTGGTGTTGCCAGAGCACCGTCTTCTCTTTCCTCGTGTCCAGGATATTCAGGAATTCACAGCTGCCTGGAAGTACATTCTGAATAGCGGGTTATGTGTTCTATAGTCTTCTGTTGTCTTTGGTGTTGCCAGAGCACCGTCTTTCCTCGTGTCCAGGATATTCAGGAATTCACAGCTGCCTGGAAGTACATTCTGAATAGCGGGTTATGTGTTCTATAGTCTTCTGTTGTTTTTGGTGTTGCCAGAGCACCGTCTTCTCTTTCCTCGTGTCCAGGATATTCAGGAATTCACAGCTGCCTGGAAGTACATTCTGAATAGCGGGTTATGTGTTCTATAGTCTTCTGTTTTTTTTGTGTTGCCAGAGCACCGTCTTCTCTTTCCTCGTGTCCAGGATATTCAGGAATTCACAGCTGCCTGGAAGTACATTCTGAATAGCGGGTTATGTGTTCTATAGTCTTCTGTTTTTTTTTTGTGTTGCCAGAGCACCGTCTTCTCTTTCCTCGTGTCCAGGATATTCAGGAATTCGCGAAGTACATTCTGAATAGCGGGTTATGTGTTCTATAGTCTTCTGTTGTTTTTGGTGTTCCCAGAGCACCCGTCTTCTCTTTCCTCGTGTCCAGGATATTCAGGAATTCACAGCTGCCTGGAAGTACATTCTGAATAGCGGGTTATGTGTTCTATAGTCTTCTGTTTTTTTTTGTGTTGCCAGAGCACCGTCTTCTCTTTCCTCGTGTCCAGGATATTCAGGAATTCACAGCTGCCTGGAAGTACATTCTGAATAGCGGGTTATGTGTTCTATAGTCTTCTGTTGTTTTTGGTGTTCCCAGAGCACCGTCCTTCTCTTGTTCTCTTCCTCTGTCCCAGATATTCAGGAATTCACCAGCTGCCTGGAAGTACCATTCTGATAGAGGGTATGTTTCTAGTTGTCCTTCTGGTTGTTTTTGGTATGGTTCCCAGGATATTCAGGAACAGACAGACGTGTTTGCTCTTGGAAAAGAAAAAAAATGAAGTGATTACTTTTAAGAGTTTAACGCTCGGAAACGTTGAGTAGATTACAACATACACGCGATGGTTAAGTCCATAATTGTTTCTTCTCTTGAATGGTGTTTTAATAGTTGCAATGTGGGAGTTAAACAGCATGGTAGCGTGAGCATGTGTGGTGATAGTCTATGACCTTATTAATGTGCGTTATTTGTATCTACAGCGTCATCGCGTCTCTTGGTTTCTAGCCTTGTGGTTAACCACTCTGGCTTAACCGCAAGAGGTCAAGGGTTCCAATCCTGGGTTTGCACCGCATTACCTAAAAGAGAATTAGTATCATCGCAAATTCAGACTTATTTCCTTAAAATCTGGGGCGATCTTGTGGCCCGCCGTAGATATGTGCTTTGGACAACTAGCAACTTTTATTAATACATTTCACTATAAAATCGTAGGTTGTAGGACAACCTAAGGAATTGTAGGTCATAGGTGCACTATAAAATCACTGTAAAATCGTAGGCGAAATCATCAGAAGGTTAAGTGGGATTTCCATGGATGAAAGTCAAATAGAAAACTTATTTATCCTATAGTTCTAAATTTAAAAAACAAATTGTCTCAAAACTTAATTATTGATTACAGCTATGTTTAACATGAGAAAAATAACAAAAACAATATTAGAGAAAAAAGTCT
Organism: Nephotettix cincticeps; assembly: GCA_023375725.1. NCBI lineage: Eukaryota > Metazoa > Arthropoda > Insecta > Hemiptera > Cicadellidae > Nephotettix > Nephotettix cincticeps. The sequence goes on along the minus strand of CM041789.1, from coordinate 16,976,417 downwards.
TTTACAAAGAGAAGCAGATTATAAAATACCGTAAATAGAACAGACTGAGCGATGTTTGCAATGCTAATTTTACCACCAACATTGCGTGGGAGCGCCCACTCTCCGATGTTGTTGACTCGTCGACTCGCCGCAGGACGATCTACAATGGCGTGGGCTTCCATTCATTAGGGTTGATCCGATATAGAGAATCTTTCGATATTGGGTATCGATACTACTATCGATACATATTTACTATTGAAATTAAATTATCGATATCGCTGATATGAAATAAACGACACTGAATCAGCGAAACAAGATGGAGACTGAAATAAACGATATTTGTGGACTGAGACGTAAATCCCCCCTTAAGTAAACTAAAAACAATTAAAATCTAATAATTATTTTTAATCACCATTTTATTTTTAAGGAAAATGGCTACAAAAAAGCATTCTTGAAATTTTTAGATGAAGCTTACATTTTTCTCTTTTATTTAAAATTTTTTAAATGACCACCATTCTGAAACATGTTATCAAACTCCGCTGGTTATTTTTATTAAATAGTTTTTGACCAACGTAAGAACCATACCAAGTATGAACCCACTCGGCCAAACTGTTCTTGAAAAATAAATTATTTTGTAAAAAATACAAAATTTTGGATATCAGGTAAACAAAGCGGTTTTCGGAAAAAAGTTCTTGATTTTCTTTTTATTTTGACCCATAAAACAATTTAACAGAGTTTAGCACTTCACATATGGAACACCCTGTATATGTGGTTAAGTTGATTGTATGAAATTATAAAGCAAAATTATTGACATTAAAATAATTTTCAAATAAAATAATGAAATAACGTTAATGTTATCGCATAGCAGAATATAAATGCGATAACAAGGTAGAAATTTCGATATTGACGACCATCGAAACACAACTTAGTAGCGTGGGCTCCCGTTCATTATTCGTCCAATCGTTTAAGCCGAGAATTAATCTATTGTCAACAAATTACATCGAGTTTTAATTACGTAATTGATTAGTTAATTGCGTCGCTTTCGTTTGTCTGGTTAATTTTACACCATTACTGTTTCCGAGAAACGTAAGCCTTGTAATTGGTTAACCAATTAAGTGAATTTCAAGTATTGCAATCGTTTAAAGATTAAGACTTTAGTCACTTAAGATTATTGATCAGTTTGTTAAAGTAGTCTGATTTTATTTTAATTTTTGTATACATGGAGTTGTAATTAGTTTATTAATTGTAATCATCATGAATTGTCATCTATTTTATTAAGTATTTTGGTATTGGTTAAATAATTTAATACTCCTTATACGATTGAAAATGGATTTTTCTATATGATACTTTGTCTTAATAATTGTTCGTTGCTAGCAAATTATTGGTTGTGGTTTTTATGTACCTGTTATACGTTATTTATATTGATTTCAATGTCAGATAAAACTGAGAAACGTATTTTTTGTTTTCTAGCTTTTTCAGTTGCTTTAAAATGCTGTGAATTTTTCATACCCTCAGGCTTTCAATAACTATTTCTTGTGATTAATTAAACCTTAATTGCTAGGTCAATTATTACACTATGTTACTCTGTCTATGTCTGTTTATGAGTTTTTAGTGGGTTTTTAATGAGTTTTTCGATTCTTGGTTGGAGTAGCCCCCTTCATTCACTGTGTTGTAGGGACGGTAGAAAACCCATCGTTAGATTTCGACACCTTTACTTATTTCACCCCATCCAGGAGGGTGTTTTAGAACTTTGAGGCGGAAAATAGGGATTGCTTTTCAATTATTACCAATTGATTTACTGGGAAAGCAAAGTTATTTGATGTTGTGAGTTTCGTTCCTTTTGGTTGAATTTTCCAGAGAAAAAATGATAAATTAATAATTTGTTGACTGAAAAATTCCTCAGACATAAGTTAAACTCATCTGCCATAAAAATTCCAATTCATACGTGTTCTTCGTGTATTAATTCGCTTTGACGGATAAAATTTCAATTAAAAATTAATAATTCATGTCTACAAAGACACCATTTCTCACCATATTCATACTGTATTTTTTAAAGAAAATGATGCGGAGTGGAAAAAGGAATTGTTGGGAATAGTATTGCTACGTTTAGACCATTTATTTCGAGTATAAAGTTAATGTAACAAAACTCAACAAGTGGGAAACGATGTTAGCTGTGTGCCTGTGTCCAACCTGTTGAACCGCAGAGCTGCTGGTTTAATATGTTGCATGCTGCTGTACTTTTACTAAAACGAGTGGGGTGACTATGGCGCGATCTTGTAGTCTTTTTACTGACCATGGCTGACATAAACGTATGACAGGTCTGTTAATGAAAAACCTATTAAAAATGTTATATTAATAATTTTTTTAACTTATTACTTTCTGTGAATATATTTGAATTTTCTTTTGTTAATATAAAGATGGAATGAAATAAAACAATCTTGTTTGTAATTTTAAAATACAATGTTTTATTAATCAAAAACGGAAGTAATGGTAGTCTATAACATAACATGGCGGAAATACCTTAATCATATAATTGAACAATGGCTAGGCCTATTAATTATAGGTGTGCAGATAGTGAATTATTTTTTCGGGTCGGATTATAAACATGTGACTTTTAATCAGACAGAAAATAAAAAATATAAATACATAATCCCCAAAAACCCTAAACTACTAACGTGGTGAATAAATCTATTCATTTTGTACAGTGCACATTTACTTCATAATTTTACATTCATGAATGATTCAGATGGCATTGGATAGTAAAGCATATTGCTAATGGGAAGTTAAACAATAGGTGTAGCTTTAGAAATCAAATGTTTTGATTGTAGATAATTTGTAAACAAAAGTTTTTCCCATAAGGTTAACATTAGATATTTAAAATGCTATAAAATATTAGCTAATTGAAATTATGGAGACTGAATATGCCTAAGCATGACCGGAGCAGAGACGAAAAATAATCAAAGATCGTTAAAATCAGTCCAGCCGTTCTCGAGTTATAATGAGCATAACTAACACGTTTTATATATTTTATATACGTTTTATATATGGTATTTTGTTGTATAAATTTAGATTTAATTTAAAATTTAATAGATTTCACCCTGTATTACATGAAGTCGGAAACAACAATTTTTCAATGTTAACAAATTTAATTTCTTAAAAATTATAAGTTAACAACAACAATTAATATAAAATTTAATAAACTTCACCTTGCATAACAATTATTACATAAATCGTGGGCCTAAGTCTAATACCTCGTATCTGAAAAAATGGAACTTTTCAGGAGAGAGAATAAATGTTATTGCTTAATTATTTTGAGAATAAAAAAATGTTAAAACCAGTTTTTTATTAATATGAAGGTTTTAAAACAAAATTAAGGCATCTTTCAAGCAGATAGATTATTTTGTAAGTAGTTATGAGTAAATAAATGAGATACGAGGTATTAGACTTTACTTTTATGTAACTTACGAGGTATTAGAAATAAAACACATTTGAATCATATCAGTGTAGTATACTTTTCTGAGATTATGAGAATATAATACAAAATTAGACTACTACTACTTACATACTGAGTACATAATGTTTTTAAAAATGTGGAAGATTATCATACAATCCTTGGAAATCTTCTGGAATTGCGAACTTTAGTTCTTGCAGGTGTTTAAACTTTGATTGTTGGATTGGAAGCCTTGCGGCATGAAGCCTTTTCAGTTTAATGTTTACATTGACTTTGGTAGGTCTTCTTGGGAGATCTTTGTAGATATCATCAAATTTTAATTTGTATTGGATGACACCTTTAGGATCGTACTTTAGACAATGAACATCTGTTACAACTGGGTCCCCAGCCTTTCGTCCTGGACGAATGCTTGGGTAGTAGTCTAGCTTAGAAAAGTCTGTAAAAAAATTATGTTTTAGGTACTTGGCTTCATACGGAAAGGGATTGACTCTGGCTTCTTTAGTATATTTTACAAATTCGTTAGGAACATAAATATCTTTATTCTTCAATTTATTCTCTCTTTTGGCATGGACCGAATCCCCCTCCATTTGCGTATGCCCTCTGATAAGAAATTTTTGAACTACTTCAACCTGATGTTTTACTGAAAAGTGGAGCAAAGCATTTGATAACACATGGTTCCTATTTTGGGCTGTACATCCGTCAGTATATAAAACAATGGGCAGCTTTGGTGAAAGACATTTCTCCTCTAAATAGTCATAAATACATGAAGCAAAAGTGTTTGCAGTTAAGTCCCCCTCGCATTCGTTGAACCAATAGCAAGTGCATTGATGATTTGAAAGATTGTAAACAGAAAAGTTATGGCTACACAGTTTTGTTTTGTAATATAATGCACTAGCCTTAATATGTGGGGTGATTTTAACTGCCTGAACATCAGCATTTAGACAGTATATTTCTCCATTCACAGCTTTTGTCTTGTCATTGTCTTTCTCAAGTCTTGCTCGGTTTTTCTCAGCAATATGCTCATCGTATACATTCTTAGGTATGTTTCCTACTTTGTAAGCGCAACAAGTATCACACTGATCTTTTCTTGGTATGTGAATTGATAGCTTCATCTTGTCAAACACATCGGAAAATAAAGCAATAGAAGCAACGGGCTTATCATTTTCAATACTGTAACTCTTGTACTCTCTATACAGCGCTGATTTAGACTCAAATATTGGTTCTGAATATGACTTTGTAGTGTCCTTTCTAGTGTAGTGGGATGGTAACCTGGGTAACATATCAAGCCACTCTTTTACACAGTCTTTTTTAACTGTGCTTCTGCGTTTTATAGATTGTGACTCTTTGACTGAATTGTTAAACAATAATTAAACAGTAGTATTTAGGAAAAATATTACATCGTAGATGTTATCGAGTAGTAAACAACCTAATTGAGGTTATTAAACAAAACCATCTATGCAAAATATTTGGAAATAAAAACAAACTTAACACTAAAAAAATCAGTCAAATATCAGCTGTTTCTGGCTGAATATTATATGCAAGATACGAGGTATTAGAAGGAAGATTTACCAACTGCAAGATACGAGGCATTTTAAATGCTTTTAAATACATATTTAGAGTAGGAATTGATTTATGAGGTATTAGAACTAGAGAAATATGGTCCTCCTCTTTCATAATATACCATAACCTGAAAATGTCAAAATTTGCAGATACGAGGTATTAGACTTAGGCCCTCGAAATATATTATGTAATAATTATATGCCTTCAAACATCGTACACAAAGGCATTGTGGACAAGACAATGTTGTGATATATATAAGAAGCATAGCTACAAATATTGAATACATATAATTATTACTTATATTAGGTACAAATATTGAATACATATAATTATTACTTATATTAGGTACAAATATTGAATACATATAATTATTACTTATATTAGGTACAAATATTGAATACATATAATTATTACTTATATTAGGTACAAATATTGAATACATATAATTATTACTTATATTAGGTACAAATATTGAATACATATAATTATTACTTATATTAGGTATACGTAATAATTGTTATACAGTGTGAAGTTTATTGAATCTTATATAATTGCTGTTGTCAAATTATATTTTTAGGAAATTAAATTTTTTTTAAATTTGCCGAAAATTTTAATTTTCCCCTGTTCAAATTATCGATGAAAATGTTAATTCGCATTGGAGTCCTGCCACTAAGCTGGGGATGTTTCTCTATTATAGAAGCACATAATTTTAGCCCAGTGTTTTTATTTTGCTTTAAAAAGGTCTGAAATTCCTTTACAATAATAGTTTTTTCATCTACGGACCAGCGGCGTTTCTCTCTTTTTTATTTCTATTTTTTGTTTCTTGATTTCATAATCAGAAGATGAGCTGCTGGATCCATTGTCGTGTTCGTGTGAGACAAAGTCCTCTTCTTTTTCTGTAGGTGAGGGTAAGGTCTCTTGAAAGGAGCTTGTTGAAGGCTCACTGTTCTCTTTTGTGGCAGCTTTTTCATACTTAAGCATTGCCTTTCCCACAATGCCTTTGTGCACAACGTTAGAGGGGAGCCTATAATTCCTTTTATGGACCTCCTTCGAATGGCCCATAAAAGTACAGAGAGATTCCGTGAACTTTTCACCTTCTACCTGGGCAACACTTGCAATGTGGTGCCGCAGGCCAGTAGCCGTCAAAAAATTAGGTTTTACAAGATTGGGGCATTCCTTCCTTAGCTCCGCCATTATTGAGGAACCCACAAACGGTGTATTTAATGCAGGTCTGGCAAAAAGATAGTTATTTTCAGAGGGAATGCCCAAACCTTTTCTACATGAGATAAGCAGGTCAATGTTTCTCTGCATATTACCCGTTAGAAGGACTGGAACTTGATGGACCAGCTTCCCAGGCACAACATAAAGATTGAGTTCTGCATTGGCGTTCAACTCCTCTGCAGTTAAGGATTGTCTAATTGAAGGGGGAACATAACTGACCTTCCCCCTATTCAAATACATATGTAAAGTGCCTTGTGCGGCCTCGGCAGGTCTTCTTCTGTTTAACGTAATTATGTGTGCTATCGTTAGCTTACACATTCTTTCATAGTTTTGGACATTCACACAGGATTTCAATTTATCATAAAATTTATTCTCTTCATCAATTAAAAATTTTGAAAATTGGATTATGTCTTCATCTGGAGGAATTATAAGTGGCTTCTCCATCCTTTTAATTTTCCTACTCTTTTCTGCATTACTGGAAATAGCATACTACCAAGATTTCTAGGTGTGACTAAACGCTGCAGATTGATGCAACGTTTTTGACGCACTCTTTTTCGATTTATCTCTTGCTACTAGTGTTACAGACTTTTTGGATGACGGTTTAGGTGACCGAGTTTCACAACGGAGGAATGTTCAATCTTGCAAATCACCACAAG